>CM062804.1:388204150-388669739 GCA_031772625.1 Pinus tabuliformis | reverse complement strand
AAAGGGTAAATTGCACTTGGATATTATGGAAAATTGAGTCCTCAATTATTTTTTGTGCTTTTCTTTTCACTACAGGGTCTTTAACATTCATTATTGTTTGATAGGCTGAGCATTTTCTTCTGGTATATTTGAAGGGTGATGCACTTAGTTTTCTAATCTATTGATTGTATTGAGATATATGTGTTTGATAGGCTGACCAACATTTTCTCTGTTCCAAGAGGTATTTTAAGGTGAATGGTGCATGTTTTTTTACGAATTTGGCTTGAAAAATTAAGTGCTTCTGATGGATTGTATAATATTTAAAGATATGTGAAGGGCAAATGATATTTAGTTTCCAGTTGAATTTTTTATGAAAGAAAAAAGAAACTGTTTGCTTAAGAGTTTTAAAAGAAAAAATCCAAAGAAAAGTGCTTATTGCACTGCAAATTCCATATAATCTCCATCTATAGTTTACAAAGAGGAAAAGTAGGCAACATGCTTTCCATTTTTAACTCACTTTTATATAGAATTATATCTATAAAAAAAATGAAAGTTGAAAACATAGCTAGAAGCAAAAAGAAAAAAATATGTGAATCACCACCAAAAACCCTGTTAGATACATATTGAAAGATACAAATATATATTTAATTTTTTGAGAATACAAGTTTCAAATTTTCATCATATCACCAAAAGGATTTTCTAGAAGTGTCCATGTTTAAAGAAAAATAAACAACGCAATGATATAGATTAAAAAAGAGGCTAGTCCTAGCCAAATATTTCCAATTTATTGTGTTGAGAAACTTATATTTTCTATCATAACATGGCCTTTAGAAGCAATCGAGTAAAGTGTTATTGTATTTACAATATTTTACAATATATGAGAATAAATATAGTGTTTTTTTTAATTCAGTTCATATTTTTGAAGTATTTGCTTCCAGAGTTTTATCCACAGTGATCATTTTCGATCAACATTTTAGGTACAGACCAAGACCCATGATCAGATGTAAATTGCTAAGAGAAGGAGGAGAGGGAGAAAGGAATAAATAATAGAAAGGAAATAAGGATTTTTTTTTCCTTTTCCTTTCTATTATTTATTTGTTTCTCCCTTTCCTCCTTCTCTTAGAAATTTATCTTGATGATGGGTCCTGGTCTGGACTCAATATGCCAATTGAAAATGATCAGTGTGGATAAAACTCCAGAAGAAAATTCTTCAAGTTATGACCACCACAGAAACTTGCAAACAAGGATCAGTTCGTATTCTTTTTAGAGATATTGATTTTCATTGAAGGGTGCATTTTCTGTAATCAGAGAGTATGTGACGTTGTATGAAATATTATTGACCAGGTTGAAATGTTTTCATTGGTAGTTTACATGAGGTTTTCTTGTTGGTTGAATTTGAGATTAATCTAGAAAGAAAATAATTGTCTTAGTTTATGCAAAAAAACTAATGATTGTAGGAAATAAAAGTGAAAAAATATCTACACAAATCATTATGAAATCATTATCAACAAAAAACCTTCTTGTTTGCAAGAATGACATGCTAACCATAAAAATGTAAATCCAAGATGGGCTAGATTTATAAAGTGATCCTTTCAACATTTTTCACAAGTGGGTTTGGCCCTTGAGAGTTCAAAATACATGGGAAATCTCATATGGGAGAAAGGCATTCACCTAGCCAAAAATGTCTAGACTATCATTGATATTTGAATTATGAAGACTTGATAGCTGTTCTCATAGCTATTTGTATGCTTAATAATTCAAGCCATCTAATTAGTGATAGTAATCCTTAAATGTGGATGAATTTGTTGTGTCCTTTGAGTTTTTATTTCTTTTGTATTTTGTGCGAAAGGCTCTTGTTTTTAAACATGGGATAACTTTATGTTCATTTCAAACACATTTGTTGTTGTTGTTTATTTGACTAATTTCCTAGAATTTTAAATAGGTCAATGAAGAAGCTAATGACAAAGTACTAGAGGCAGAGAAAAAATATAATGACATATGGCATCTAGTCTATATGAAACACAATGAAATCATTCAAATAGTTCCATATTTTTGGCTTACTGTTGTATGAATTTCTATATTGTTGGGAAATTTTGTTCTAGTTACTTTTGTAATTTATGGTTGTGTAGCATCGATTATAGTTGGTATGAAATTTGACACATCGTTATTTGACAATTCATTTACATTTGGCTTCTAATTTTAGCTTTAACTACAACTTCTAATTTACCTTGCATTGTTCGACCTCTTGACTGAATAAGGTCAGAAGGTGTGTTTAGTCATATTTTTTTGTTATAATTTTACAACTGTGATATGTGCATTGGTCTTTTTGGTATTTGAATGAAATATGTCAAACTAGTAAGGTTGTTAAGGATCATGAATGTCTCCATATACTTCAATACTATTTTTCCTTTACTATGTGTAGGTATTTGATTATCATTTTAGAAGATGATCTTACATGTGAAAATTTACTAAATTTTTTTCTTTGATTCTATATAGGTTTTCAAGTATTTGCAATCTTTATATGTTGAGGATTTCAAAGATGTCAAGTCGGGATATTTCATTACATTTGTAAGTATCAAATGTTTTTAGATTAGAAACCAATCCTGATATGCTGCTTCATATGCTTGAATGCTATTTATTTCTTAAGAATTGTAGGATGGTTGCCAATAGGGGAGGGTGTTGTTTTAAAGTATGGAAATGTATCTTCCAAAAATTAAAGTATGGTTTGGGTTCTCTTGCACTAACATATAGAAATTGTTTTGATTATATGCAGACATTTCATCGTAATCCTTATTTGAAGAGACAAAGATGGTTAAATTGTTTTCATTATGTGATGATGGAAGCAAAAAAATAGTGGGAAGTACTCTAAAGTGGAAATATGGAATGGTAAAATTGTTATCCATTTTGCACCAACTATTGTGTTTGAGATTTGATACATGTTTTTCATTGGTCAACACAGTTTGTATATGTATGCTTTCCCGGTTTTTCATTGACATTGGCAACCGATTAGAATGTTTCTTTGCTAGAGGATGTGACCAACAATATTAGTCTATAGAAGGAAGGAAACAAGTGAACTTATCAAGAATAAAGGTTTATTGGTTGTAAACCTTGTAGATTTGCATTACTCCAAGGCACTTGTCATTTTTCTCTTGAATTAGTAAATAACTTATATTTCCATCGATTTATTTCTATACAATTATTTTCGTGAAAATTTTAAGATGCCCTTTTTGTTTCTGAACCTTTCTATGATAACTATGTAGTTACTTCACTTGGTTTAGAGAAACCAAGAAGGATACTTAAGATGGAATACATGATGAGGTCTGTATAAAAGTACCTTAAAACTATGTTGAAACATGATTTTTTTGCAAAATATTTTTTGGTTCATGAAGTTAATTGGTGTTTTCTTAAATGGAATCAATAGAGGAACTTGTTTATGTGTCAATGCTTTTAGGTGCCACTATTTTGATATGCCATCATATGTATTATTTTTTTATAACATTTGTTTCCCTATTATAAAGTGTGTTTACCAGCCCTATATAGGGAGATGTTGTAACGTGGGTAACACTAATGTTATAATATGTATACTTTTTTTAAAATAAAACATGTAGCAAATAATAATAATGACTTTATATATATTCTGTTGGGCATGGAATCCCCCCAAGGCATGTTTTGGGACTCAAAGCCCAAGTTTTGACCGAATCTTGTTGTAAAGCTCCGCGAATTGCGGGCGCAGGGCATGAAAGTATGATAGAGTCACAGGGTTGTCCACCCTAGTTTTGTAATGTAATTTCGGTTGGATAGACCTACCCATGCTCCGCAGACCATGGGATTGTATAAATAGAGCGAGGCTCTAAGTGTAAAGAGGAGATAATAGAAAATAGAGGAGAAGCATGAGAGGGCTAAGTGATTGAGTCATAGTGAAAAGTGTGTTTGTGGGTCGTAGAGTAGGAGAAGGCTCTGTAGCTATGTGCGCAGAGGCCTAGCAGTCCATAGCTGAGTGCGCGGACACCTGCAGCTAAGTGCGCAGGGTGAGTCAAGTCTGTAACCATGGAAAGAATCAATAAAGAGAAGTTTTTGTTATAATTATGTGTATCTGTTATTGGGTTAATGCATGATTGATATAATTTGCAAATATACTATTTATTTACTATGTGCACCTGTATCAATGGTTTATGTTGTTAAGTATAACTTAAAGCACTCAAGTAGGCAAAGATAATCAACTAACATTCGAATTCAAGCAAGGTCTTGTGTAATAATGCAGAGTGTGGTGCTTAGCCCCAGGGTAGGGCTGTGCAAAGGCGGTATCTCAGGCTGCAAGGCATGGGAAAGTGCATGAAGCAACCTACGTGCAGGGTTAAACTGCGACCCAATCAAACTCATCAGACATCTCTACGGTGTGGAAACCTACTTCTAGCACCCTCCCATACTACTTTGGGTGAGACCTCAATCTGCACCCCGTGGACTGTTGCCGAAAGGGCCAGTAGTACTAGGATTTGTTTGGCTAATTAACTTCGAACCTGGGTCAGGCCCAAACAAGCCAACAAATGGTTCCATTGTCGTGACTGGGATCTGCATAGAGATGTCTGATGTTGTATCACTGGAATCCGACAAAGAAAGGAATTGAAAACTGGTTGGATAGAAAAACTCACGAGTTCGCGGCGTAGGAAAACAGGAATCCGTGACTATCAAAGGAAGAGTGCTTAGATTGCTACTTGTATACAAATATCCATAAAATTTTCTTTGCGTCCTTCCCCACTGAGTTGTACGAGTGGATCACAAACCTAGCAGACAGTCAAGGAAGGTGTAGACTCAACAAACCTATTGTGTGGACTCTAGAATTGGTGCGTAGATTGGAAGCATCGGAAGATAAGATCGTGCGCGTTAAGGATCACTGGCTCAATCGAATTATAAGAGGATTTATCACTGAGTTCGTGGTAGATACTTCAGTCAGCTATAGCGAGGCAGAACAATGCTTCCTCAAAGGACCACGAGGTAAGTACGTTAAATCTTTGAACACTTGTATTAAAATGCTACTGTGTGAAAAACGGGTTATGCGAATAAATTGATGTTTGTGGCTACGTGGAGTGGGATGATCTACATAAACGAAGGTAGCGCAGAACTAGAAACTAGCCCCTTGATTTCACCTCTGCGAGAAAGAGAGAAAGAGCTCACGAAGGTTTCAGCAAGAAGTGTGATTAGTTTGATAAAGTAGTGAATTCCGCGCATACTGCTCCCACCTACACCATTGCTAGTTTCACCATCTTCACCCCTGTATTCGCCCATACCACCTTCGCCACCACCACAGTTCAATATGGCAAGCACGATAAAGTTGCCAGTGTTCAAGGGAGTAGGGAATAAATATCCGTACCAATTTTGGTTTGTGGTAAGGGTTGTATGGGAAGCGCAGGGAGTCACAGATGACAATATAAAGAAAACAATGTTGGTCAACACTCTGCAGGATTGTGCACTGACTTGGTACATTAAGAATTCCAATGACAATCCGAACGCAGGGATCATGGATATCCAAGCTACGTTGAATAAAGAATTTAGCAGGCCAAAATCAAAGACACAGTTGATCATTGGATTTAAGGAAATAGCGATGCTTCCAGGCGAGACCCCCTGGGAGTTGGAGAAGAGATTGAAGTGTACAATTCATGAAGCTAATATGACCTTGACGGATGGGAAACACCGCGCATGGTTTGTAGCATCATTAACCCTGCATCTAAGGAATGCGTTGTCATAATAGAAGCTAACCACTCAGGCCGAGGCTTTGGAGATCACGATGAGACTGAACGAGACCCTGATACAAGATCCTAACCTCGGAGTTCAACAGATCCATGCATAGTTGAAAAACTTGTGCCTTGAGATGTAGAGTTTGAAACAAGACGTGACAGCTCACCCAGAAGTGCTCGAGGAGGTATGGTACGTAAAGTGAAAAGGCCAGGGGCATGACAAGGACCATTGTCCAGTGTTCACGAATTACCTGGCAGGAGGAGGACCAATGCCATTGAGAACAAAGGCACAAGCAGGACCAAGTGCGGTGCCTTCATTATGGTGCACAATTTGTCAAATAGGAGGGAATCATGCTACAGATAACTGCCATCTATTACAAAAGTATACACAGAATTCCCAATAGTTGTTTTGTAATTTCCGTAGGTTAGTAGGCCACGATGAGCACACCTATAAAAGCTATGAACTAATGATGGATCAGACTTATAGCTACAAAGTTTAGACCAAAACACGGGCCCTCGATCAAAATGCAAGAATGGCGCGCACTGGATTTCAGGGGCGCGGATGAGGCTGAGGTGGAATGGGACCAGGAAGAGGTTGCAGATAGCTGATATGTTACAATTGCGGAGGGCCAGGGCATTATGCCCGCGATTGTAAAAATCCAAGGAGACCTTCATGCTTATATTGTACGCAGTTTGATCATGAGAAAAAGAACTATCCCACACTGGTAGCAAGGTTGTACGATAAAGGAGCACCCCAGCCTCCCTCAATGCAGAACTTGCAAATGATGAGGTCTGAGCCAAGCGAGGAAGACCATAATGTGAATATTATGCTCCAGAGTGGGATTATGGCAGGGGATGACAAAGGCAAGCAACCTGAAGAAAGTACTTGGGTTCACAAGGCTCCAACAAAGGAACCATAATTTGATTTGGAGCATGCTAAGGAGACATTCATGGAAGCTAAGAGAAGCTTCGCGAGTGCCTCCACTTTAGGAAGTAAAGATGGAATGGAGCCAGAAATGGACCCATCGTTGCTCACTACATTCCTACAGACATGCATGAAGCTGCTGCGCAATAGCAAGGCTGTGAAGGGGCTACAAGAACTCATAACTAGATTTTCTAGGACCACGCCAGGAGAACCGTGCATAGTCCGAAAGCTCGGGAAGCACATGACGCGAATAGGAAGGGAGGTGAGATTGACCACGTAGATCAGGGAATATGAAATGGATCAAATGATTCTGGATATAGGATCATACGTGAACATCCTGCCAAAATAGACATGGGAGCGCATGAGCAAGCGTGCACTACAATGGTCACCTATCCAACTGCGAATGGCGAACCAGCAAAAGATCCTACCTATGGGGAGATTGTAGGGAATCACAATAGATATCGAAGGAGTGAGCGTGCTTGCGGATTTTGAAGTGATAGAGATTGTTGATGACAACAATCCCTATCCCACGCTATTGGGAATAGATTCGACCACTGACATGAATGGAGTGATAAATCTAAAGAAGCACAAGATGATTTTTAAGAAAAAGTCACTGCGCATAGTGGTACCTTTAAACCCTGCAGAAGGATCATGTTACACAGAGCTAGTGCATGACTATGACAACGGCGATGATCTAGACTGTATCTACAAGATAGCCATGCGGAGCAGGACTAGGTAAACCCAACCGCAAATGGTAGAATCTCGTGGGAACATGAAAGCTCCTGCACCTCATATTCTGACGAGGAGATAGAACGACTACAGAACCAGTTACACGAGGTAACCATGCTTAACTGTAACATGATGACAAGGTTGCTGCATTTCATGGCAACAGAGTTAAGAGATCTGCCTACGTATGACGGGTTGAGTGAGGTGGATGACTTCCTGAACAAATTTGAAAGAGAAGTACCGGAATAGCAGCGTTTTGATGCTCTAAATGGGTACTGCGTGCTACGCCTGCAAGATGGTGGGGTGCACACCAAAGAAGTTTTGAGGACTAGCACAAATGTAGAAGGATGATGTTCATGTGATTTGGGAAGCCTCAGGTCAATTTAAAGATAAGTATGACTAACGAGCCGACTGGTGCACCCACCTACCCAGGCGGATACAGGCATATGGTGAGAAATCCGCACAAAATCATACCATCCTCACAGTAGGAAACACGACCCGTAAGCAGGAACGGGTAAGGAAATGGTGCGAATGGTTGGGACCACGAAGTATGGAAAGGCTAGGGACATAGAAGAATATCCACTCAGAAGTGTTTAGCAAAGCATGCAATGCACTGAACAAGGTCCACCATGTGAAGCGAACTTACTGGGACCTGCACGTACCAGCAATTCTCTGGGCTTATAGGAACATGTGCAAAAGCCTAATCGCGCAAGCACCATCAAGGTTGGAATATGAAGAAACCAAAATAAACCCGATAGTCCTTGAGGAACTTAGACCACGCCTGACAACACCGATAGATACGATGGTTCGTGGAACCATGGAAGCAGAAATCCAACAGGGAAATCTTAGACTCCATGAACTTGAAAAAGAAAGGGTACGGTTAAGGAAGAACAATGGTCTAGTGGATGTGAAAGTCAAGAAGATGGAGAATGAAATAAAGGAAGTTTTTCTTGGCAAAAAGACCAGAATGGAAAGGCCAGATAGGTACGATTGTGATGACAGGTTTAAGGCCTATTACCACGAATTGATCAGTCTAATGCCTTGGCTTGGGCCGCACATTGCTAAGCATAGTGACCAGGGTAATGCGTTGCAAATGGTAAAGTGCGCGTTGACGACCGTAACAATGAAAGGTGGGGATTATCCTAGAGACATGATGAACAATAGGATGGAACTTTTCACGGGTGGTGCGACCACCTGACTAGCTGAGGAAAGGACAGTCTTAGCACGCCAGGCATTTGAAATGGAGCACAAGACTATAAACTATTCTGTCCAGAGGCTGCGTGATGTTGGAGTTACGCACAGAAGCAAAGAGTCACAAGGTCTGCGACCATGCACGGGGGCTGCACTACCGTGTGGGTTGAACAGAAAGTGATTATTGAAGTCACTATTCATGATGGCATGCTCGACTTGAGGCCAAATGGAGCGAGCGATAGGCATTTAAGACGCAATTTATGGGCAAGATTTGGGAAAATTTGTCGCCAAGGGAACATTAATGAACTGGATTTGGGGGGAATGGTAGAGTTCAAATTCAAAAAGCCTATAAAATACAAAGGGTTGCCCAAAAAACAACACTTGGTTATTTGCTAATTGAGCGATTTAGCAGAGCGCTGATTTTTGTGAGTTGAGTGTTGATTGAGCCTCTGAGTTCGCAAGTGCTGGATTTCTGGATGAATATGATGACAACAGCTGAGGACATTATGGAGATAACTGAAAAAACCATTGGAGAGGTCGCGCAAGCCCTAGGAATGGGAGATGCTCCGGAAGGAGCTGGGATTATAGCAGAGATCCTGAAATTACCGCTCATGCCCAAACCTAAGAAGGACAAACAAGTCATGGTCCTCGTACGTATGTCCCCGTGGAACCTACTGCACAGCAAGTTGTCAATGGAGGAGAAGGGGGAAGACATCACCATCGAAACCAATGAAGAAGAAGAAAACTTGGAGGACCTGCTCATTGCAGAGGACGAGGATGAACGTATGGAGGCGGACCATGAGTTTGCAAACTACCCCCTGAGAAAGTTGCCTGACTATGTCCCCCCGCAGAAAGGAAAAGCTATAGTACCCAAGGACTTTGATGAGACTAAAAGCTCGCCCCAGACCTCGCTCCTTCCAAACAACATTATCTTTGAGGGCACGCACCTGGGATGGGTGCCGAGCTTGAAGTTTGCAGATTGGGACCTCCCTAACCATGAGAAGTTCCCTCACCTTGCGACCTCGAACCTCATGAAGCCTAAGCAGAACACCACGATGGGGGTGACAGAATTAGAGCCACGAAAGTGGTTGCGTGGAGTGGAAAAGGCTGGGTTACTGAATCTACTTTGGGTGCCACACTTCCACCGTGCACCAATAACCATTTTCATCATCAGGCAGCTACTCTTCCTGGTGCATGATGGGTGTTTGTGGCTAGAGGAGCCCATCCCCATCACAACAGACTTGATTCATCAAGTTTCCTAGCTCCCGTGCAAAGGAGAGGACCCCACAGAGATATCGGAAGGAAAGAGAAGTGACTTGGCCATCGCGGAGGCCATGAAGAAAAAGTACAAGCTAGAAAAGAAGAAGAGGGGCTACACCATCTCCAGCATCAAGGACAAAGCAATACGCATGGCAACCCAAATCCTGGTAGGAATGGTTATGTGCAAGTGCTACGCAGATGAGGTACCTACATCAATGGTTGCACTCACCGAGTAGTGTGCAGAGGGGGTCCAGTTTAACTAGTCTGAGTTACTTTGCACAAAATTTTTAGAGAATTGCTGTGAAGCCTAGGAATAGGGCAAAATGTTTCACTATGAAAGGCTTCTGTTGTTCACAGTGTTCATGGTAGGGGAATTGTCAGAGGATAGTCAATTCCCCATAATTGATAGAGATTTACCAGAGGCTGTGAAGTATGCTTTGCTCTAGGCCACCAAGGATGCCACTAGGATCCGCGACAACAAAATATTCTAGGTGCTCATGTAGATGAACCTTAGAATGGGGATCAACAGTAAGCTGCAGTTGTCACCCACTGTCTATAATAGTCTTTAGGGTTTTGCAAAATTCAAAGTGGACATAGTTAACGTTTACATCAGAGCACACAAGGACCCGACTAAACAATGGAGGAAGCTACCCTTTGTAGCCACTGATGATGTCATCTTTAATGTCTTGGAGACATGGCCGGTGGAGTGGCACGCCCCAGACATCACGGAGATCAAGAGGTCATCAATGCAGAGGAAGAAAGAAGAGGCCAAGCTGCGCATCACACAATTGGTGGAAAAGAGAAGGGAGGCAATAGCAACAACAGAAGTACGGGTGGCACGAGACGTGACACAAAAAGAAATCGAGCAGGAAAAGACTACAACAGGAGCAGTAGCATAGGAGGCAACCGCGAAGGCGAGCAAGGGCCAAATGGCACAGGGGCAGGAAGCCAAGGAAGCAGAGACCAAAGAGGGAGGTGCGGACCCACAAACCATGTCAATGTAGCTAAAATGCTAGCACCCAAAAGAGCGGGCAGGGTCACGTAAGAATATCAAGGCTTCAAAATTGTCTATTGACCTGATCACCCTAATCGAGGGTGATCTACATGAAATCAGAGAGACAGTGCACGATGTCACCTCTGAGGCTCTCCAAGATTTCATGTAGGAGAACTAGATTGTGTTGGGGGCCCTCAAAGTGCAGCTGTAGGAATTATAGGTGTGCCCTCCTCAGGTTGGTACCCTCTCGACCAGCCTCACAGTCGGCTCAACAATAGTAGAACAGATGTTGTGTGCGCGAATCACAAACACCATAGTGCTGCTAGAAGGGGCACTAATAACGTCAAATGAGGCCAACAGGCCTTCAGCCAGTGCACTGAAAGGTCTCGGTATTAATCTAGTTGCACTCCTGCAAGAGACCCTATATTTGCAATAGGATGGGATGATTGCAGAGTTGCGAGCTAGGGAGAGTTGCGCACTACAAGTCCTCAATGAGCAGAAAATCAATATGGAAAAACTAAGCTTGCAACACGATGAAGTGGTGTCGTAGAATCAACAGCTAGTACAGGTGATAGATGACACTTGCCAAAGCATCTTAGAGCTGGCCATCCCAGCGGACATAACAGCAGAGGCATGCATCCACAAGTTAGCAACAAAGGTGTGTGAGGCGTGAGAGAAATGATAAAGGTTCAGCTGGAGCTAAACCTTTAGATCACTGAGCTATGATTAAAGGCACAGTTGTCCACCCTCCGGAGGTCAGAGAGCAGCGCGCTAGAACTATCATAGCGGTATTGGGTGAGACTGATGGCGTAGTGCGAGACTACACTAACATGTTGGAAGAATCACTTGAGGTCCTCACAAATCTATAGGAGGACCCCAACATCCAGTGCTTAGAGACGGAGGCACACAAACTCCAATAGCAGTATGACAATGTCCAAGGAACTACTTAGACGGTGGTCCTCACTCAAACGCTTGTGCAGATGCATTAGGCCAAGGCACTGAAAGAACAGGTGGATGTGGCACGACAAAAGGAAGCAGTCCTGAAAGCGTGCATTAAGCCTTGGCTCAAGGAGGCCTTCACTATCACGGCAGAAATCGAAGGCAAGCTCACACTCATGTAGGGGATAAACATATTTATGTAGAGAAGCACTCCTAACACAGAGGTATCAGAATAGTGTATGCAACATATCAAGCAAGAAGAAGCTCAGTGCGCTTCTGACCTCCGCACAATTTGAGAACATTTTGTGGTACTTCACACAAAGATCGTCGTGCTGACAGAGTGATCCGAGGGCGAGTCAGGATGTTTGTGTTGGGGGCCTGTTGGGCATGGAATCCCCCCGAGGCATTTTTTGGGGCTCAAAGCCCATGTTTTGACCGAATCTTGTTGTAAAGCTCCGCGAATTGCAGGCACGGGGCACGAAAGTATGATAGACTCATAGGGTTGTCCACCCTAGTTTTGTAATGTAATGTCAGCTCAATAGACCTACCCATGGTCCACGGACGATGGGATTGTATAAATAGGTGAGGCTCTAAGTGTAAAGAGGAGAGAATACAAAATAGATGAGAAGCATGAGAGGGCTAAGTGATTAAGTCATAGCGAAAAGTGTGACTGTGGGTCGTAGAGTAGGAGAAGGTTCTGCAGCTACGTGCGCAGAGGCCTAGTAGTTCGCAGTTGAGTGTGCATACCCATGTAGCTAAGTGCGCAGGGTGATTCGAGTCTATAACCATGGAAAGAATCAATAAAGAGAAGTTTTGTTATAATTTTGTGTATTTGTTCTTGGGTTAATACATGATTGATATAATTTGCAAATATATTGTTTATTTATTGTGCGCACATGTATGAATAGTTTATGTTATTAAGTATAACTTAAATCACTCAAGTAGGCAAAGATAATCAACTAACATTGTAATACAAGCAAGGTCTTTGGTAATAACGTAGAGCGTGATGCTCAGCCCCGGGGTAGGGCTGTGTGAAGGAGGTATCTCAGGCTGCAAGGAACAGGAAAGTGCGAAGAAACCTGTGCGTAGGATCAAACTACAGACTAGTTGAACTCATCGGACATCTCTAGGGTGTGGAAACCTGGTTCAAGCACCCTCCCATACTACTTCGGGTGAGACCTCATTCTGCACTTGGCGGACTATTGCCAAAAGAGCCAGTAGTACTGGGATTTGTTTGGCTAATTAACTTCGACCCTGGGTCACGCCCTAACAAGCCAACATAGCCTAGTTGTACATAAGAGTAATACAAAATATAGTCTAAGGTTGGGTTTAAACATCAACATTTCCCCCACACAAGTGTTTCAAAAAGTGACTTGAATCCTTCACTGAGGATTTTGTGGTGTTGTTACAAGTATAAACTTGATAAAATACATCTAATAAGAATTAATTTACAAAAAATAACTCCATGTCTTTGAACAACTAGTATGTTTTGTATTTTTCTTTAATTTCGTAGGAGTCAAGCCTAAGGGATTTATGTGATTTGGAGTTGTCGATGGAGAGCCTTGTGGTTTTGAGATATGAGCCTTCGACTTCAAATGCTTTGATTTTCCTTTTCTATTACATTAGAGGATTACCATGAAGGTATGAGATATGCATTGATGTTCATGATCATGAGATGAAGTTGTCAAAGAGAGTATTGAGCTTCCATTTTCATTAATATATTCTTCCTTCCTTTGAAGGATTTTCCAAATTTCATTAATATCCCATTGTCATCTCCCATGACACCTTGGGCAGTTCATTGAGACTTTGAATTTCCATCACTACCAAATGAAAATGGAAATATGGCTAGACTAAAGTAGACTAGGTAGAGCCAATGCCCACTTCTTGTAGCTGACCAATTGGAGAGAAGCACAAAAAGGATAAAATCATCTAGACACAGACAGACTCTAAGTTCGCTCAACAAACAAAAATTACATAAAAAGATAAAGAGATTATTTTCCTTAAAGGTTCCTCATCAAAATAAATTGGAGATACCAAGTATAACCACCGACCAGGGCATAAAAATAACCAAAATGACCATTAGATAAATGTCACTAAATGACCAATGTGAATGCCTTGGAACCTCGTAGTCGAAGAATGACATACCTTGTATTTAGTAAGAAAATAATAGAGCCATGACATGCACTAGTAGGGTGAGGGATTCAAATATTTTCTCCATTACCCTACATTCAAACTTGAATCTTACACACTTGAGTTCAAAATGATGAGACAAGGGAATGGATTGCACACATAATTAAATACCCTATTCTTTCCTTGAAAAAAATCCTTAAATCCGTTACAACATGACAAAGAGTATGCTTTTCCAAATAAATTGATTAGAACCATTCTTTATCAATCAAAACCTAGGGGAGTGGGAAGTATGAGACCTATCCATTTTTTCCCAAGTATCATTCTCCTAATCACATGGCTTGATTGGCTTGTAAATTTTCTTGGTAGTTAAGCTCTCTTAGAATAGGAGAAAACTCCTCAATAAAATAAATGAGAAGCTTCTTCATTTATTCTAGATATTCAGTGAGCTAGGGAATTGTCACTTGAAATATGTTGTTTGTTCATGAGCGCTTTATAAGAATTACTAAAGTCCCCACTTCCACTGTGGAACTTATGCAAAGGGAATCAATGAATCTAATTCTTTGAAGAAGATCATAATCCTTGGCTTGATTATTGGTGGTTATTCCTAGTCCCCAAGCATATTTATTTTCAGGATTTCCTCTAGGATCAAGAATGAATGATCCCCCTCACTCCTGCCCCTCGCAATTTGCACTTTCCAACCATAGTATTAATGCTATATGTGAGCCATATATATACATATGAAAGAGATGAATTTTACACTATAAAAATTGCTCTATAGAGTTAAAAAAGAGAGATACCAGATATACCTTGCAAAGGTATCTGAGAAATATTTGCATCTATCCTTCTAGGGATCTAGTGTAAAAGGGATTACGTTTTTCTTTTGTTTGTAGTGTAAAATTATGATCACTTTTGAGGTTTCTATAGTCTCTGTTAAGTTAGAATTTTATTAATGACTGTGTTATATCTATATTTTAGAGTGAAATATTTTAAGTGTTTGTTGACATTAGTACAATGCTCAGTTCAATGCATGTTGGATGAATCATTTTTTTTATTTCTCGGAATTGGAACTCTCTTGTTGTATGTAGTCAGAAATGTTGCAGGGTACTGTATAGTTGAATTATCTTTTGAAATTTATAGTTTCTTTTTGTAATGTTCTAGGTGGCTGAAATAATTAAAGAAGATTTGTGGAAAAATCCCCTAAAGTACTTCAACACTATGAGTATTCATATGAATAACTTTTAGGAGGATCATTTTACTAATACAGGTTCTCACAATATTCAAATAATTTTAGGAAGTTGATGAAGAGGATGGGGAAGATGAATATGATGATGAAGAAGATGAATCTAAATGAATACAATTTATTAATTGTATTTAATGAGATTCAATAATAATATTGGTGATTGGAAATCAATCAAAACAAACGATCTTAGGTATTGATGGAGGGAAAAAGGATGGACCTAAAAAATCCTCATACAATGTTAATTTTTTTTAATAGATACAGGTTCGTTGGATATCCAACAGACCGATATTTGTTGAATATTCGATGTAAATATTCATTGGATATCCAAGAAGTATTCCAAAAAACATACCCATCAGAGGTATGGCACCTCTGTCGAATAGCCTCATTAGATGTCAAATATTTGATGCAAATTTTCATCGGCTATTTGACGATTTTTTTTCAAATTCTCTAATGTCCTCTTTCATAAATTTGATGGAACTGTTCATCGAATATTTGACACACTTTTGAAAAACATTCATCAAATTTCCAATGATTATGTTTCGAAAATAATGATTCATTTTGACAAGGATATCTGACGAAGGGGTGTCTCATATCCAACAATAACATGTTCGTCGAATTATTCGACAAAATTACACTGATGAAACAAGGATCCATATTTTGTTGAAATGCCTACGTAATTTTGTCGAAAAACCAACAAACAACTGTTAAATTTTAGTGCATTACGAGGTAGTGTTCCCATTTCCATTTATGAATGGTTATTGGTTGTAGCAATCTAGTTGGGTGTCTATGTTCAATTTAAATTTCTAATATTCCAAGCACCTGACTATATAATGAACTACTTTCTTCATACCTAGCCAAAAGTATTGTTTTTTGACTATTGAGATTGTCTTTTGATATCTTGGGTTCCCAAAATAAGGCAAGCTATGTATCTCACTTAAAACTAAATTTCTCAGCCTATGGAAATTTAACGCATAAATCCTACCTTTTTACAAAAGAATTGTATATTTTCATATTTCATAATCCCTATACATTGGCTGCAAATTACCTTATAGTTTAGTTTTTATTTCCATGTATTGTTGATCTAAGTTTCTAGCCTCTTAAATTCTGGTTTTTAAATCAAATTTCCATACTCTTATGGTTGTAACATTCATGGTATGCACCTTTCTGATGAGTGCATCGTCCACTTTGTTTTCTTTGCCCTTTATGTGCTTAATTTCAAAGACATAATCAACCAAACATTCCATCCATATAATTTTTTTGGCATTTAAATTTTCTTGTATAAACAAATGCATCAACCCATTGTGATTATTCGATAATGCAATCCTCTTTCCCATGAGGTAGGGTCTCCACATTCTTAAGGAATGTATAATGGCTTCCAAATCCAAATCATGAGAGGCATATTTATTTTCATGCTCTTTTAGCTTCCTAGATTTATAATATATCACATGCCCATTTTGTAGGAGAACTCCTTCTAGTCCTTCTTTACATGCATTTGTGCATGCACAAAAGTCTTCATTTCATTTGGATCAATTATATTCAATATAGGTGAACTTGTCAACAATCTCTCTAAATGTTGAAAAAATTATTCACATTTATGGGACCATTCAAATTTAACACCTTTCTTTTGTAAGGAAGTAATATGATGGAATATTTTTTAGAACCCCTCAATAAATCTTCTAGAGTAGCATGCTCAACCCATGAAATATCTCAACTATTTCACGTTTTTGGGTTTTGTCCACTCTTTTTTTTCTTTAATATTTTCTATGTCTACCACTATCCATTCCTATGAAATGATATGACCCAAATAAACGATTTTTCAATAAAATCAACACTTACTCATCTTGGCATACAAATGATTCTCTTAAGTACTTGTAAAACCATCCTCAAGTGTTGTTCATGATCTTCTTCAAAATTAGAATAGACTAGGATGTCATCCAAGAATACAATAACAAACTTTCCCAAATAAATTCATAAAATGCTATTCATGAGGCACATGAAAACATCGAGTGAATTAGTTATGCCCAAATGGTACTACTACGAATTCATAATTCTGATATCAAGTTCAAAATGTTTTCTTACTAATGTATTCTTCCTTAATCCTTACCTATTGATACCCATATCTCAAGTCAATTTTGGAAAACTCGTTGACTTCCCTGGGTTAGTCAAACAAGTCATATATCCTTGGAAAGGGGTATTTATTCTTCATTGTGACTTTGTTCAACTACTCATAATCGATACATAGTATTAGTGTACCATCCTTCCTTTTAAGAAAGAGAATCAAGGAACCATAAGGTGACACACTTGGGTGTATATGCCCTTTGTTTAAGATTTCCTCTTTCTACATTTATAATTCTTTAAGTTTTGGTTTGCTCATCATATATGGTGTTTTGTACACTGGGGTGGCTCTAGGTACCAAGTCTATAGAAAAATCAATATCTCTTTTAGGTGGTAAACCTAGAATTTTGGAAAGAACATCTTCAAATTCTTGAAGTATTGGGTAGTATTCAAGGCTTGGTTCTTCATCCTGAACTATCTCCCCCATGTGGGCTACATAAATTTGACACCCTTTTCTAAAATTTCTCTTTAGTTGCATGACTAATATTTCCCTAATAAAAATAGTCCTTGGAATTCCCTATACTTGTCTTCGCTTCCCCTCTTCATCAAGGAAAGTGAATGTTTTATTATGAAAATCTACTAATGCATGATGTTTCACCAAATAGTCAATGAAAATTAAACAATAATATAATCCCAATGGTATTATAATTAAATATTCATTTGTATCTAACCCATTCATATTAATGGGACATTGTTTAATGGATAAATTCCTTCTATGGACATAAGCAATCTTCATAGACCTAGTGGCTTAGTCTAGAAACAACCAAGACAAAATTTCAATGCTTTCCTTAGAGATGTTTAAAATATGGAAGCAATACCTACTTGGAATCCAATGCAAGCTTCCTCCTTCTCCTTACTTGTTAGCTCCAGCTCCAAATCTAGTTTGTAAAAGTGGAACCTGCAAATTATCCAAAACAAGCTAGAGAAAAAAGATATACAAAATAACATATACAAAAAACTCTAAACAAGAAGTTAAGGATTCATGTTCTACATATGAATAAATAAGACATATTGTATGGGGGAAATAATGCACTTTTGTATTAATAATGGTAGGAAATTATTACAACCCTTGTAGACCTTGACCTTGTGAATCTGTCCCAACTATCTTGTCCTTCCTTAGCCACAATGGTAAGCCTTCACTCACACCTAAAGCACATGGATGGATTATGGAACTGTAGACACAAATGAGCAGCATAAGGGCATAGTCAAAGTCTCCAAAATTCAACCCAGACTCTATTGTGGGTGCTAGATTTATAGGGTAAATGAGGTGGTTTTCATGTCGAAGAGTCTTAGATGTGCTGTGGGATGTCAGAGCTCCAAGATTGATGTGAATGAATGAGCTCTGATGTGTCGAATAAATAAGTTTGGTCAAATGACGCGCATGCCACAAATCTAGGAAAAAGCGACACTTGGAGGGAAACTTTTAAAACAAATTTGCATGTAACCCCTAGATGCTAAAAATAGCTCCCTAAATCATGGGATGCCTTTTGCATGTTGTCTCTTTCTATTCAGGGAAGATCAAGTCATGCATGCATGCAAGTTAGGTTTCCTCTGTCCCGGGTGGAACCAGTCAACCGGAATGTCCATGCATGTCAGTGCTCAACTTCTTGGGAAAAATGCGCATTCCTGGCTGGGATTTGGGCTGACTACCTAGGAGGTTTGCGCAATTTCTGGGCAGAGCAACTAATTGCTGCCCAGATTTGCACAAATGTTAGGCAGAACAGCCTGTTGCTGGTAAAATTTGTGCAAATCTTGTTGGGAGGGTTGGCTGGCAGGATTGCACAATCTTAGAGCCTAGCAGGCTATCAAAGTGGATTGCGCAATTCCTGGAGGGAAGGATGGTTTCCCTCTAGAAATGCGCAATTATCAAGGGGAAGCTGCTCAGCTTATAGTTAGACCAAGTCTGGGTAAGTAGCTTGTGAGGGGAATGGATCAACTGTGATCGACAGGCTACCTTTGTGCGAGGAAAACAATGAAGCTTGAGTACTTGATGAAGCAAGACAAAGTGCTGGGTAAGGTTGTTAGGGAGGCTCCAAACCAAGCTAAGGAAAAATTTTGGAGGGTGGTTGTAGCCACTGCAACAGGACTCTATGATTTCTGTTAACTGGCCTAACAAGTCTCAAATTTGGAAACATCTATTACTTGTTGATATTGTGGAGGATACTCAGTGTTCATATTATATTTTACATCTTTCACATACTTCCATGTATACAAGGAGAGGAATGGGGCCATTGAGATCCTTTCTAAAGAGGTCCACCTCCTAGATCAGGATTTCTGATCAGTGACTGAGTTTCATGGATCTGAACAATTTCAATACCATCTGTGCCCCTATGGCAAGGGGCATCATATTTAATTTTCATATGCATATTTATATTCTATATTTTCTTCCTAGTAGCCTTTTTTTTTATGCAGACATTTATATTTTTCCCACATATTTTTATTTTTTACACTCATGACATAATGTTTGATCAGAACAAGAACATATTTCTTATCTACAAGATTAGTATATTGTGCATCTGTAGAATGTATTTTCCTTATTTATTAATGAGTATACAGGTTTCTTTCTTCAAAAAAAAAACATTTATGTTTTTTTCTTTTCTGAGGAAAAAATCGTAATGTTAATTAATAGATAAGAAAATTACATTTTGTATATGAAATATAATGCATTCAAAAAAGCTAAACAAATATCCAAAGAAAATCAAAATGTAGGCATGTAGAGAGCCCTTATCATGTCCATAATATATGTCTAACAACATAGATACATGTAACATATAAACAACAAATACAAACATATGCTCCTAGTCAATTGGGAATTTTATTTAAGAGAACAAAAAAGGAATTTTTGTAGCCAGTAAGGTTGTATATCCATATGTATGACCTCTATTAAAGGAATGTGATAATATTCATAGGTGTTTTCCTCTAGTTTCTCTTCCAAGTGAACAAAATATTTGTAGTGCCTACTTTAGATATTGTGTCTACACTGGAGTTTCTTTCCCTATAAATACGACAACATGAAGTCAAATCAAAAGAATTATCTAATTGTAAGATCTCTTCAAGGATTAGGTATAGTGTGTTATAGCTCCAAATCTCACTCTTGATATTTGTGATGCTGCATTTATGGCCTAGGGAAACCCCTCCTTCCAGAATTCGTCCAAAGACCTAAAAAATAGTGTTTTACTCCCTGTACGTGACATTTCCCTGAGCTAAATTCCTGTGAATGTAGGTCAGTGTATACCCAACCCGCGTATATGTCTTAAAACACTTAAAAAATTAAATCTCCTTAATTTCGGGCAGAGATCACGAGTTTTACCTGTTGATTACCTATTAGTGCTTGTGGCCCAAGTGTTCCCAATGAATTCCCAACTAAAAAACTAATTTGGGAGAAGTATAAAAAGGCTTCAATGAGAAGGCCTACAGGAGGAGAGAAGAGAGAGAATTATTCTGCTGAGATTATCACTGATGAAGTCTGAAGATCCCTGTGCTTCCAACACTTCCCCCACTACAGGAAACCCTTGTTTCCTTGAGTTATGATGTCATTTCACTAGTTGAGATATCCTTGTGTGAGTCATGGAAGGAGCCTTTTGAAGACTTGGGATTGGATGGACCCGGAGGACGGTTCCGCTTGGAGCCAGCAAGAGGAAGATTCAGGTGATATCATTCCTTGCTTTGTTTTAGTTATCTGCAATAAAGAAACATTTGTCTTGTTCCCGAAATCAATCTTCTTTATGCATATGATGTTATTTTTATGGTTTACATATGAATAATTGTTTTAATGTATATCTAACCATCTTTCAATAAGTTAGGAAGTTGATTTCTATATGATACTTTGCCTATATATTGCTATGCTTCTTTTAATTCGTTCTTTTGCAGGTTCAAGGATCAAGAGGAACTCCAAGAGGGTTTGGACCCTGCCTGGATCTACTCGAATGAAGGACCCCCAGGCACACCTCTCTTAGCATAGTTTGCTTATTTAAGTATAATGGCTGTGTGGAATGCTTGTTTTTTATTGTAGATAACCCCCGCTCTACTAGGGTGTTGACCCACTTATGTACATTTTGGATGTTTTATGATATATATATAGTTTTGACTCTTTGATGTTTTTTATTTTTATGATGATGAATGAATGAATCATCCTCGACGCTCCAGTAGTGAATGAGCATTTCAAGCAAGCGAGTATTTGCCTTCATATTTGGCATTTTGAAAATTTTTAGCAAACCGCATCCTCTTAAGGCATCCAATGCCTGTTTATTGTTCATAACCTCATCATCAACAGTGGCATGCTCCCTTTCCCTCTAGGTGATTAACATCTTGAGGTAAAAACAAGTTTGGACCGTTATTTTTCTATTTTGAAATTAAAACGGCGTATACGCAGGTTTGTTTTCTACACAGTTGCATCTAGGGCCTGCATATACGTAGGTTGCATATAGCCAACCTGCATATATGCCACGACAAATTTTTTTGACATAAATTCAACGGTGAAACTTTAATTAAAATTCTTAAAAACAATCACAAATTGATGCAAGACAAGTTTGGGGGTTACCTGGTGATTTTGGGAAGATTTGAATGGTCTGATTCGGCAAAAGGAAAGCTTGCTTCTTTTTCTCCATTCCTTGTGCCCTCAACTCAAATGGTAACAATGGTGAGTCAAAAAACTATTTTATAAGCTTTGAAAATGTCAAAATTTTTCAAAACTTGATTTTGTTTTGTCTCATGTATCTTTTAACTTGGGAGCTTGGAGTGTCGAGAATGGATTGTTTTTCAAGACATTTTGGACGCTTTTTCAACAGTTTTGAGTCAATTCCATGACCGCTAACCCGTCATGGAAAGTATCATTTTCTCACTGGCATATAGGTTAGGAAAGCCATTCTTTCGTTGCATTTTGCATAACTAGCCTCCATTCACCGATGTACTTGCCATAGGGTCGATCCCATCATGTCATCATTAGTAAACCAACTTCACTCGCCGATTTTTAAACTTTGGCATGATGGTAGAGCGATCCTTCTCATGGGCATCGTAGTTAGCATCTCACTAAAATTTGTTGCCCATGTTGCTTCATTTGAGTAGCCTCGAGAGTCCTCTTTAGTCCCGCCATGACTTATGCGTTGAAGACTCATTCCTCTTTGCTTCTTCGCTTCGTTCTGGCCGTATACCCTAGAGGTTCCTTCATGTTGAGTTGTACTAATGCATTTCATATTGACTCTTTGCACCTTTTGGCCTTTAGCCAACTTCACTTGGACTCGTGTTTAAGCCAAATTTTGACCATGATGTCTGCAAAATCAAACTTGCATCCCCTTGACTTCTGCAACTTGACACACAATGACCCGTGGAAAGAACACACCTTTGAGTGTCTTTGACGAGTTTTCGCCTCTCTATATTGAGCATAGGATTTTTCCAATCCCAGGAACTAGGTCATCTATTTCACTGACACTCGTTCTTTCCACTGTATTATAGAATTCTTTTATTCTTTTTCAAGCTTAATGAAAAAGACAAAAAAATTATATATTCCAAAAAGAGCGGGAACGGGACAATATTTTCATTTAATGTTGGCAGCTAGAGTCATGTCGCCCTTGAACAAAGCATTCAAACAATGTCTCCTCTGTTTGGGCGGGATCTAGTTTGGCTTAGGTATGCCTTAACCTTGTTATTGAGTCAGTTCTCCTGTGATTGGTTATCTCTTCCAATCATATGAAGAGTTCATCCAGGCCTCTTGCATGACGAGCTTATACAGAGTTATCATATGCTGCCACATAGTCATCATTTGCGTCGTGCTTTTGTTCACGGGAAGTAACCCTGAGTCGGCCTCTCTGTGGTGTCTCTTGACTCATTTTTTAGTCGACCATCCCTGGTTGTCAGTGTCTTGCCTATCATCACATGAGTTATATTGGTCCTTTACTCGTGCCGGTTTGAGAAGGTCTCCATTGACTTCTTGGTGGTGGGTCTTGTCCTTATCGATGGGGACATCTTGCTCTGAGGACAGGCCTAGAGCCACACCCTGGCCCTATTTTCATTATCGCTAGGTCACCTTGTGCTCAACATCTATCAGTATCATGGGTCTTTGACTGAGTGGTTTCCCTTGTGTTCAACGTCAGCGTACATTATCACACATTGGGATTCGTTCAGTACCTTGGTTTCCATTTGACCCTATTGGTGGATACCTTGCCTTTGTGTCACCTTTCATCATTGGTTGGTTTAGAGGGTTTCTGTCGTGCGCTAGCTACATCTTTTGTACGCTGGAAACGTGCTTTGGTTAGGTTACTACATATTTTTTCGTCTGATTCCTTCCACATTATTGGCCTATGGGTTACACTTGTGCTAGATTGATGAAGGATGCCTTAATGCCTTCCTTATAGCGGATCTTTTCCCATAGACTACGACTCAATGCTTTGGGGCAAAGGTCTAGAGTCCATTTGGCAGTACCTTGGGGTTTGCAGTCATTAGTGGCAAATCCTTCACTATCGACAATGGGAAACCATCATTGTCTCCTGATTGATAGATTCTTCGAGGTGTTCGACTTCAGATCATTTATTCACACTTTTTAGATTGTACTGGAGTACCTTGACTCTCATTATCATTATCGATGAGTAGTCTCGCATTTGTTAACGGTATACATCAATGACTGGTAATCAAACGATTTCTCACATGGTCGACTTTAGCTCATTCATTCCCATTGTCTAGAAATGTACCATGGTGTTTGGTGAAGACCTCGGGTTGCATTAGCATTCATTGGTTCAATTGATAGTTGCTCTTGTTGCTGCTAGTTGATACCATTCCACCTTATATGTTGCAGTCATTCATGGCGACATTCTATATGCTGGCACCTGATTTTGCAGTGTAGTACCATCTTATTCCATTATGTTCATTTGGTACTATTCGGATCAGTCTTTGATATCAGTGATCAGCTTCATCCTTCAGCATCATTGACATTCTTATATGTGATATTCAAACATGTACTTGTTCGATCATGATCAGATGATCTATTATGTATTTCTAGTCTTCTATGCTTGTATACTTAGAGGATCCGCTTGTACTTGATATGCGGACATGCTTTACTTTCTCTAAGCATGGGTATGCCCACCTCAGACAGTGTTTCTTTCTGATCTCCTTTTGTGGCTTGGAAAGCTGAAATTTGGTGAAGTCCTTCTCAGTTTTTGACAGGTTTCCTTTCCATGTACTTAATACATTTCAGCCATCATGTACCCCTTCTGACCTCATATATTAGGGGGAATCTGTTATAGCTCCAAATCTCACTCTTGATATTTGTGATGATTCATTTATGGCCTAGGGTAACCCCTCCTTCCAGACTTGGTCCAAATACTTAAAAAACAGTGTTTTACTCCCTGTACGCGACATTGCCCTGAGCTAAACACGTGTGTACGTAGGTCAGTGTATACCCAACTCACGTATATGTCTTAAAATACTTGAAAAAAATTAAATCTCTTTAATTTCGGGTAGAGATCATGGGTTTTAATTGTTGATTACCTATTAGTGCCCGTGGCCCAACTGTTCCCAATGAATTCCCAACTAAAAAACTACTTTGGGAGAAGTATAAAAAGGCTTCAATGGGAAGGCCTAAAGGAGGAGAGAAGAGAGAGAATTACTCTGCTGAGATTATCCTTGATCAAGGTTGAAGATCCTTGTGCTTTCAACGCTTCCCCCACTACAGGAAACCCTTGTTTCCTTGAGTTATGATGTCATTTCACTAGTTGAGATATCCTTGTGTGAGTCATGGAAGGAGCCTTTTGAAGACTTGGGATTGGACAGACCTGGAGGATAGTTCCGCTTGGAGCCAGCAAGAGGAAGATTCAGGTGATATAATTCCTCGCTTTGTTTTAGTTATCTACAATAAAGAAACATTTGTCTTGTTTCTGAAATCAATATTCTTTATGCATATGATGTCATTGTTATGGTTTAAATATGAATAATTGTTTCAATGTATAACTAACCATCTTTCAATAAGTTATGAAGTTAATTTCTATATGATAATGTGCCTATATATTGCTATGCTTCTTTGAATTGGATATTTTGTAGGTTCAAGGATCAGGAGGATCTCCAAGAGGGTTTGGACCCTGGCTGGATCTATCCAAACAAAGGAGCCCCAGGTGCACCTCTCTTCACGTATTTTGCTTATTTAAGTATCATGGCTATGTGGAATGCTTGATTTTTATTGTAGATAACCCCTGCTCTACTAGGGTGTTGACCCAAAACCCTAGGGGATTTAATCCCTCAACATAGTGTGTGCATGTGACATCTTGGAATATCATGAAATGAATTTATAATAGTCTTTGAGTCACCAAAATTCTTCAACTAATGACATCCCTCCTCTATAGAAAACAAGAGGAAAAGATCGATGTTGACTAACTTACCACAATTATTTGTGCCTCTTCTTAGCCTAATTTGAAGCTTGAAACAATAATTTTTTCAAAGATATAATACAATACCCACCACCCCCACCCTTGTCCCGATATTCACCCCTAGAAAGTGAAGCACCATCAAAGAATGCCTATGGATAAGAGTGGTAAGCTTATTCAAATATGATGTTACGAGGGTGGTGTATTGGTCAACATCATAAAATAGAGAAAAAGTGGCAATGACCTGTGAAACAACTCTATCAGGAGTGGTAAGCTTGTATTGAAATATTTCATTGTTCCTTGAGATCCATATTCCCCAGCGAATTAATGGTTGTAAACTCTTGTTCTTTTTTGGAATAGTAAACGATCTATGCTAGAAATATCATTAAAACAAAATTAAATATTTATCTATTGCATAAAAAAAAATACTAGAAATTGAAATAGGGTAAGCCATGTTCCACCCCACCATATATTGAGTTATGCTGCAATATTAATCATAATGGGCCACCCCTGAGCCAGATCTTGATACCTTTAGGTAAAAATTAAACTCAAGGATTTCGCATAAAGTTTTTAGACCATATTTAACACAAAAAGTGAATGACACTCTCCTTCAGATAGGAAAAACCATTTCTCTATATCACATAGGTTGTCACTCACAACTCTTAACCAATAATAAGGTATGAACCTCTATGGGTTTTTCCATGTTTTATCTTTCCAAATTTAATTTATGAGTGAGATATTATGAAAGAAAAACTAAGTAGAAAATAATAATCAATAACTAAGAACACGTTCATGGTTTCTCCTCATTATTTTTATAATCACACCTTGACCCTTCATCTTCCCAGTCATTTGGTAAAATCTTATTGGAAATACCAATCATCACATCAAGGGAAGATACTATTTATTCAAGTAAGGCTATTATTTCTCCCACCCCCATTGCATATTTTCCTCCCTAGTTAAGTTTTCCCCATCCCTAAGGCATCATGATCTGTTGGTTGTCCCTTTCTTCAGCTCTAGATTTTTTATTAATGAAAATAAACATTAAATCATATAATTTATTTTTCTATCATAGCATCAATGATGGAACCCTAGGATTATATGTTCTTAATTACATTATAAAATTTGGGGTAATTAAATGGGTGTCACAATCCCCTCCCCCTTTGTGGAACATTGTCCTTGGTGTTCTACTATTTGTAGAACCATCCTATAGAAGAGAATGGATATGTCACTTTCATATCAATAACATTTTCCATGTCCTTATTTTCCACTTTGATCGATGTCGTTTATTTTTCATTGTGTAGTCACCTCTATACCTCCTAGCATTCTATCACATTCCTGCAATGGTTGTCTGTTGATTTACAAGGATTCCACAAAGAATAAGTTCAAATCATTTTTTCTTGGACATACCAAATGCATTCATGATCTCAATGATTATATACATGAATATTTTAAAACCAATTCTTTAAACTACATGTTCCTTATCAACAAACTCAATAGTATATGATGGAATCATTTTTCTTAAGCTTAGAAACTATTGGTCCAATAGTCATGGACTCATGAACATAATACAATCCCTACATTTACTTCATACTTCCCACATTTTCACAGAATCTCTCAATGCATTACCAAATAGATTTTATCTCATAAGTATATTATTCATTCATTTAATTTGTGTTCGATATGGTAGCTCAATACATGCACACATTATTAAGATCCTACTAAATATTTTTGTGCTAATAATTTCTTTGCCTTAACCATACCCCTTCTTGGGAATTCATAAAATATATGCATTAATTTGAAAATAAAAAGGTATTAAATTCAACTAAAAGGAATTCTTACCCAATTCCTTTACATTTTACCTATGCTTGCTATTTTCCCTGCTTACTTGGCTACCATCACATGCATTCTTAGCTAATATCTTTTCAATGAGTTCAACTAGCTTCTTAACATACTTGATGTTGCAACATTCAAAAGGGCCTAAAATGATATCAACCTGACATCTTAGTCATAACTCTATCATTTCATCTACTTACACACATGTTTCAATAAATATTCATAAAGTAAATTTGCACTATGTATCCAATTTACACATTCAAACATTGCCTTCAATCATGCACCCAAACATATACATATACATCTTGTTATGCATGTGTCATTCTTGCACATATCCTATGTTATTCATACACATTTTTTAAATTCAATTTTCAACCTCTCTTGTTTTCAATCATGCACATGACAAGTCTCATAAGCATAAGCATAAGCACACTACTTTCTTTCATGTTGTAGTTAGAAACAAGATATCACCCTTGCACACTTTCCATATGAACATCTCATGTGACATGGAATTCATTAGGAAACCTTACTATATTACCTAAAACATAGCAAGTACCAATTTATATTTTCTTACCATTCATGTATTCATATTATTTTCATAAATAAAATATATCATCCAAGCACAATTTCAGTTAAAGGAAACTCCCTTCTCAACTCATTTTCACAGTTTTGACTCCACTGTCCATTTAGTTCATATTGACCAAGTCAAGGCCTCCTTGGCTAATCCTTTATCCACATCTGCCCTCTAATGCAACTCTGCAAGGAAGGATTCCAAGTTCATTAGGAATTTCATGACATGAATAAATACACAATTTTTATTAAACAAAGAATTAAATTTTCTCAAATTCTCATTGGGATCACAACCCAAATTTCTTCTTTCTAATAGCTATGGGGTCCCTCCCCCTTACATTCCTATGAATATTACTTGTATCAACACATATTATATCAGTACAATTGTTTTATAACATGAGCATTCCTTCATGCAATCTCACAAGAATATACTCATATCATTCACTTACTTGGACATTCACATAATGATTTAAGTGTGCATAAAATTCAAGAGTCATAAGAAATATGTTTTAGAACACTTTTCTGAAGAAAACCATTGACTGGAAGTAAAAATCTTATTTTCTAGTAGCCATAGGCTATGTTTTGCCTGTTTTATTCAACAATAAGTCATTCGTAGGCTAGGACATGACTCCAAAAAGGCATTGGTTTACCAAGATCCGATCATGATACATAACCAATATTTAACACAAACAAGGTAAAGGTACCAACCATAGTAGCTTCCACCCATCAACCCAACATTCCATTATCCTTCCAAGGTCTCTAACTTAGGTTTCCCAAGGATGTACCAGAACCTTATGGCTTATAGGAGTTTAATCTACCTTCAGGGTTCTAGGTACTCTCCATACCCCACACACAAACACTTGTCCCTACACTCCCCCCTCTAGGTCTCCATCCATCCACAAGGAAACTGAATGAGCAGTGCACTCACAACATTTTCACGTCATGCATATCAACATGCATAAGTTCCACTTGTACAATTCTCTCATCAACACCATGTCTGCACCACCTTCATTAGCTTCCCAATCATGTTGTCAAATTTTTCATGGTTATATGTTCACCATTAACCATTATTAGTCATATGAATCTCGTTACGAAAAAAATACTAGTGTGAGTCTTTATGCATTCATATCCATTACTATATGCACCTAGCATATATTCATGCATCTATCATATCATTATTTAATATCTATTCAATGGACATTCATCTATGAAATAATTCATATCTTTCATTTTTATCATGCCCATGCTATTATTCATCAACATATGACAAATTCTCAAAACATTAGAGGAAATTATTAAAAATAGCAAGAGATAAGTTAAGAGAGTCCCCCTCATAGTTATTGTTGCATCACTCAGCCATAAACTTTTATAATTATGTTGGGTTGCACTAGGAAATCTAGTCAGCATCTTACATGTTTATCTTGCTGCATCAAACTCAAGTTAGTCTTCAATTAACATTAATGTATTCAGATATACAATAAAATAATTTCACATAAATACACATGCATGCATAGATTAATTTAAAACTTAATTTTTCTCCTAACCTCAAGCCGATCTAGGTTCAATGTTGAATATTAGCTCTAATAACAATTTGTCACATAGTATCAAAGATACCATTTCATCTATTATTTTTATCATCTGAGTTCAATGTTGAACCATTCTTTGGAACCACTTTGTGACATACCTAGTGCTTTAATGCTTGATTAAGGATATAGGGTAGCAATTTTCCTCTTCTTCATGAGCTTACCAATCACCTCTGAGACCACTTTGTAACATATCAGGTTCCTTAATTCTTGATTGAGGATACAAGTATCAATTTTTTTCTTCTTCACGAGCTTAACAATCAACTATCATACCACTTTGTCACATGCCCAGTTCCCTCATTGACTTACAGAGGTAATGGGGTGCTCAAAATTTTATTTTTCTTCTTTTTACTAGCTTGAAAATAAGTTATGACACCATTTTGTCACATACTCCTACTAAATTTATCCTAAGCACAATTGAAAAACTTGATTTTCATCTCTCATACATTTTTTCAAACACTTTACATTTGAACCTTTCTTCAAATACTTTGTATACAACCAATTAAGTAGTATTTGTCTTGTATAAATTTGTCAAACATGTTTCATGAAATAAAATAAGAAGCATTGCTTTGATTCCACTTGTAACATACTAACTGAAATATAGCACTCAATCATGCAACTTTTGATTTTTGTCTTTGAGGCATTTTATCAGATTGTTTGTACGAAAATTGTAATAAAACACATTTAACACATTTGTTCAAGTTTTTTTCATAGGCATATATTAGCCATAGCAATACTATCATACAACAATGATAACATATGACAATACTATCCCCATCCACAAAAAAAAAAAAAAAAACCATTTCCATTGGGGCATTTGAAAACAATATGTATGTAATGAATGATTAAACCATTTAAGCATTTCTTCAAACACTTTTCCTGCAAAATAATATAGAAAATACCTCAAGGCATATCTCATAAATTATAGCATTCCTATGAGATTTCTTGTTATTATGGTCCAAGTTTCATCCTTTGGAACCTCCGAGATGATAAGTTATAATAGAATTAACAACATGACCCATTTGATGCATGATTTTAGGAGAATCCAAGAAGCTCAACTTCCACTTATCATATCTCCTAAAATATCATGACCTAAGATCTGAAATTTGGACCGAAAGATTAGCTAGATTTACCCTCACTATGGTCCAAGTTTTAGCTTATGTAACTGTTATAGACATTTTTGTGCCTTACAGCATAGGGCATGAAATGTCAATAATCTAAGGGATCCAAAGTCCCTAAACATGTTGTTCTTACCCTTAGAGGAACAAGGTCAGCAAACCACAGCACTGCAAACCAGTTCTTCACTGAAAAACACTCAAAAACAGGTCAATTTTGGATCAAAGCAGCTGCTCCACTAGGCATATGCGCTGCATAGCAGGTACAACAAAGTCTACCTGCTATGCATAGCAGGTAGAACAAAGGCTACCTGCGTTGGGCGTACTTGGACATGTGGAGGAATCTTTTTCTCAAAGTGCCAGTGCCCAGGAAGCTTCTAAAAAGACACTTGATCATAAGATTCGCCTAATGATGAGTTAAGAGCTTCTAAAACTCCAAGTGGAAGGCAGAAACTCTGAGTGAAGGACTGAAGAACAACTGGAGTTGAAGAGGACAACAAGTCACACATCAAGATGACTTACCTTCACTCCAAAACTCTATATAAGGATCTCATCCCATGGGATCTGGAGGTCGGGAATTTAGCGCGAAGAATTGCTGTTGGTTTACAGTTGTGAGCATTGGGTGATTGCTTCAGGGAGGTGAAGAAGAGATTTCTCTCCGTCGGGAAGGTGATGCTGGATTGGACCTCTCATGGTTGTATCACCGCCTGAACCTTACTTCCATATATTAATAAAGCATTTGAGGTTCTTCTATTCGCATGTGTTTCAATGGTGAATTGTCTTACTTGCGTCTTTGATTTATGCTAATCCTTGAATCAGTTATGCATGCATGCTTCTTGTAGTTTCCTTTTCTTGTCTTATTTGCAGGATCTCGTGTAGCTGGGCCCTTGAAAAGACTTGGAGTTGGGAGCAAGCGGCAATCAAAGGAGATTGGATCGACCATTTGCGCAAGACATCGGTAAGTGGATCTCTTCCTTTTATCTCTTGCATGTCATAAAGAAGAAACTTTAGATAGCCTTACTTTCAGCTGTTGCTAAGGAACTGTCACCCTTAGAGTGGGTTAGGGTCATTCCGAGTTGGATACTTTCCCCCACAACAGACTGGCGACTCCACTGGGGAGCGTGTCTTGTTGGTAGCTTGTGTTTCTTGCTATTCATTTCTTAAGCAAAGAGAGTACCGAATCGAACTGCATTCGAGTCCTTCGAATGCAAAGTAGAGGGCAGCTACTCTAGCCCAGTGCTGGGCATGTTTATGATTTGAAGAGCTGATCTACAAGGACTCTTTTTAGCTCTTTGTGATAGTGTTCATCTTTCTTTAATCATCCTCTAGAGTATACTTGACTGATAGCAACTGATTTGGCCAAAAACCGTTCATTTTTGAGCAAACTGTGAGCCGGAATCTGAGAGAGACGAGAGTTGTCTCATCAGTGCAGCTGCAACAAAGGCTACCTGCACTGACAACGCAGGTCCCGAAGGGGCTACCTGCGCTGCATCTCAGATTGGCAGTGCAGCACCTGCGCTGATCCAGTTTTGCCTGGTGCAACTTGGATTCTCCACTGTCTGTTGCCCAGTTTTCAGTATTGTTTTTGCAGCTTGTTGTCAACCTGTATACCCAGTTGAAACCACTTCTCTTTGCCTTCATTCCGCCTTAGTTGTATGAAGAAACCGTGATTGTTCTTATTGTATTTCTTGCTGTCATTCATAGTTTCCCATAGCGAAAGTAAACTAGTCTTGCTATGACCTCTTGGATCTAGACCTATGTGAAAGTGTTGTTGTGATTCTAAGAGCTAGTTTATTGCTGTTCATAGCTGCTTGAGCATTTGCTTTCGTTATATGGTTCGAATCTCAGTATTTCTTGTGATTGAAACGAGTGAATCTTAAGGTGTTCTTTTGATTATTGGACAATACTTGTTTGTTTTCGCTTGAAATTGAATTCGAAATCATACAACAGCTTTCTTTTTGTCATACACCAAACATTAAGAAAGAAGAAAAGAAATACTTGCATTGTGCATGTGCATTTTGACAGCTTTCATGTCGATTTAGGAAAAGTGCATCAGTGTGTGCTCTATGATCTGTTTGAAAAGATGATGTCTTTCTTTTCCTTCAGTAGTTAAGGTTTTCATAAGTTGAAAGAATTGAAAAAGCTTGCTTATCATTCTTAGACTGCATTTAGGAGTTGTATCATACATCACGTGGTGATCCATAAAGGCAAACTGCTAAGCAAGATCAACCTAAAAAGAACTGAATTTATCTAACAACGCTTTGAAACATAACGAAACACAGTAGAGGTCTAGGTAGAGACGTGAACCGGCGTCGTTAAACATAGTGACTGTTGATCTCTACGAAGGTGGGTGATTCCTCCTGAGGGACGATAGCACTAATACGGACTTGTGCCCCCGCGTACCGTCGCGTATATTGGGGGACCCCTATAGGAACAAAGCCTTTATCCATAGGAAGCCGTGTCGGCCGCCCTACTGATCGCGATGCAGTGAACACAGCATTCACGAAGATCGACCACTCGTACCATAAAACGTATTTTGTGGTTTCGCGAAAGGTTTGGCACACCCTTGCCTAGAACTCCAGAGTAGTTTCTTTTGGCCTTTTTCAAACTCTATAACTGAAAAAGTCCATTCGAGCATTTGTCACTTCGGGCTCGTTAATACATCGAAGGAGACTAGAGTCATCTTTAGCTTTTTCTCGACTCTTAAAACATGAAAAAGCAAGTTGTGTCTTAAAAGCGTCTAAAATTAATTCATTTCGAAAACACATTTTACCCTGTGCATTGTTGGTTTATCAAGTAATCCGCAACCGTGGAAGAAAGTCAATCGATGAACCGTCGTTCGCGGAGGAATACGAGACAACTGTCTTTGTCCCCGGAATCAAAAACAACCCGAGCAAAGCGATCTCGTTCAACTGGTTCCAAATCTCCTGTCAAAGTTAGAACAAGTGTTCCGACGACATCTGAGGTTCCGGTTACTCCAAACATTTCTGGAAACCCTGCCCCTATTGAAGAAGTTCAACAGCCCCAGAAGGACACTAACACTGATCCTAGCCTGAGAGCAAGTACTTGTGTTACTGAATCAGTTCCGTCAGTGATCGGTTCAGAAAGTCTTGCTCCTCAAACAACTGTCGTTGTCGAAACAACCCCTTCTTCGGCACCAGAAATATTCTACGGACCTGATGGTCTTCCTCTTCCACCCGGTCTGATCGCAATAGAAGAGATTGTAGAAGATCCGCAAGCAACTACTCCAACACATTTTGGAGCAGGGATCACTCTACTTCCTACTGCATCAGAAGCTAGCCTATCACCCAGAGAAGTTCCTGAAGAATCACTAGGCAATCTACTGGATAGACTAAAAATGTCTGAACAACCGTCGACATCTAGGACTGTGCCAAATGACACAGCGACAGCAGAACTCCCTGCAGTCACTCCGACAATGTTCGCCGGCATACCATCTGTCCCAAACTCTCAACAGCTGGAGGGGGTCCCTTCGGGGGCCATGACGACAGTATGGTCCGTTCCTGTTTGTTCTCCCGGGATAATACCCGGTAACTCCTATGTTGGAACTCAACAAATCGATCCTTTCGGGAATCCATTTGGGCAATCCGGTCCTCGAGGTGTAATAAATCCTCTCGGTTCCGGACCACCACCGTATGGGGGGCAATATGCTTTCTCATTACCCCCTCCGGGAGGTTACCCATACGGGAGTTCACAACCATACCCAAGTTATACTGGAATAACTACCAGTTGTTGGATACCTATGCCATCCCAGCAACCAAGAGTTGTGTATTCTATGCAACAACAGATGCCTGTGACGAACATCCCGACGACACCAGCAATTGTGACTGTGTCGCAAGTTCAAACGATACCTGTTGCATGTCAACCTCAGTTTTCTCAGGTTGTAATGCAACAACCCTTTGACCCTGCAACCCAACCACAATCGCCGACTGGCGGGGCGACACAAGCACAAACGGGTACCCTTACCCCTCACCTTGGCCCAGTGGTAAGCATCGCACAACAACCAATGGTATCACAACCATGGTTGGTGCAGTATCAACAACCGCAGTTCCAGCAAGTGTACCAAGGTACCGAGCAGCAAATTTTTGCGAACAATGGACAACCGTACCTACAATACGGTCAAAACCAACCACTCTATGGTGGAGTAGTCCATCAACCGTATCAGTCATATCAGCATCAATTACATTATGCTGGTATGCAAAGACCAACTGCTCAGGCGATCCCATCGTATCCTGGGTACGCTTCACCTAACTTGAGTCAGCAGCTGCCATTCGTGGCAACTCTGGAGTTACCCGATTTACATCGGTTGACAAACGATCCTATCGCCTACGCCCCTTGGTGGCCCATGATTCCTCACAAACTTCCATCGGACATTCCTAAATTCAATGGAAATCCAGGTGAAGACCCGTCGAATCACGTCATGACCTTTCATCTGTGGTGTTCATCGAACACTCTGAACGATGATTCGATAAGACTTCGCCTCTTCCAGAGGACATTGACAGGTCCGACGGCCAAATGGTATATAGAATTGCCAAGAGCCTCTTTCGACAATTTCAGCTCCTTAGCCACGACTTTCTTAACCCATTTTCAATTACCTATCAGGTATGAAACAGGAACCGAGATACTGACCAACTTCAAACAGACGACCGCTACTCACATATCTGATCATATACATGAGTGGCGTCGTCGACGTAGGATGGTGAAAACATACGTTCCTGATCAGCTACTAGCTGAATGGTTTATAAAGTCTCTACTTCCGGCTATAACGGAAGATGTGGCCAAGGGGGGAGTCGTAACAGAGGAGCAGGTCATTGCTCGTGCTCAATATTTAGACTTGGTATATACTCAGTCTGGCACGCTCTATGACAAAATACCTGATGCCCCCAGACCTGAATTTTCAATTCCTCCCCCTCCTAAATCGAATATTGACTCTCATGCCGGAGATGGCGTGATTGGCACTGCAAGCGCGAAGTCGAAAAAGGCTTCACCTCAGAAAGCCCGTAAGACTTCAGATCGAAATGCCCATGAAGAGATTCTTGCTTCGGAAGTAAATGCCATATCAGCAGATAAAGGCAAAGAAACCAATCAACCAGGAAGCAAGAAGAAGCAAAACAAAGGGAAGAAGAAGCAACAGGATGATCCATCACCTGAAAAAGCTTCTTCAAGCTCTCCTAGGAAAGGGAAACAGAAAGGGAAGCCACCTGGTCCATGTTTTATATGTGACGAGGATCATTGGACACAAGATTGTCCATACAAAGCTGAGCTCAAGAGATTCTTTAAAAGTCCAAAGAACCCAGCTGTGTTGACTGACCCGTTTCCCAACCCAGGTCAAAATATGGTTGATAGTGGAAATGCTTCCCCGTCGCAAGTGCTGATGTTGTCAATCTCTAAGCAGCAAAATGATGCTTTGATTTCGACAAGGAGCAAAGATTACGGGAATCCGCAACTGTCGAACGAAAAAGGTAAAGATCAACCTAGTAGTTCGACGACAACTTCGACAGAAGTTGTCCCACCTATAACGCCAGAATTAACGATAAAACCACCTAAGGGTGTAGTACACAAGTCGACGTTTAATCCTCGTGCCAGAGCGGCGCAGCATTATAACATAGTAGAAGATTTGGCTCAATCGCCATCCGCTATGTCGACTCTAGAAGTACTACAAAATTGTCCATCCCAAAGGCAGGCATTGTTATCGGCAATAGGGGGGGTTGATCCTAAGGATTCCAATCTTGTGTCCTTTGATCACAAAGGGTATGACCCTCAGCTACCAGCTCAACTCGCTTTCCTTATCCAGGTAAAGGCCCTCAACAAAACTGTTCACAGAACAATTATTGACGAGGGGGCATCGACATGTATTATGTCGATGAGCTGCTGGAAAACGCTAGGGTCACCAACCTTGTCGAGATCTTCGACAACACTAAAGGCTTTCGACGGTAGGACATATACCCCTTATGGTATCCTAAGTAACTTGAAAGTTGAACTAGGTGGAAAAACAATAGAGATTGATGTTGAAGTCATAGATGGAAATCTGGATTACAACATCCTACTGGGAAGACCATGGATCTATGCCATGGCAGCTGTAGTGTCGACTTATTTTAGGAAGATCGCATTCCCGTTTGAAGGAGGGATTACGGTCGTCGACCAACAGAACTTCCTCCTTAATGGTTCACAAGTTACGGGAAGCATTCCCATGATCCATGAAAGCGACCATTCAATTCAAGATATAGGAGTAGGCCTGTTGAAAGATCCCACAATGATGGGAACTTTCTCGCTACCAAATCATATGTACATAGGAAATGTACCATTGGTGGCTACCTGCAACATGATATCTTCCACGAAGGTCGCAAAAGACAAAGTCATCATGGATCGGGCAATGGTTTTACACCCAAGCCCAATCGAAATATTGTAGCAATCAATATTTCAGGCATGGGAGGCGAGCCCCAATCAACGCTCGTCAAGCATTTGGGTAGATAGGTCAGGAGAATGTGGAACCCCTTTGGATCCTTGGTCACGAGTGCATGCAAGTGACGAAGGAATCCTGCAGTCAATGATGATTGAGGGCGCACCATGGGATGATAACCACCATCGTTCCCTTCCAAAGGAAGATACTCAAGGCGACCTGTATCACCCTTCAGTATTTGAATTCCTAACAAATACTGTAAATACGGTGGATTCCAAGAGAAACCTATCCAATATAGAAGAGACTATAGCCATAGATATCTCGACAAAAACAGACATAGTAGAGAATATTTATGTCGGCAAAGGTTGTTCCCCTTCAGAACAAGAAATATATAAAGCTCTTTTCCGCGAATTTAGAGATGTCTTTTCTTGGTCATATGATGAAATGCCAGGCATCGACTCGAGTATCGTTGAACATGAAATTAAGATGTATCCTGATGTCAAACCAGTGAGACAACGGCTTCGGCAGGTGCACCCCAAGAAAGCCGCTGCCATTAAGGCGGAAGTTGAAAAGCTCCTCCATGCTGGTTTCATCTACCCGGTTCCTCTAACCGATTGGGTATCGAATATTGTCCCTGTTATGAAAAAACAAGGAACAATACGAGTGTGCGTCGATTATAGGGATGTAAATCAAGCCTGTCCAAAGGAAAACTACCCTACACCCTTCATCGACCAGATAATTGACGAATGCGCCGGATGTGAAATCTTTTCGTTTATGGACGGATTTTCCGGGTATAATCAAATTAATATCCGCCCACAGGACCAGTCAAAGACTGCATTTATCTGTCCGTGGGGCACATTCGCTTATCGAAAATTACCCTTTGGTTTAAAGAACGCAGGGGCGACGTTTCAGAGAGCAATGAATTATGCTTTCCATGACATCAAGAACATCGTTCAACCTTATCTCGACGATCTTCTGGCTCATTCGCAAAAGCGGACTGATCACCCGCATCATTTAAGAGCAATATTTCTACGTTGCCGACACTACAAAATAAGACTCAATCCACACAAATGTGTATTTTGCGTCGGTTCTGGTCGTCTACTTGGCTTTATAGTCTCCAAGGATGGGATTCGTCTCGACCCTTGCAAGGTGCAGGCAATCATTAATTTTCCTCCACCTTCGAACTTGCTTCAGATTCAGAAACTCCAAGGGAAAGCAAACTTTCTGAGGAGGTTCATTCCAAATTACGCAGAACTTGCTAAAAGTTATACCCGTCTCCTGAAAAAGGATGTACCTTTCGTCTGGGCCCAGGTTGCACAAGCTTCCTTTGATGCTTTGAAAGAAGCGCTAGCCAAAGCATCATTAATGTACGCCCCAGACTATCTTAGGGATTTTAACCTGTATCTGGCTGCAGCAGATACGACCAGTGCAATGGTTTTAGTTCAAGAAGTCGATGGAATTGAACACCCTATATATTATTTAAGTAAAAACTTAAATGATACGGAAAGTAGATATTCTCATGTTGAAAAGCTGGCATTGGCAGCTGTTCAAGCGATTCAAAGATTTCGGCATTATGTCCTCTTTAGGAAGACCACTGTATTGTCAGATTGCAACCCCATGACTTATATACTGTCGCGACAATTGCTTGGGGGCAAATATTCAAAGTGGATAGCTATCCTTCAAGAGTTTGATCTGGAATTTGTGAAATCCAAATCAAAGAAAGCTTTAGTTTTCGCAGAATTATTATGCGATCTCCCGTCATCATACAACGATGAAACGTCCAAAGAATCGATCGTGGACGAAAGTTTATTTCTGATATCAGCAAGTGATGAGTGGTATGGAGATATAATAGTTTATCTCCAAACCCAAAAGTTTCGGCCAGACACCTCTCACTCAGAACAAAAACGCATTCGATACCAAGCAAAAGACTACATGATCGTCAGTGATACACTTTACCGTCGTGGTGTCGATACGGTCCTGAGAAGGTGTCTAACCCATGAGGAGGCCGAAAAAGCCCTGAATGAATGTCATTCAGGCACATGTGGGGGGCATCAATCTGGGTATGCTATAGCACAAAGAATCTTACGAGCAGGATACTTCTGGCCAACCATGTTCAAAGATTGCATAACCGCAGTTAGAAGTTGCCATGCATGTCAGATTTTTGATAGCAAAACCAAAAGACCCCCCGCTCCTCTACAACCAATAATAGCTGTGGGGCCTTTCGCCAAGTGGGGCATCGATTTCATGCAATGTAACCCCACCTCGACCGGGGGGCATGGGTATATTATAGTCGCAGTTGACTATTTTACCAAATGGGCCGAGGCGATGCCTACATTGGATAACACTGGTGAAACAACAGCCCTATTCTTTTTTAATCATGTGGTCGCTAGATTCGGCGTGCCACAGGCCATAGTGACAGATCATGGATCGCATTTCCGCAATCACATGATGGTCGAATTAACTGCCAAACTAGGATTGTCTCACGACAGCTCTACTCCGTACTATCCGCAAGCTAACGGACAAGTTGAAGCGATCAACAAAGTCCTGAAGCGCATGCTGCAAAGGATGGTGGGGGTTCACAAAAGAAGATGGCATTTGATCCTGTACTCGGCTTTGTGGGCCTACCGAACATCGGTAAGGAATGCCACTGGGTTCACACCGTTTCAACTAGTGTATGGCCTGGAAGCGATCCTACCAATCCAGTGCGAAATTTAGTCCCTTAAACTCGCAATTGATCTCCTCCCCGGAACCTCAGAAGAAGAAGCTCGTTTCTTAGAGTTAATCCAGTTGGATGAAACCCGTCGTGATGCCGCCTTGGCCAACGAAGCCCATAAGAAACAAGTCAAAGCGCAGTTCGACAAAAATGTCAAACCCCATGTCTTCTCGGAAGGTGATTTGGTCTTGCTTTATGACCAAGAATCCGATAAATTGGGAGCTGGGAAATTCAAGTCCTTATGGATGGGCCCTTATATTGTTAAAAGTATGTTAGCAAAAGGTGCGTACGAGTTAGTAGATTATGACGGAATTCCACTGGCACAACCCCGCAACGGGTTGTACCTTAAGCGTTACTATGCCTAATAGTAACCTGTATGCTTTTGTTACATTTTTGTTTTCTCTAAAGCGTTTGTTCCGGTTTAAGTAATCCGCTTTTACACTTATTGCAGATGTCAAATCCATTGGAACCATGGGTTTGATATGCTGACGGAGCGAGTCGTAGTTCGAGGAACCTATCCTCAGCAGCATGGGCCATTTTTAACCCAAGCGGCGAGTTAGTGAGTTTCAGGGGGGTGTGTATTGGTCAATCAACAAATAATATCGCTGAGTATAGCGCGTTGATAGAACTCCTCTCTGATGCCATCACACGTGGCATACGCCGGCTAGTCGTCAAGCTAGACTCACAGCTCGTGGTACTACAGCTCAAAGGTACCTACTCTGTCCGAAATCCAGCTATTTATCGCAAGTTCCTAAGAGTTAAAATCTTGGAAAGACAATTTCATTTTATCCAATATCAACACATTTCCAGAAACTTAAACACATTAACCGACTCATTAGCAAACTATGTCTTAGACAGACATTTGCAAATTTGATAAAAGAGAAGCATCATCGATGTTTCATACATGGATCACATAAAAAATGGAATAAACCCCGAAAATCAAAAATATATATAACTGATTACGGTTTACATATAATGTTCTGTAACAAAGACAAAATCGGTCATATGACCCCAAAACTCAAAAATGGCTGGGGGGCACCCCTAGCCTAGTGATGCTCATGAAAACATGCCACGGCCTGTGCGATCATGCGCAGAAGACGAGACCATCGTCTAGGAACACCAGCAGTATGTCGCTGCAGTCGCAGAGGCAACTCGTCAATCCGTACATCCGGAATCCTGAAGGTAAGACCCTCGACCTGTTCCTGCACAGCTGCAAGAGTCTCGGCCAAGTCAAGGTCACGGAGAATAGCTCTCCCTGAAGCCTCCCCTGCTGGGGCAATAGCCGGAACTCTTGGACGAACTGCTAGACGGACAGGGCCCACATCTGCATGCACACATGAGTTTGATTAGAGTCTTGATAGAGTAAAGCACAAGGACATTATAAATAAAAACAGTAAACAGTGATAAGGTCAAAATATCTACCAAGATCGCCCCACTGCTCGCCATCCGGTAGTACCAAATCCGGATCACCTCGGAAGTCCATGCCAATATAGGGATACTCGGAAAAAGCCATATCCTGCCGCTCGAACCACCTAAAGAAGGCATCAGTAAAAGCAATCTTAGATTGACCTGCATGTCTAGCCATGTGGTCAACCCACCTCTGCATGCGTGGCTCAGTGGGAGATGGCAAGTCGAGGACAATGTACTGAGGTTGCATCAGGGGTATCTTCTCCAAATCGAAGGCAGTCAAAACTGAACCAAAGCCAAAATTATTCAGTCTCCTGTCCTTTACTTTGGTCAACTGGTTTTTCATCTGAACCAGTACTGCATCACACCGGTTAAAAACTTTCGGCTCAAGACATTCCAGGGCGTGCTGCACATATGACCTGTTGGCAACATGAGGGGATGCACTACCGGCCATCCTACAAATCGTGTACAGAATAGACCTGAGAGACCTGTCAGTAACATCACAGATAGAAATCTTGCCGTCTCTGCTCGGCTGGGATCCCTCCCTGCAATACTGACGGATATAATCTTTCACGGAATCACTCCCTCGGGCCGAACCGGACAAGGAAATGGGGGCACCCCGCCTTGACAACCCAGTCAAGAAGTAAATGTCCACTATGGTCAAAGGGATGGACTTGCCCCTAATCTGGAACACTTGGTTAACAGGATCCCAAGCATCAAGCAGGTACTGCAGTAAACGTATCTGTGCCCTCATGCTAGATACGCGGAAGAATTTTAGCAAGCCACAGTTCCGCAACGCGCTCATGGTAACAGGATCATGGAGGGCAATCATGTCCTCCTCTTCATGCTCTCGTTCTCGCCACGTAAGAGTCATTCTGCACCAACAAACTATGCAAAACAAACAAGAGGAGGAGTAAGATCCCTGACTCAGTGAAGAAGATGGCAAAAATCTCATAAAAAATTGTGCAACCAAGATGTTTTCTGCGCCCAACGCAGGTAGGGAAGGGTCTCACCTGCGTTGGGAGACAAACTGCCTTTGGAAATGAGCACCCCCAACGCAGGTTTCGATATAGGGTACCTGCGCTGATGGCAGAGCGCCCTAAGGAAACCCCAGGGGCTCATGGGGGCAGGAAAACAAGCATAAAACTGAGAAATAAGACCATGAAAAGATAGAGCTAGGGTTTAGCTCCTACCTGGTGGAAACGGTGCTGAAAATCGTCCACAGAATCTCCCAAAATCAGCTGGTGAAAAATCAAGAGGAAGAGGCACCTCCAAAGCTCCAACAAACCAAATGCACATGAAATGGTAAAATGAGAGGTAAAAACATCTTTTAAATTGCTTTTTACGTAATTCAAAGTAAAATATTAGTATTTTTACTTCATGTTATCCGTTTCTAACAAGTTTGTTGCAGCAAATTGATGAAAACAGTACTATCTCTGGAAAAGAAAAACTAGTCATGGTAAAATATGAATTTGACCTTATCAAACGAGCAGTTTTGGAAAAGTTCATGCTCGTTAAAAAATAAACGCAAGATCCGAGCAGTTTTGATGCGGAAATTCATGCTCGTTAAAAAATAAACGTAAGCTTGTGAGCAGGCTTTCCCCCAGAGTTCAAGCTCATTCAGAAAAAATGAACCGGTAAATAACCATTTGAGACCGTAAATTCATCAGCCGTAAAAGCCTTGGTCGTGTTTGTGCACCGTCACCTCCACTTTTCATTTGGCCGATCATTCACTTGATTGTTTACCTATTTTGAGGAATAGCTGCGAAGAGTGATTTCACCTAGCCATCCTTGTAATACTGCCGTGATTGGAAAATTCCAACCTGTACCTGGAATCTGCTGCTATCCCTGTTTATCACTCGTTCCTCAAAATACGAGTCTTCTTTGAGCTCTTTTCACTGACTCGTAAAATATGAAAAGTTTGCCAAGTTTTGGCCTTCCAGCTCGTTAAAAGGACCGGAAGAGCTATCCCTCCTCTAGATTTTAATCTTTTTGGACCTGAGGGATTATTGCACAAAAAGATCGAGCGCTTGCCTGGTTCGGCTCGATAAAGATATCGAACATTCATCCCTTCTGTATTGTTTTATACTTTTTCGGACTTAAGGGATTAGATGACGAAAAAGGACCCCTGGAGTCCACTTTATGTACCCTTTTTCAGACTCTCTAAAAATGAAAAGGATCGAGTTGTCTTTGTCGCTAGGCTCGTTAAAAATATTAGATAGCGACAAACTTGTCTTTAGACGAGAACGAGTTTCCCTATCGCTAAGCTCATTAAAAACATAGCGATGGGCTTGCCCGAAGGGCAGGTTATAGATCAAGCATATGTTATCCTCCTCAAGCTTGACAAAAATAAAGAGGTATTGGTCAGAAATGACTGGGGAAAAATTGGGAAGAACCTCAAAGCTTAATGGTAGCAAGTCGCTCTTGGACATGACACTTTTTGCCTCCGTAAATATCGGGTTGGGTTATTATCATTCACCGGTCCCTTCACCATGGTCTCGCCACACCATCCATACATGGGGTAATGCTACCGATCCATCACATCAATGTCGTTATATGTTCAAGAGATGTCATTCAGAAAGTGTCAACCGGGTCCCATCCACTACCGTACATCATCTTTCATCCTTCCATGACCGCCACCCTGAATCATATTTCACAGATCGTTTTCACCATCATCACTAGCTCCGTTCCGTGTCACTGATGTGGGATTCATTAAGGCCCTCCTTTGACGGATCACTTCTTGTCGACATCAGCTCACTATCCAAGAAGTTGATCTAGGAACACCCCCTCAGTACTCTGAAGCTTGCATGCCTCAATGGCAAGTTTCTCACTCCCGGCGATAGGTATACGTTAATGACCTTCGACCAGGAGACTTTGCGTGGTGTTCGACATCAAATCCTATATTCACACCACGTGAATTGTGCTGCAGTACCTTGAGGGTCATCATCATTATCGGTGATTCCTCTCGCGCTTGTTAACAGTTTACATTATTGACTGGTAATCAAGCGATGTCTTTCCATGTTCGACTTCAAGGAATTCTCACATGGATCGACTTGTACTAAAGTGAAGATCGGATAAGTTTGAAGACCCCGGATCTAGTTTCATCCATCCGGGCTGCGATATATATTCAGGAGATAAAAACATAGACATGTGCAGCAGATGAACATCCTACTAAAAAAGGATGATAATTAAAAGCAGAGAATTATCAGTCTATTATCAGGCGATCGTCTGTTTATGTACAGCAAATGTATTTATAAAGCTGAGCATGGGAAATGCCCGCCTCAAGTAGATCATGAAAAGAAAGTATGAAAAGATAATGTATTGTATTGTATTTTGTTACAGGTCACCTCCCGACGATTGAATGAACTTCGGATCCTCCTAATAAAGCATTTCACCCGATAAACGACCTCATACTTTAGGGGGCAACTGTTATAGACATTTTTGTGCCTTACAGCATAGGGCATGAAATGTCAATAATCTAAGGGATCCAAAGTCCCTAAACATGTTGTTCTTACCCTTAGAGGAACAAGGTCAGCAAACCACAGCACTGCAAACCAGTTCTCCACTGAAAAACACTCAAAAACAGGTCAATTTTGGATCAAAGCAGCTGCTCCACTAGGCATCTGCGCTGCATAGCAGGTACAACAAAGGCTACCTGCTATGCATAGCAGGTAGAACAAAGGCTACCTGCGTTGGGCGTACTTGGACATGTGGAGGAATCTTTTTCTCAAAGTGCCAGTGCCCAGGAAGCTTCTAAAAAGACACTTGATCATAAGATTCGCCTAATGATGAGTTAAGAGCTTCTAAAACTCCAAGTGGAAGGCAGAAACTCTGAGTGAAGGACTGAAGAACAACTGGAGTTGAAGAGGACAACAAGTCACACATCAAGATGACTTACCTTCACTCCAAAACTCTATATAAGGATCTCATCCCATGGGATCTGGAGGCCGGGAATTTAGCGCGAAGAATTGCTGTTGGTTTACAGTTGTGAGCATTTGGTGATTGCTTGAGGGAGGTGAAGAAGAGATTTCTCTCCGTCGGGAAGGTGATGCTGGATTGGACCTCTCATGGTTGTATCATCGCCTGAACCTTACTTCCATATATTAATAAAGCATTTGAGGTTCTTCTATTCGCATGTGTTTCAATGGTGAATTGTCTTACTTGCGTCATTGATTTATGCTAATCCTTGAATCAGTTATGCATGCATGCTTCTTGTAGTTTCCTTTTCTTGTCTTATTTGCAGGATCTCGTGTAGCTGGGCCCGTGAAAAGACTTGGAGTTGGGAGCAAGCGGCAATCAAAGGAGATTGGATTGACCATTTGCGCAAGACATCGGTAAGTGGATCTCTTCCTTTTATCTCTTGCATGTCATAAAGAAGAAACTTTAGATAGCCTTGCTTTCAGCTGTTGCTAAGGAACTGTCACCCTTAGAGTGGGTTAGGGTCATTCCGAGTTGGATACTTTCCCCCACAACAGTAACCTCCCATTAAAACATTATAGCAAAAACTCCAATGTGACCTACTTGATGTATGATTTTAGGTGCATCTAGGAATCTCAAATTCCGATGATCATATATCCTAAAATAAGTGACCCAACCTTTGAAGGATGGAGAAAGTGATAAATGGGATTTCCCCTCACTATTACCTAAGTCTCACCTTGTAGAACCTCCCAAAAGAAAATTTATAGCAGAAATTCCAACATGACATAGTTAAATATTCATTTAGGAAGCCTAACTTCCTCTAATAATATTACCTAAAATTTTGCAATCCAATATCTGAAAATTGGACCATAGGATCAATAATATTTTCCCTCACTAAGTTCCAAGTTTAAGCTTCTCTAACATCCCAGAAGAAAAGTTAATGAAGAAATTCCAACATAACCTATTTAAAGAAGAATTTAGGAAGTCTATCTTCCTCAACTAGTGTTGTTACAAAATTTAATACATATAAAAAGCTATAACCAAATAGTATAATAGCTACAACCATGATATATTTTTTGAAATGTAAATACATGTACATATAAACTTTATAAAATGAACAGTTAAATAACCATGGATGTCACAAACCATTTATGCCAAAAATATCATTAACGCGAATATATATATATATATATATATATATATATATATATATATATATATATATATATATTGTAGCCAAAAAAAAAATGGAAATTGAAGTAGGATGAGCCACATTCCACTCCACCATAGCCTCAACTATGCTACAATATTTATCATAGTTGGCCAGCCCCGAGCTAGGTATTTATGCCTTGAGGGAAAAACTAAATTCATGGATTTAAGATGCATTTTTTGAATAAGATTTAACACAAAAAGTGAAGGCCACTCATCTTCACACACAGGAAAAACTCAATCTCTCTGTCACATAGGGTATCACTCATAAACCCATTAAAAATGTTTCTAAAGTTGTTGCCTTGGCTATTAAGTCTAATAAATTTATGACCTCATTAAGTCACAAGTTTATAGAAAGAAACCTTCTCACCCCTAGGATCTATGGGCTTCCTAAGATTCACAAGGAAGGCCCCCCCCTTAGACCTATTTTCAATACCATAGGTGGGCCTACTTATCTCCTTGCTAAATATTTAGCTCGGAAGCTTAAACCTTTGGTTGGTAAGTCTAGTTCTTTTGTTAAGGATTATTTCTCTTTTGTGGAGGAGTTGAAAGAGGTGAAATTTGAGCCTGGCGATTTTATGGTCAGTTTTGATATTGTTTTTATTTACACAAGCATCCCTATTTAAGAAGCTATTTATGTTATCAATCGCATAACGAATCCTGATACGACCAAGCTTGTAGATATTTGCCTTACCTTGACCTTCTTTAGTTTTGAAGGTGAATTATATGAGAAAACATGTGGGGTAGAAATGGGTTCTCCCCTCTCTCTTGTGGTTGTGAACCTTTTATGGAATATTTCGAATCTAGAGCTTTAGCTATGGCTCAATTTAAGCTGAAAATTTGGAAAATATTTGTTGATGATACCTTCAACTTGTGGCCCCATGGTCAGGAGAAATTAGAATCCTTTTTCAAGAATCTTAACAATCAATCTAATTCCATCAAATTTACCATGGAATCTGAGGTTAATGGAAGCTTACCCTTCCTTGATGTGCTTATCTCAAAAAAAGATGATGGTTTTTTCTCCCACTAGGTGTTTCGTAAGAAAACCCACACTGAACAGTATCTTCATGCAAAATCCCTACATTTTCTGGCCCAAAAACTAGGTGTTCTCAACACTCTAGCTACTAGGGCTTTAAGAGTTTCTGATAAAGACCATCTGACTGATGAAAAAACCCATCTCATGAATGTTTTTAAGAAGAATGGTTATAATAATTCCCAAGGTATCTAAGCCTTTTTAAAAGCTAGCCAAGGACCTAGGACTAAGAAAGAGCCTATTGAGGTGGCCTCTAGTGTCTGGCTTCCCTTTATCCAAGGGACTAGTGATAATATTTCTAGGATTTTGAGGAAGAAAAAGGTAGTCTCCACCTTTAGACCTTTAAAAACTATCCATGACTATTTAAGATCCATCAAAGTACTTGTCGATCCCAAGGGTGTTTATTTGATTCCATGTTCTTGTGGAACCCCCTACATTGGAGAGACTAGTCATTCCATTTATAATAGAATTGAACATGCAACCGACCTTAGGTATTGTATAACTTTCTCCTCTGCTCTAGCAAAACATGCGGGATTGTTGAAACACCATATTTGTTTAGAGGATTCTAAGGTCTCACTAGCATTAATCATTTCCATCACTGTAAATTAAGAGAAGCCATAGAAATTGACAAGAGAATTAGTACTCTTAATAGGGATGATGGATGGAATATTTGTAGTTCATGGGTCCCCTCCCTTTATTCCTAAGCCCCTGGGTTTTTTCCCCTTCTTTGTCTCCTTCTCCTTTCCTGGTTTGTGTTTGTATTTGTCTTTGGTCTCCTTTCCTTTATATGTTTTGATATTTTATGTTTATATTGTGAATTTTGTTTTTATTAGTTTATTAATATTATTAGTATATAATTTTCTCTTTCTTAATAGATAGATAAAGTTTTTAATCATACAATTATTTAATATTAATATAATTTTAATATATAGAGTGATAGATAGTTGATACTTATTATATTATATGATAAAATATTAATAATTGTCAAAGTCATATAAGAATTTTAGAAAAATAAAAATAAAAATTAAATTTATAAATAACTATTTAAATAATTTGCTTATTTTAATTATTCAATTGGATCCCTTAACATTTATTTTTATTTTTATTTTATTTTTCTTTTTGACCGTTAAATATTTATCATTGCATCTCTGATATAAATTGGTGATTTGTTGATCTTTCTCGCCAACCATGTCCTGATGATGAACCTTGATAGAGGTTAGAAACATGTCGACCCTAATAATTTTATGTGATTTCTCCAAAAGATCTTGGCTTAAATCATGAATCATAGAAGCATCCAAACTGAAACTCTTAACTAGTCACAAGGTCTTAACCTCTTAGGTTTTTGCCACCATTTCCCTTGCCAAAATGAATTTATGAGTAAGAGAGTATGAGAGAAAATTTAAGTAGAAAATAAGAACCAAGAACAAAGAACCGCTTCATGTTTTCTCCTCCTTATTTTTATAATCACACATTGACCCTTCATCATCTCAATATTTTGCTAGAATTTTTTTGTGAATACCGACCATCACATCGAGAGGAAATAATATTTATTCAAGAAAAGGTAGGATTTCTTCCACCCCTTTCCCCACTTGCAACATTTCCTCCCTAGTCAAGTCCCCCCCCACCAACACACCCCCCCCCCCCCACCCCCCACCCTCCCTCCGCAAGGCATCATGATCTATTGGTTGTCCCCTTTCTTCAGCATTAGAATTTTTATTAACAAAAATAAAAATTACATCATATAAAAGAGTTTGACATCATAGCATGAATGTTGGCACCCCAACATTACATGTTCTTAATTACAGTACAAAATTTTGGGTAATGAAAGGGGTGTCACATATGTGTGTTCTTTGTAGACTGTATATTGTTAGGTTATGGATTATTTTGTAAATTAGATGGTTTCTCTCACATCCCAAATGGTATGAAATTTTATTGGGACCTCATATTAGATATGACCCCTTAACTATTGTTGGGACATTTTTCCCTGTTGATAGATTTGGTTCACTTTAAGTGATCGAAATCCCACCCTAACACCCCACATTCCATCTACTCATGCTAAGAATTTTGAGAGACAGACAATCTATGAAGGCATTGTCTCTAACCCTTAAAACAAAGAATCTTCCCAAATATATTTAAACTATGTTCCTCGTGATAAAGTGAATTATCATAGGCAATCGATTCCCTTATGCTAAATAGCTCGACAAAACTTATTGTAGTCCTTCATCTCCCTAGAAAGAAAGTAGTTAGAAGATCGATCACCATAACTAGTGTCTTGGCTGATTCTACTAAATATCTAGTTGAGAACACCCTTGAAACTATTTTTTTTTTCTCTAATTGAACCCCTTATGAATATTTTCCATCCACTCATGAACCATCTAACACTGAAGGTAAAAATGGTTGTGTTCATAATCTTGATTCCTCCTCATATTTTGAAAAATTATTTCATTAGGGAGGTATACCATTCATAATGCCTAACCAAAATCAACCTCGGTGGATGTCATAGGGAGAATTAAATGTTGCAAGCATCATGCACGAATTTCCCAAGTGATAAAAAATGTTGCTTCCTAAATTCTATTCTGAGAAGGTTTCTTCTCTTGAAGACCACACTAAGAAATTATATGTGTCCTTACAACTAATTTGAGCATGAAAATGTGGTTTATCAACCATTCCAATATACCTTTGAGAATAAGACCTTGACATGGTATTATTATTTACTTACTTCTTCCATTACTATACGGGATTCTACTTCAAAGGATTTTTCTCAGAAAAATTGGTGAAGAGAAAACACCTACTTCCTTTTTGAAATAATGTATTGCCATTAAAATGGATAAGAAAGAGAAGGTTAAATATTTCAATCAACATTTCACAATCATGCTTAATAAAATCCCTATTGATTCTCACTTTGCAACTCCTCTAGTTATCGAATACTACATATCATCTCTACATCCCTCTATATCCATGCTTTTTAAGAGGGAAAAGAGGAAAACTATAGCCTTGAACATTGAAGAGGCTATTAAAGTCGAAAAGGAGATGCTTTCCCTAGATAGAAATAACCATAAAGAAGAACCTAAGACTAATGGAATGAAGCCTCTAATCCTTAGTAATCTTATTGAGAAGAAACCTATTGATCTGGATAGTGTGTTAATACTTTTCAAGAAGCTCTATAATGAAGTAATCAACCTAAATAATAATTTAGGAGAAAGCTCGTCTAGTTATAATCTAACCTTCCCATTCTAAAAGAGGAATAATAACATATCCAAACTTGTTGATAATCCAAATATGATCCTAAACCTTGAAAAAATTGATATGGAAATTTGTTTTCATTCCATCAAGCTAATAATTTAGAGAGAACATGTTTATGGTGGATCAACTTAATGACTTGGGTTAGTAATCAGCTTATATACCAACAATCCTTGTTTGATAACTCTACCAAAGAAGTAGAGGAGGAGCCCAGCCAAGCTGAGGAAGAAACCACCAAAGGATTTACCATGTTCCTTTTGGATTGGGTTTTATACACATAAACAAAAAATATACGAGAAATATCCATTGGGAAAAACCATTCACTCAATCAACCCCATAGAATTATAGTCTATGTAGCAAAGGACCTTTCCCATGAAGTCACACAACCTATCAAGGTTAAATCCCTTTTAAGGAAACTTATTACTCCATACTATGCTAAATCTATTTCCTCAATTACTAAAGTTACTATAGTTACTTCTAGTTCTTCACAAAAAAACCAAGTCTAAAATAACACTCTAGTGTAGAAAGATAAGTCTCCCTCGCCTCTTGAAAATACCAGTTCATCAATTTCTTCAGTAAACTCCCTAAAATACAACATTATTGAATATATAAAGAAAAATAGGGATAATATTTCTTTATATGATCTCTGCAATATCCCATAGTAGAGGAAGCTTCTTTTCAAATATGTCCATCCCTCTCATGCTTAGTTTCCATTTCCATCAACCTCACAAACTTCTATCATAACTCTCATCCCTATGAATAGCGATAATAATATTAATATTATTATAAAGAAAACAAGTATCAAAGCACATTCTAAATTGTAGATCCCACTCCTCTAATGACATTTAAAATTTTGAATCACAATGTACACAATCGTTTGATATACTCTAGAGCTTCACCCAATGTCATGCCACATTTTGTGTGAAAAAAGCTCAATTTGATCCTTGACAAGACCAACATGAAGATCATTCAGTTAAACAAGTTGAAAGTGAAGGTAATTGGTGAAATAAATGATTCTTTGATATGACTGTCCTTTCAACCACGACTTCATTAGGTAATTGACCTTATATTCATGGACATACTAGAGGCATATGGCTTGCTAATAAGTAGGGAGTGAACTCAAAAACTACATGAACACTTTGCTAATGATTGACCCCATCTCTTGTTACGTTATAAAGGAAAGATAAATCAATTTTGGGTAAAAAATGAGCCTAATATCGAACACATGGCAACCCAACTTAAGCGTCACAATGAGCCAACCAACTTTGCGGGAAATACACTAGGGAACTATTTCCTTGAGACCATTTTTCATAATCATTTAACTTAATTGATTTGAACTACATTAAAAAAACAAACTAATCTCCTTCATTTACCATAGGTTAGTGATAATGAACTCTATATTTTAGCTGTAAATAATAATGGTTGCACTATGTAGGTGTATAAATAATTTTATTGAATTTGAATTATTGCTGACATTTGTACATTTTCTGACAATTCTAAAATGCAAGATCAAGCTAGTGCAAGTTGTATTTTAATGGACCAATAAGAATAGAGAGCCATGATATCCTTCCAACTAAAAATTAAATATATTAATAATTTGGAGAAGAGTGTGTGTTAGGTAAAGAATATTAGTCATTGGTCATCTACTCATCTAAAGGATCACTACCAAGAGGTGTGGATGTTTATTTCATCTTTTAAAGCATTGAATATTGCACCCGTTCATCATTTTCTAAACAAGCTTTTTGACACTCTTGTTACTGCACCTATCACTTTCCTTCCCTAGAGTCATATTCTTTTGATGAATCTCTTTACATACCATGTGTCTTAGTCCACATCACTTACTAGAGCAACCCCACTTATGACTTAAAAATACCTAAAACCCATACCATCCACCTCATCATCCAAATCAAGAAAGTTGTTAGATTATTTCAACAAAAAATAATTCAAGTGCATCCCACACTAGAGCCACTAGAAAGATAATGGGTGCATCAATGATTCTGAACCCATGCTTCATGTAATTTCAATGACTACCATTACCTGTACATAAATTAATTATGTTATTCATTTCCAATCTTGAATTTTTTCTCAGTTTTTCACTATTTCCTTTGTTTGTTACTAACTTAATTCCTCTTGCACATAAATAAACCATGTTCTAATGATGAATCCCATGCAATGATATCACAGGTGATATCTTTACCCAACTATTTCTTTCGAGCATATCATAGGTCAATGGATCTATGTATGATGCCCAATACCATTTAATAGAATACCACAATCCTAATTCTACCTAAAAAATTACAATCACTGTTATGTAGGGAAGACTCTCTAAATAGTGGTAATTTTGATTGGACATGGATATAACTAATAAACTAGTTGAGAAGCCTCAAGTATCCTATGAAATATTAGTCATGGAATCATCTTGATATAAAGGCTCAAACTCAAGAAATTGTGTCAGGGAGATAAACTTACAATAATCAATCTTTAATGTTTCCCAAGGGATCACTTTGGTTGAACCACTCATCCACTTAGAGGCCAACTAATCCCAATAAAGGAAAGTATAAAAATTTAAAAATAACTTCCAATAAAAAAGGTGAAGGCTTGAGAATGGTTTCCTGAGTAGCTGGGACATGCAAAAAACTTCGTCAGGGATATGGGTGCTCACTAGTATTGAAGCAATGTTTGTGATATTAAGGTGACTCCATCAGGGCTATGGATGCTCGTTGGTGGTGGAGATGATGCCAAAAATTCATACTTACTTTTTTATTATTTAATCTATTGAAGCATCATTTTTTGTTGTATTAAAGTCTAAGAAAAGAGGTAAGCTCTTGGTAAAGTTTAAACCCTTTTAGTCCTTCCATCGCCTATAACCAACATTAGGAAAAGATAAGTTAGGTGAATCAAATTTCCATAGTTATCAGTAGTGGTACCCTCATGGAAAGAATAATACGTATTAAAGACACATCAATCACATTTTATTCAAGAAAATTATCAGGCATACATTGATATTCAAGGATTCTACTAGTGTTTCACCATTTTTGTGGCTCTAACAACAACCCCCTCAATTCCTATTGATGTCATGTACTTGGAGGGAATTTAGGTACCCACATTTCCACTAATTATATATGTCTCCCTATAAACCCTACCTAGGGTTTGGGAGTTATGATCAGCCCTATAATGACTTGACCTTATGATTTTTACTAAGGTTTACTGGTGAATTCATTAGTGTAAGCCCCCCCTCAAATACTTATTTTTTCAAAGGAAACCATTAGGAAAGACCTTAACTTTATTCTTATTGAAAATTTTGATGATTTCATCCCCTCTATAGCAAAACATCATCCCTCTTCTCAGTTTTATATCGCACCACTAGCCATTAACAACACTATAGGGTCTTCCATAATTAAAATTTGGTGTTTCTTCCTTCTATTTGGACTCCTCCAACCTTTGTAGCACAACATTGACCACTTATCTAGATATATAGCACTACACTATGCCTCAAGAATGTGATACAAAACCTTCTTCGCATCCTCCTCATTTCCATAGTGCTTTAGAACCAAAGTTCTCAACACTACAAGGTCTCCCTTGGCCAATATTTTGTGTTTTTTCTTCAACTTTTTGCCTCTCTAAACCTCATATCACATTACTAATCCAAAATCCAATGTTATAGTGGATAAGTTATGCCTAGTAATTTATTATATGGTCCCCTTAACCTTTTCACAACTCTATAGCATTGCAAAACCAATTTTCTCGATGCTACACAGTCCTTTTTTGCCAACATTTGGTGTGATTTCCTCAAATTTTGTCTCACTATGTCTTTGTAGCATATCACTATCCATTATTCGGATGTAAAAAAACCCCATTGAGCCTTATAAATAATGGATACCCACATTATTTTTAAAAAATTACTAAGTATGAGGTACACATGAACCCATTTTAAAACATAGTAACATATGAACACACAAAGGATTAGTATGGAAATGGTAAGAAAGAAAAGAGAGTTGTTTGTAAAGGAGAAATTAGAAATTAAAGTTGAGACATGAAATGGACCAATTGTGAGTCAAAAGGTCACCTAGTTAGTTTTCCTTCTAACATGTTTAAAACTACAACAATGAATATTACAATAACCTACCTAGCTCATACCCCATGATGAATGGTGAAATTTTATCCTAATATGGTGAATTATAAATTTAGATATTCCCTCATACATGATTATCCTAAAACAACATGATATCTTTTTATGATGTCACTACTAGGGATTCCATCTCTTGATATTATGACCTTTTCCTAGGAATTTTTATATTACTACAACGATTTAGTATCATTGATGATGTTTGAACACTACCTTTGTTGCTTCAAAATTAGAATTACCTTCGAGGAAACATCAAATTTGAATCTTATCCCACTTTCATAGTGATGATTCCACTATTTTTTTTTCTTGTTAGGTAATGTAAGTCCTGATATGTCTGTCATGGCTAACATGTGGCTTGAGTAACCACAACTTAGAGGCATCAAGCTGTCAAAATCACCTAGGGTTTTCACCTAACCTGGGCCACACCAACCCTTAGCATACCTAGATTTTTTTCCCACAGAATTTTGGACCAATGACCTTTTCACTGAGTGCTTTAATAGAGCACCCTATCACCATCTATTCTACACCCCATGGGAAGCGAGGATTCCACTATTACCTATAGTTCTTCATATATAATATTTGTATTTTCCTTTAGTAGAAACTATAACATATCTAGAAACCTTAGTGCTATATTTAGGATACAAGGTACTCCATAACCACACTAAGTTCATTTTTACTTCTTTTTTTTAACAATATATTGTAACATACCCAAAAACCTCGGTTTTCTATTAAGGATATGTGTTCATCCATAACAACACTAAGTGTGTATTAATTATTTCTCTGATACCATATCATAACCTACCAAATACCCTCTATACATAGTTGAGGATATGAGGTACTTCTTAAAACCACGAATTTTCATCAACTTCTTTATGTAATACCAAATTACACATTATCCTACTATTAATGGATTAATACATGAAAACATGACAATGCATGCTTATACAAATACAATTAAAATCATTCAATTGATACTTGTACAATAATTATAGGTGCATACTTAACATGCAAATAGAATTGACTGAACTAGATATTTGTGTGTCTCTGGGCATTAAATGAATAGATATTTAATTTTTTTAGTGGCAATCCTAGTATTCCATCAAATACATCTACATATACTTGCAACACTATAAAGTCTTCAAGACTTGGAATTTTTCACTCAAATGGCTCTTCTACATAAATTTCATACAATTGGCATCATTTCCTAAATCATCTTTTAAACTATGGGGATGACATCTCCCTTATACAGAAATCTCTTCAAATTCTTTAATACAATTAAAAATATTATTATGAAAATCTAGAACAATATGATGCACATCCAAGGAATCTATTCCAATTAGGACATCATATAATCTAAATGGTATTATATTCAATTCTGTAATAATCTCATTAATTTTCCTTTTAGACAAGTCATGATTTGAACCAATTATGATTTCTCATGCATACTTCTCTTCAAATGAACTATTTCAACAAAATTAGGTGTAAATGTATCTATGACTTGCTCCTAATAAATTAAAAATGCAACAAGTTGATTTGTAATCCTATCTTCACTCAATCATGTTTTATTGTTGATCTTCCTATCGATTTTTTAAGATTGCATATATTCTTAGAAAGTCCCTTCCCACATCTTCCACATAGTTTCCTCCTATATGTTGTGCACATTCCTTATTCTTTCTCCCTTATGAAGGAACTCTTTGTATAAATTGTCTCCTTCATATCCCCAACGTTTGATTGGTTTCCTTTCCCTTTTCCTTAAAAATGTTATCACCTTGGATCCACTCAGAGCTAGAAGGTTTGAATCCCTTTTTTCTTTGCTCCAAATTATAATTTTTATTATGTTTTCAAGGCTTCTGAAAAAGTACTCTGCCTTTATCCTGGTCATGTAGGTTATTTTATTTCATGATAGTCTCTTCAAGAGTCTTAGTTTAATCAAAATATAGGTATTCCACTTAAGAAACATTGTATTTTAATGTTTTAATAAAACCAACATACTTAAGAAACTCCAAAAAATTATCCTCAAATTCCTCAATGGTCATATTTCCCAACATAAGTTATACAAATTCCTACATTATTTTATCACAATAGTGCTCATAAGGATAATGTTGCTTAAAATATTTCTTGAATTAATCCCAATTAATCCTCATCTAGTTGATGTGTTTAACATTCTTTAGTTTTCTCCCACAACATGAAATAATTTTATTTGTAGATGGTATATAGCATTTTTAGCGTCAATATTGGATGAGTACTTATGTAGATGAAAGTACGTTCCTATCCCTAGAAACTAAGCTTCAACATCTTCTCCCATCTTATTTTCACCATCAAAGGTTGGTGGATTAATCTTCCTAAGTTTTCCTTTCAAAATGTCTTGTTCATGTCTTCTTTTTTTATGTCTACTTGTGGACACCTCTAGATTTCTCTATGGTCCTTCAAATGCATAAGATTCCTTTGCTAAATGAGTTGGTGATAATCAATGCCTTTGAGTTCTAGTAGCATTGATAGAGTTTCTGGGTGTTCATAGTAACACCCTCCTCCCACATTTACCCAAGTTAACCGGTCCGCTAGGGTAAACATGTGATGAGAGGCTACTACTATCTGATTCAGCTCCCCATGTATAGTCAAGGAAGTGGAACTGACACAACACAACCAATCTGACCTTATGCACATGTCGCATAACCTATAGGAGCCAACCAACCCTTCTATGTGATCAACCCCTAAGACAACTTGACACTTCACTACCCTAGAGCCTCAGTTGCTCGCATGAAATGGTATTGCATTCAACTGGGGCCCTCTAGCCGCTCTCATAGCAAGGGCATGCAAGCGACTAGTGTTAGGTCCCTATAATACTAGTGTATTCCCCTTATTTTTATTGTTAGTGTAGCCAGCGATTTTTATTGTTGTGCCCATGTATCCCCCATGTTGTTATTATTGTGCCCCATAGAAGCCCACTATTGTTATTATTGTGTCCTTACATTATTATTGATATGTAGGCTCTGATTATATTGTGACTCTTTAGACCCCTATATATACCAACGAGGTCTTATCATTTGTATAATCCAATAATTTTTCACTTGTGTAATGTAAAGGAGGTTTCCCCCTCGAAGAGGATAATTTCTAAGTCTTTGATCTATATTTTCTGCTATTTTGTAAGTTGGTTGCATAACATTTGGTATCAGAGCTTTCGATTCTAGGGTTTTTCTTATTTAAACAAGACATATTTTAATTTTCGCTATAAATTTTTTCTACAAGGATTAAGAAGCTGAAATTGCATCCACGTAGAACCTAAATATTGGTAAAATCTTTGTACGAATTTGAAAACTTGGTTCACTATATTTTTTGAGATATCATCCGTGGAAGTTAGGTTTTTTGTGGGCCCTAGAATTTAATCTCAAACAAGTGACCTAGGGAAAAAAAGTCATAAATTTCTCTCTGAGCATCAGATTTAAATTTCATAAAAAGTGACTAAAATTGAGTGGAATCTAGTTTTTTTTATATCATTTTTAGAGCCAAAGGTCGGAATAGTGACACATGGCACTCCATACAAGTTCGCTCTACTGACCCAATCTATAATCAGGTCATCGTGGTAGATTGGGCATAAATCTTTATTGAAGAATCAAATAGTGTTCTGACTTATGGGGTTGGAAAGAATACTCAGAGGGACAACCCAAGACAAAATTTTAGACCTTGTAGATCCAAAATTACATAGACACAACATTTTCAATATCAAGCTCTTAAAAAGCAAGAAAAGGGTGTGCATTTTTTTAATTTTGCATAACGTTTGTTTGAAAAAGAATTTTGAAGTGATTCAAAAGAAATATTGAAGCATAGATATCAGTATTTAGTTTTAAAATTCCTCCCAAACAAAATAATTCTACACCCATTAAGCCCTCAGAAAGCTCTACTATGACGCATGAAGACGAAGAATTGTAAAATGATATATTAAAGTTAAGGGACCAAGTGCAACAAATTTCGCTCTCACAAAGAGCAACCAAAGATGACATGGATGGCTTAAAATGGGACATGGATGGTATAAAATGAAACATGGAGGTTTTTTAATTGGACATGGGTGTGATGAATGTCAAGTTGGAAGGGTTGACAAATTTGTTGCAAGAAAGTTTTTGCGATGGTGACAAGGTAATCCATGAAAATCGTGATGAGGAAAAAAGGAATATGAATTGTGACTTTAGAGACTCCAAAGTTGGTTTTAAGAACCACCACATTCCAAAGATAGATATGAGTAATTTTGATGGAAAGGATCAGGTAACATATTGGATACTATAGATGGAGCAATATTTTGATCTAGAGGATGTGCAATCCTCACAAAAGGTACATACTACATCTTTATATTTAGAACCCAATCAGTTTGTATGGTACAAATGACTTTGTTCTCGTAAACCACTTGTAACCTAGTCAATTTTATGGAGGAAATGATAGCACATTATGAAGATACAAAGAGCAAAAAAAATCTTTATCCAATTGATAAATCTCAAACAAAAGGGTTCAATGGCGGAGCACATTTAAGACTTCCAAAATTTGAATATTAGGGTAAAAGATATTCCAGAGGAGCATAGAACTGGTGTCTTCATAGGAAATTTAAAAGATAACATCCAACATGAAGGTATCTTTTGGGAACCTGATTCATTGGAGAAGGAATTCAGGGTGGCAAGAAAATTTGAAAGAAAAATTATGGCAATAAGGAAGTCTACCACTCACAACTATAAATGTGGAAGTGTTGTTTCTCCTAGTCTTCCACAACATACAAGGTTGACACCACAAAAATTGAAGCAAAAAAGAGAAAAAGAGATTTGTTACAGTTGTGATATAAAATACACTAAAGGCCATAAATGCGATGAGAATAAATTATTCTACATAGATTGTGAAGAGGAGGAAGAAAAGGAACAAGAAACATCAAAAGAGGAGGATATACACCAGGAACCAACCCTAGAGAAAGAATAAATGAATCTGACCATATATTGTAATGCATTAGTAGGAATTACCACTCCTCAAACTCTCAAGATAGAAGGATATATCAATAATAAAAAGGTAATAGTTATGATTGATTAGAGTAGTACCCATAAATTTATTCATTATAAGATAGCCAAGGAATTGAATTGCTTCCTATATCTAGCACCAGAGTGTCAAGTGATGGTTGCAAATCGAGGAACTATAAATTTCTTTGGAAAGTGCCATAATATCAATCTAACCATGGGTTAATATGTATTGAATAGTACAATGCTTTCCATTCCAATGGGTGGTGCTAATGCTGTACTAGGAGTCCAATAATTACAATGTTTGGGAATGATAGCTTTTAATTTTCAGAATTTTCTTGAAATTTTTTGGGAAGGAAAGGAAGTTGAATTAAGTGGTATCATAGGGAAACCATGAAAGATAATTAGCTATCATGGCATGAAAAATCTTCTAAAGAAATAAAAACAGGGTGTCATTGCACAATTATGCTCATTAGAGGTTCAAGCATTGAAATCATCTATTTCTCCGCATCTCCAAAAAATCTTGGACAATCATTCCAAGGTATTTGAGACTCCCAAAGGCCTCCCACCTATTCGTGATCATGATAATGCTATTCATTTGATTCCAGGAAGCGTTCCTCCAAACGTAATACCTTACAGATATCCGTATGCCCAAAAGAGTGAAATTGAACGCATGGTTGCATAAATGTTAGAGGCTAGTATAATTCAACCTAGTCAAAGTTCTTTCTCTACTCAAGTAGTATTGGTGCATAAGAAGGATGGATCATGGCATATGTTTTCGTATTATAGAGAGCTCAAAAAGCTCACTATTAAAGTTAAATTTCCCATTCCTACCATTGATGAATTGTCGGATGAATTACATGGAGAAATTTACTTCACCATGTTTGATCTTCATTCAGTATATCATCAAATTAGAATGAAGAATGAAGACATTTTGAAAACAACATTTCGAACTCATCAGGGTCATTATGAATTTTTGGTCATGCCTTTTTGACTTACTAATGCACCTTCCACATTTCAAGGTTTGATGAATTCCATTTTCAAACCATTTCTTAGAAAATTTGTGTTAGTATTTTTGATGATATACTAATCTATAGCAAGTCTTGGAAAGATCATGTTCAACATGTTGAAAAGGTACTCAAACTATTGGAGGAGAAACAATTATATGCAAAAACCTCTAAATTTTTCTTTGGAATACCGGAGGTGGAATACTTAGGTCATATTGTATCTCATGAGGGTGTTAACGTAGACCGTAACAAAATTAAATCCATTAAGGAATGAAAAATCCCCATAACCATAGAAAATCTTTGAGGATTTCTTGGGTTGACAAGGTATTATCACAAGTTTGTTAAGAATTATGAGAGAATGGCAGCACCTCTAACAATATTACTGAAGAAAGATGCATTTTCTTGGACTCCAAAAGCAACTATGGCCTTTGAACATCTTAAAGAGGCAATGGTCCAAGCACCAATCTTAGCTATGCCAGAATTCACAAAAACCTTTATTGTGGAATATTATGCCTCAAGAAATGGAATTGGTGTTGTTTTAATGCAAGAAGTAAGACCCATTTCTTTTGAAAGTTGTCAAATCAAAGGAAAGTATTTACACAAACCTATTTATGAGAAGGAAATGTTGGCGATAATACATGCACTAACGCAATTGAGACCTTACTTAATGGGAAGATACTTCAAGGTAAAAAAGGATCATGATATTCTTAAATACTTTTTGGAGAAAATATTATCTTTAGAAGAGCAACCAAAATGGGTCACAAATATATTGGGTATGACTTTGAAATAATCTACAAAAAATGGAAGCAAAACATTGTTGTAGATGCACTCTTAAGAAAGGACGAGGATGTGGAAGCATTTATTTATGCCATTTATATTATCCAACCTGATTGGATAGCCAAAGCAAGGGATGAATGGAAGAATGATGAAGAGGTTTGGACACTCATTCAAAAGTTGTAGCAAGATCCCAGTACATCCGATACATTTAGCTGGAAAATTGATTCATTATGGTACAAATATCACTTATATCTTTGTAAGAATTACCAACTCAAGAAAAATTTTCTTTTGGAATTACACACCTCCCCCTTAGGAGGGAACTTAGGGTTTAAAAAAAATTACCACAGGGTCCAGAAGGATTTTTTTGGGATGGCCTTAAATCTAATATTCAGAAGTTTGTGGAAGAATGTTTGGTTTTCCAAATAAATAAAGTAGAGACAATTAAGACCTCGGGTTTGTTACAACCTTTATCCATTCCATGTCAACATTGGGAGGAGGTCTCAATGGATTTTATCACAAGCTTACCCAAGTTTGAAGGAAAGAGTGTCATCATGGTGGTAGTTGATAGACTTACCAAGTATGCACACTTTTGTGCATTATCTTATCCTTTTAAAGCTAGTACTGTGGCTACTGCATTTATGGAAAAAATTCAAAAGATATATGGAAATGCAAATATTATTGTAAGTGATAGAGATCCCATTTTCACTAGAAATTTTTGGACATAATTATTTTCTTGTCTTGGTACTCAATTAGCTCATAGCTCATCATATCATCCTCAATCTGACGTGAAAATTGAGATACTAAACAAATGTTTGGAAGGATATCTTCGTTTCTTTGTTTATGATAAATAAAGATAATGGTTCAAGTGGTTACCTCTAACTGAATGATGGTCTAACACTTCCTTCCATACTACAACAAAAATTACACCATTTATGGAACTTTATGGATATCATCCACCATCCATCACATCATCTTTAAGAGAAAATTCTAAGGTTCAAGTCGTAGAAGATCACATCGAGCATCAACAAAAAGTTCTACAACTCTTAAAGGATAACCTCACTCTGGCACAAAACTAAATGAAACAACAGGAAGATCAACATCACAGTGAAAGAAGTTTTGATGTAGGAAACTGGGTATTTTAACCGCTACAACCATAAAAACAAATTTCTCTCAAGAAAGCTAAGAAGGATAATAAATTATCACCCAAGTACTATTTTTATTACAAGGTGTTAAAAAAGATTGGTACTATGGCCTTCAAATTGGAGTTGTCTACATCTTCCTGCATACACCTAGTTTTCCATATTTCATGCTTAAATAAGGTTGTCGGTGACAAGATCCCAGTTCGAATAGTATTTCCAGAACTTGACGAAGAAGGAAAAATCATATTTGAGCTTGAGGCAGTCATGGAAACATGAACCCGACATCTACGAAATTAATTAATTTCAGAGTATCTCATTAAGTGGAAGAACTTACCCGTTGAATATTCCATATGGGAGGATGAAAATTTTATATAGAAGCTTCTGAAACTACTCAAGTATTGAGGACAATAGTTTTTTGAAGGAGAGGTGGATGGTATATCCCTATAATACTAGTATATTCCCCTTATTGTTATTATTAGTGTATCCCGCTATTGTTATTGTTGTGCCCATGTATCCCCCATGTTATTATTATTGTGCCCCATAGAAGCCCACTATTGTTATTATTGTGCCCTTACATTATTAAATATATTTAGGATTTGATTATATTGTGACCCCTTAGGCCCCTAGATATACCAAGAAGGTCTTATCATTTGTATCATCCAATAATTTTTCATTAATGTAATGTAAAGTAGGTTTCCCCCTCGAAGAGGATAGTTTCTAATTCATTGATCTATATTTTCTGCTATTTTGTGAGTTGGTTTCATAACAACTGGGGTCTTTTCCAGCTAGTTCAGAGCCAATGACCCTAGATTATTTGCCACTTTTTCAGGGCCTGGTCTCAGGCCACTGCCCACAACTTCATGGAACTTCCAGAAATGAAAATTAACATCAAAACAATCATAGAAATGCGAATACTTAAACAAGGACTTGATTGGACCCTTACTAGCCATGATAGACATTTCGTCACACATGTCACAAATATGTATTCTACATCTCATAGTAACAGATCTAAGCATAGGGGTCTCATACTTATCTGAGAATTTCTAAGAAACATTGATTCCTCATTACATTAGTTAAATTATCATCTATTAGGTCATATATTCATTGTTCATTCATTTACAAATCAAAATATGATGAGAGCCATACATCATTACTATCATAAAATGTGTTCATAACTAGCATATAACCAACAGAAATAGAAAGGATGTAATAGCCATAAAAACTACATATAAACAAGTATATTTACCCATCAAATGCAAAAGGAAAGAATCTCTTATTAACATATGCAAAATGCAACCATGTTTGGGATTTACACAAACCACCCAACCATAGACTAGGTTGAACCAAATCTCTCTTTCAAGGAGTCACCCCCATGCCATATTCCAAGCATGAATGTGGGATCTCATGGAACACATCCAACAAAACCAAACCGGGGCTTTCAGTGGCCAAACTACTTCAACCCTCAACTAGTGATTCCACCTCATTGTCAGACATCACTAACCATCACCAGATTGGTCTCTATCAAAGTTTTCCAGGGCTCCATAGTGTTTGTTCCAACTAGGGCTTCTAGGACTAGTAACTCAACCCACAGTTCTTGTCAGACTTCTAAATACTTTGTCCAACCAGGGATTCCAGGACTAGTAATTCAACCCACCAAGGGCTTCCAAAGCATTTATCCAACCAAGGCTTTTAGGAATGTAACTTAACCCATAGCCAAAGGAACATGAGAACCAACTAGAAAATAAAAGGAAAGAAATCCACAACACCATGGCTATCCAAGAAATTGAAAGTCTAATAAATCCACTGTCAATCTAGGCATTACTCCATGCTAATAACAAACCATAACCAAGAAACCACATGCATATGTCAAACATTCAAAAACTAGCAAGGAAATCATACATGCAACTCAGTACCTACAAGAAAAACCTATTGTGGCTACTGATCTCGATGTCCTCTTATGCTTTGCTACTCTTACTTTTCCTTCTTGCTCGAAAACTCCAAGTATGCCACACTCCTCCAAGAGTGCTCCAAGAAACTCTAAGTGTCCAAGAGTATGAGAGAGATAGAATCAAGAGAGAGCTCCAAAACTGAACTAACAAAAGTCTGTCAAATTATTCTCATAAGCCTTTTTATTAATGAGGCCTCTATTTTCTTCAATTTTCCATTATTTTCCTCCTTACATGCATCCTATGACCTTTCACCTTCCTTCTCTCCTAGTTTCCATTATTTTCATAAATAAGATTTCAATTAATGCCTCATGCCTTTCCAAAGTCTTTTTCATTGCCTTTGCCAATTTCCATAACCATTAATTAATCGCAAGTGATCCCCATGACCGTGTTTTTGCCCAACATTCAACTTAGGATACGTCTCCTATCACCAAGTTTATTATTTTTCCTTTATTGACTTTGTTAGATGGAATTTTTAAAATTATTTTTACATCTATAGATACCTCTCCTTGCATGATATCTACCTTCTTCCTCATTCTATTAACCTAATCCATTCTTCATTTTACTCTGCAAATGGTTTTTACCTAAATTTCCTCCTCTTAAGCTTTTAACAACCTCTCATTTTTTCTCTAGAATGTTGTACCTCCATATTTAAACTCCTCATCATGTTTACCAACCCTAGTGACTCCATTCTCTCTCTATTCCCATTGGAGTTTGTATCCTCATTTCTGACCCAAATATTTAGTCCTTAGCTTTTTCTTCATGACTATTCCTTTTCCATCTTCCATGTCTCCTCCTTAATGGTTCTATTCAATTATAACCTTTACTTGTTCTTATTGTAACATTGATCCTAGAATAAGTGTGCATATGATTAAAATTATAACATACACTTCAAACCTCTATCCATAGCATTTTCTTTCAACTTCTATGAAATATACACATTGTAAATTTTATTTGTCTATTAACACTATAGTCCTTTTTTGCCCAAGATATGAATAGATCTAATGCACTTATGCAAAATATAAACCTTCATATTTGTTTTCCATTGAATTATATTTCTAAGGATTGTATTTATGTTCCAATCTAAGCTCAATGATAGAAGTTATATCTCTCATTAATCACCATTTTAACCCATTTTTGGTGCTTTTCTCACAAGCTCAGAGATAAATCTATTATCTAGAAGAAAATAGGGTGAAGGTTAAAAAAATATTTTTGTGATAGCTGCAAATAATAATTATGATTTTTAGTACCCAACAATTTTCAAATTAGGGATTGGATTCTCTATTCATTTTTTTGCATTAACCTAGACTTGTCAACTTTGTGCACTTTCTCTAGATTCAAATGTTTTAGCAAAAACCACTAAATTTCAAATAGAGAAAAATTGGGAAAACTTCAATAAGAAAAATGTGTTTGGGTTGTTGAGGACATTAAGTGTCAACTAGGAATTATTTTCCAAATTTGAAATCTTGGATCCCTTTTTCTTAATTTAATATTTCAATAATCACTAAAATGTATCATGAAATAGTGTATTTTGGCATGTTTTTATTAAATCCATTTGAAACCCTTTGGAATTTTACGAAATGCTCTACTAAGTTTCTTCATGGAACTATTTTATTCCCTATTGTCAAATTTCCTCATCAATAGAGTTGTTGGTAAATAGTACTCTCACGCTCTTTGAAAACCAATACTTTGCTTCTACATTTTTAAATTATGGAACTAAATTATGAATTCATCCTCACTATCACTTTCATGGCCCTCATCATGACATGCCTACACCTGAAATCTCATTGAATTATGACCCATCTAAATTCTTATAGTTGAAATCATTGTACTCTTAGTTTTTATGATGGTGTGGTTCTCCAAGCTTACATGCAACCCCAATTTTCTCCATATCCTCCAAAAGTTTAACAAAATTTATTTTCTAAAAGCCTCCAATTGGAGAAGCCTTGTGATAATATTGTGCAATTCTTTGAATGTTATAAAATTTATTCAAAATAGTTCCAATTCTTACATAGCAAGTATAATATACATGTTTGGACATCGATCCAGGAGTCAATTTTAAATAGAAACACATGTTTCACAAGGTACGAGTTAGTTAGATATTAAGAATATTCATCTACAATTAAGAATTAATTATGATCATGTGTATATCTTCACCCTTTACTTTATGCATGAGATAGTTATTCATAACATTCATTTGTCTACCAGATAAAGTTGGATGAAAAATATGCCCATCCAACCTTTCTTCCCATTCTTTTCATAGTACCAAATTAGGATTCAACCTCTAATGTTTTAAATCAAAGTAATATTAATAAATTAAGGGAAATATATAAACATAAATGTCAACTTATAAAAATTATGTACATCTTACTAGGAGAAAGTTTAATGACATTGCATAAAAGTTGGAACACTACATATAGTATTCCCTTCTTGAATTTAAATTTCATATGTAACCATGTATATAGATTTTTTATGGCATCTACACTGAGGAAAAAAAAAAATCACATTAGAGAAACATTATTATTACACTTTAAACTTCATATGTCCACTAGATAATGCAACACAAACAAATTAGCTTCCACTACCCTTTTGTTTATCATTAGGATCCCATCTCATTAAATCATCTTTAATTGTTTAATTAATTTCTACTAATTTTCAAGATAAAAAAACATGTGCTAAATCCTATTTATATTCTTGCATTTCATCCCATTTTCCAAGGTTTATAGAATGTAACACCCAATTTTTTATGTGTGTGGGGGTTGTGGGGGGGCAGGGGGGGGGGGGTGGTTTGGTGTGTGAATTAGGTTGTGATATTAACGTTATGGATGAGGACCAAGTAATGTAAATGGTGTCAATAAAATCTATTAAATACAAAAGTACAGCATTTCTTGCATTACTCGGGGAGACCAAAACAATGGGTGGTTATGATTCCACAAAATTTGAAGGAAAAGGTTGCTAAAGGGGCCCGAAGGAACCAATACTAGAAACATAATATTGGCACATGAGCATTTAGCCTAATTTGGGAAAATGTTCTAAAAGTGGTTGATTTAGTGCTAAGTAGCAAGTTCAAAGAATTAATACATAATCCTTGGTTTTTGGAAGTTAAGGTTCATTCTTACCTCATTCATCAAGTCATTTTATCAAGGTTTCCACCATCATTCTTTCATGAGTCTAGCATGATACAAATTACAAGAGAAAGGAAGCCATACTTGTAGGTAAGGATGGATTATAAAATAATTGTTGGGAATCACAATTGTTGTTAGGCCAACACCTACAAATGTTAGTCAACAATCACATTTCCATAGATAAGGATCCACGAGAGGCGGTTATTCCATGTCACGAAACACATGGGGAGCATTTATTTATCCAATGTCCTACAATCTCCCCCCCCAAAACGATTTAGGCGTGTATCGAACTCGTGACCTACACTCTGATACCACTTCTTGGGAATCACGATTATCATTAGACCAAAACCTGTAGGTGCTAGTCAATGATCACATCACCAAAGATAAGGATCCATGAGAGGCAGTTAATCCATGTCACGAAACACATAGGGAGCATTGAATTATCCAATGTCCAATAACAATTTTGTTGTAGAATTTCCATTTTGAAATATATGTAGATCCCAATATTATGTTAGGTCCTTATAATACTAGTGTATTTCATTATTATTATCATAGTAGCCCCTTATTTTTATTGTTGTGTCCATGTTGTCCCCATATTGTTATTGTTGTGCCCTTACATTATTATTGTTATGTTGGCTCTGATTATATTGTGACCCCTTAGACTCCAATATATAGAAAAGTGGTTTTGTCATTTGAATCATCCAAGAATTGTTCATTTGTGTAATGTAAAGGAGGTTTCCCCCTCAAAGAGGCTGATTTTGAATTTGTTGATATCTCTTTTCTTTTATTTTGTGATCTGGTTGCATAACATTTGGTATTAGAGCTTTGGATTCTAGGGTTTCATTGCTTCAAACAGGTCATCGTAGGATTTTTGCTATAACTATTTCTTACGATGTTTTAGAAGCTAAAATTAAAACCCATTTGATACGAAATCTTGATGAATCTTGGGTCCGCATTTCAAATATTGTCTTGCTATATTTTTGGAGATATGATCCAAGGAAGTTATGGTTTTTACAAGCTCCCGAATTAAATCTCAAACAGGTGACCTTGGGAAAATCATCATAACTTTCTCTCTGAGCATCAGATTAAAATTTCATAAATAGTTACAGAAATCAGACAAACTTTATTTTTCTATGTATCATTTTCACATCCGGAGGTTGAAACAGTGACACATGGAACTTCGTACAAGTTCTCTCTATTGAACCAGTCTATAATCATGTCATCGTGGGAGATTTGACATAACTCTTTCCTGGAGAATCCAATCTTGATCAGACTTCTAGGGCTGGAAAGAGGACGTAGAGGAATATCACAAGATGAAATTTTAGACCTTTGAGATCCGAAATTATAGAGATACAATAGATTCAATATAGAGCTCCTACAAAGCGAAAAAAGGTGCGTAGTCTTTTTAAAAATTTGCATAAGTTGGGTTTGAAAAATTATTTTGAAGTGATTCAAAGGGCACAGTGAAGCATAATTATCATTAATTGATGCCCTGAAGAAATAAAATGGAAACACCTAGTAAGAAACCTAAAAGCTCTAGCATGAATCATGGAGAAGAGGAAGAAATGAAACATGATATAAAAAAATTACGAGACCAAGTGCAACAAATTTCACTCTCACAAGAAGTAACAAAAGCTAAGATGGATAGCTTAAAAAAAGGCATGGAAGTTAATATGAATGGCATGGAAGCTAAGATGAATGTAGTGGAAGCTAGGATGGATGGTTTAGAAGTAAACATTGAAGATTTAAAGAAAGACATGGAAGGTTTGAAAGGAGGTTTGGCAAAGTTTCAACAATAAATGCTTCCTAATGGCGAAAAGGTAGTAGAGGAAACTCATGATGAGAGAAAAAGAAATGTTAATCATGATTTCATAGAATCTAACATTGGATTGAAGACCCACCATGTTCCAAGTATTGATATGAGGAAGTTTGATGGCAAGGATCCTGTAAAATGGATACTACATATGGAGCAATATGTATATCTCCATAATGTGCAAAACACACAAAAGGTATGCATTGCAACTTTATATATGGAACCCAATCAGTTTGTATGGTATCGATGGCTTTCCTCTCGTAAAAAAATTGTCACTTGGTCATTTTTTATGGAGGAAATGATAACACATTATGAGGATACAAAAAGAAAAACCTTCTTTATCCAATTGATAAATCTCAAACAAAAGGGTACAATGGTGGAGCACATTGAGGATTTCCAAAAATTGAATATAAGGGTAAAAGATATTCCAGAGGAGCATAGGATTGATGTGTTCATAGCGAATTTAAAGGATAACATCCAACATGAGGTTCACCATTGGGAACCTAATTCATTGGAGAAGGCATTCAGGTTGGCAAGAAAAATTGAAAGAAAAATTATGGCAATAAGGAGAACTACCACTCACAACTATAAATATGGAAGTGTTGCTACCCCTAGCCTTCCACAACCTATAAGGTTGACAACAATTGGAAGGAAAAAGAGAAATAGAGATTTATTATAATTTTGATAGAAAATACACTAAAGGTCATAAGTGTGCTGAGAAGAAATTATTTTACATAGATTGTGAAGAGGAGGAAGAAAAGGAACAAGAAACATCAAAAGAAGAGGATATACACCAGGAACCAACCCTAGAGAAAATATAAATGAACCTGACCATATCTTTTAATGCATTTGCAAGAATTACTACTCAAACTCTCAAGATAGAAGGACAGAGCAATAATTAAAAGGTAATAGTGTTGATTGATCAGGCAGTACCCATAATTTTATTCATTGTAAGATAGCCAAGGAATTGAATTTCTTCCTATATCCAGCACTAGAGTGCTAAGTAATGGTTGCAAATGGAGGAACCATAAATTGCTCTGGAAATTTCTATAATATCAAGCTATCCATGGGAGAATATGTATTGAATAGTTCAATTATTTCCATTCCAATGGTTGGTGTTGGTGTGTACTAGGAGCCCAATGGCTACAATCTTTAGGTATGATAACTTTTAAATTTCAAGAACTTTTCTTGAATTTTTTTTGGGAAGGAAAGGAAGTTGAATTAAGGGGTATCTCATGGACACCGGGAAAGATAATTAGCTCTAACAACATGACAAAGCTTCTAAAGAAAGAAGAACGGGGAGTAATTTCACAATTATGTTCACTAGAAGTTCCCACATCAAAATCATCTATTTCTCTAGATCTCAAAAAAAAATTAGACCATCATTCCAAGGTATTTGAGATTCACAAAGGGCTCCCACCTATTCATGATCATGATCATGCTTTTCATTTGATTCCAAGAAGTGTTCCTCCAAACATTAGGCCTTACATATATCCATATGCCCAAAGGAGTGAAATTGAACGTATGGTTGCAGAAATGATAGAGGATGGTATAATTCAACCCAGTCAAAGCTCTTTCTCTTCTCTAGTAGTATTGGTGCACAAGAAAGATGGATCATGGTGCATGTGTCTAGATTATAGGGAGATCAATAAGCTCACTATTAAAGATAAATTTACCATTCCTGTCATTGATGAATTATTGGATGAATTACATGGAGCAATTTACTTCACCAAGTTGGATCTTCATTTAGGATATCATCAAATCATATTGAATATTGAAGACATTCGAAAAACAACATTTATAACTCATGAGGGTCATTATGAATTTTTGGTAGTGCCTTTTGGCCTTAACGTTACACCTTCTACATTTCAAGGTTTGAATAATTCCATTTTCAAACACTTCCTTAGAAAATTTGTGTTAGTATTTTTTGATGATATACTAATCTACAACAAGTCTTTGAAGGATCATGTTCAACATGTTGGCAGGGTGCTCAACCTATTGGAGGAGAAACAATTATATGCAAAAACCTCCAAATGTTTCTTTGGAGTACAAGTGGTGGAATATTTGGGTCATATTGTATCTCATGAAGGTGTTAAGGTAGACCCTAGCAAAACTAAATCCAATAAGGAATGGAAAATCCCCACATCCATAAATCATCTGTGAGTATTTCTTGGGTTGATAGGGTACTATCACAAGTTTGTTAAGAATTATGGGAGAATAGAAGCACCTCTAACAACATTAGTAAAGAAAGATGCATTTTCTTAGACTCCAGAAGCAACAAAGGCCTTTGAACATATGATGAGCACCAATATTGTAGCAAGAATGTTGCAACTCTTGGGCTACCAGCTTTATTTTATCAACCCGGGGTCCATACAAACGTGGATGTGATAGTGTTGTATACACAAGTAAAAGTGATGGTTCTACCTTTTGTCATTGTTCAGCTAGCGAGAGACCACTATGGTTTTTAAGCTAGACTTCTATGGATTCAGAAGAAGCTTGGTTCCTTGATGAAAGAAATAGAAATCTACTCTAAGAGAGAGTTGATCTACTACAATAATGAAAAAGATTGAAATTCAATGCTAAGGCACACAATTTCCTAATTAACTGCTAAGAGCTATGATTTGCAATAATGCTAAATTAACATGAACAAAATGTTATCATCCTAATCATGGAAGTAAAAACATCAAACATCAATGTTATGCATGTAAAGGTTTGTAATACATCTGTTTTGTCTTTTTGTTCCTTTTATAAAAAATCAAGTGTGCAAACTAATCTCTTTTGGTGATGTGGCAGGTGGTTTAGGGGTGCTGATGGATGCCTGGAAGGTTTAGGAGATGGTTGTAAGGATTGGGAGACCCTTGGGTGAACTTGGGAGGATTTCTAGAGGTTTTTCCTCAATTCAGCCTCAAAACAGGCCACTACAGGAAAACCTACAAGATGTACTAGAAACCTACAAGATTCCCTGTATTTTTACGGGATACAGGTGTGAGAAAAACGATGGGTGTTGAAGGTTATGGAAGGCTTAGGGAAGGTGGTTGATGGGTGGAATGGAGTGAGAAAAGGCCTAGGATCACTCAGAACCAAAAACCAAGTTTAGCAGATGGTTGGATTCGCTGAAAATGCTCGAGGAAATTTCTATGTAAAATGATGAAATTGGTGAAGGTTTTGATGAAAACAAGGAATGCCTATGGGTGGATGAAATTGGAAAGGTGGTTGTTGGCTATGAGATTTCTTTCTAGTTCTGAAGCACCTGATCTGCATCAAACATGTGGAATTTCCAAAAAGTCATGTAAATAGGAAGAATTCTCAGGAGCTAGAAAAGCATAATTTAATGAACTAATTGTCTACCTTATGCATGAGGAAATTGTTGAATAAAATGGAATCATGGATGAGATATACTACAAGAATGAAGATAGAAGAGATGGAAATGAAATATTGCTTTGCAAAACTAATCAAATGCTAGTTTAAGTACATCAAGCTCTAAATCTTATGAAAGAAATGGAAATTTGTCTTTTTGGGCTGTACAAGGGTCTTTTCCTCAAATCATGATCCCAAAAGGAAGAAGTGAGGCCAAGACACCTACTAATAGCTTTTTGGTGCTTCTTTTATCCCTTCTAACATGCTACTGAAGTAAGGCACAAATGGAAGCAAACTAATAAACAATTAATCAAATCTACATTACTTTCAATAAAATACTTCTAAAAACAGTTTAACCATGAATCTATGAAACTAAGCTAAGAATAAAGATACAAGAAGAGGAGCCTTTTCTGCTAGGGTTGGACCCTAACCCAAGAGCTTCAGTACTCTAAGTTAAACTCAGTACTGGATCAAGAAAAAACTCATTCTTGTTACGAAAACAGAAAATTACATCAAAGTCTTCCACAAGTTTGGATCTCGAAAATAGCTAGAGTTTTACAACAAAAATTTGAATCCTAATGAGGCTCTAGGCCTCTCTACTTATACAAATGAAGTCCCCAACGACTTCCTTAAATTTATGGAGGCTCGTCTCCCAAACAAGAGATGAACTAACTCTTTGTCTATCACTTGCTCGGTTGCCTTCTATTCTTCATGACTTGGCTGCATACACTTCAATCTGGTGGGATTAATGGAGAAATATTTGAATGGGCAAGGAGTAAATGAGGAGTATTTACCTCCTACAATATCTCTCCCTTGTGCCATTCGAGTTTCAAACCTTAGTCTTGCCAAAATTCCTTGATTTTCTCTTCCAAACCTGCATTCAATGCATATTAGTCTACTAGGCATAATATCTCACTTCAACTCATCTCATTAAACAAAATATAATCAAAACATGTAATAAGTTGTGAGAAGAGTTGGTTTGACTAAGCTAGGAGGTGAATTAAGGCCCATATAATTACCCAATGATGAGGCTCATCAACAAATTAAAGAGGCAATGTGCCAAGCACCAGTCTTAGCTATGCCAAACTTCACAAAAACCTTTATTGTGGAATATGATGCCTTAGGAAATGAAATTGGTGTTGTTTTAATGCAATAAGAAAGACCCATTGCTTTCGAAATTCATCCAATCAAAGGAAAGTATTTACACAAATTTTTTTATGAGAAGGAAATGTTGGCAATACTACATGCACTTAAGAAATGGTGACTTTACCTAATGGGAAGACACTTCAAGGTAAAAACAAATCATGATAGTATTAAATACTTCTTAGAACAAAGATTATCTACAAAAGAGTAGAAAAAATGGGTCACAAAGATGTTGGGTTATGAATTTCAAATCATCTACAAAAAAAGGAAGCAAAATGTTGTTGTAGATGCACTCTCAAGAAAAGATGAGGATGTGGGAGCATTGCTTTGTGCAATTTCTATTATCCAACCAAATTGGATAAACGAAGCAAGAGATGAATGGAAGAATGACGAAGAAGTGTGGGCACTCATTCAAAAGTTATAACACGATCCCAGTACATCTGATACATTTAGATGGAAAAATGATTCATTATGGTACAAAGATCACTTATACCTCTGTAAGAATTTCCAACTCAAACAAAAGATTCCTCTGGAATTGTACACCTCTCCCTTAGGAGGGCACTCGATATTTTTAAAAACTTACCACAAGGTTAAGAAGGATTTTTTTAGGATGGCCTTAAATCTGATATTCAAATGTTTGTCGCAGAATTTTTGGTTTGCCAACAAAATAAAGTTGAGACAATTAAGACCCCGGGTCTATTACAACCTTTATCCATTATAAGTCAACGTTGGGAGGAGGTTTCAATGGATTTTATCACAGGTTTACCTAAGTCTGAAGGAAAGAGTGTCATCATGGTGGTAGTTGATAGACTTACCAAGTATGCACACTTTTGTGCATTATCTCATCCATTTAAAGCCAGTACAATTGCTATTGCATTTATGGAAACAATTCAAAAGCTACATGGAAACCCAAAGATTTTTGTAAGCGATAGAGATCCCATTTTCACTAGAAATTTTTGGATGAAATTATTTTCTTTTCTGGGTACTCAGTTAGCTCATAGATCATCTTATCATCCTCAATCTAATGGGAAAACTGAGATAGTGAACAAATGTTTGGAAGGATATCTTCGTTGCTTTGTATCTGATAAACATACATAATGGGTCAAGTGGTTGCCTCTGGCTGAATGGTGGTATAACACATCCTTCCATACTGCAACAAATATGACCCCATTTATGGCATTTTATGGATATCATCCACCATCCATCGCATCATCCTTAAAATAAAATTCTAAGGTTCAAGCAGTGGAAGATCACATCAAGATCAACAACAAGTTCTCTAACTCTAAAAGGATAACCTCACATTGGTGTAGAATAGAATGAAACAACAGGCAGACCAACATTACAGAAAAAGAAGTTTTGATGCAGGTAAGCAAGCTAAAAAGGACAATAAATTATCACTAAATTATTATGGTTCGTAAGGTGTTACAAAATAATGGTACTATGGCATACAAATTGGAGCTTCCTGCATCTTCCTGAGTGCACCTTGTTTTCCATGTTTCATGCTTAAAGAAGGTTATAGGTGTCAAGCTCTCAGTTCAAGCAATATTGCCAGAACTTGATGACGAAGGGAAAATCATATTGGAACTTGAAGTAGTCACGGAAACAAGAAATCGACAGCTACGAAATTGACCAATTTCAAAGTATCTCATCAAGTGGAAGAACTTACCTGCTGAGGATTCTACATGGGAGGATGAGAATTTTATACAGAAGCATCCAGAAGTACTCAAGTGTTGAGGACAACACTATTTTTAAGGAGAGGGGCATGTTAGGTCCATAAAATACTAGTGTGTTCCCCTATTATTATCATAATAGCCCCTTATTGTTATTGGTGTGCCCATGTTGTCCCCATATTATTATTATTGTGCCCCATAGAAGGCCACTATTGTTATTGTTGTGCCCTTACATTATTATTGTTATGTTGGCTCTGATTATATTGTGACCCCTTAAACTCCTATATATAGAAAGGAGGTTTTTTCATTTGAATCATCCAAGAATTGTTCATTTGTGTAACATAAAGGAGGTTTCCCCCTCGAATAGGCTAATTTTGAAGTCGTTAATCTCTCTTTTCTTCTATTTTTTGAGTTGGTTGCATAACATATTAATATTTTCTTGGCTATTCTATGTTGGAGCCCAAAAATATGTGAAATATATTTAGGAACTAGATTGCAAAGAAGGGCGTCACCTCTTGCGTTGTGTAGATTGAAAGGGGAAACAGAGTTCGTGATTGGGATGGTTGTGTGAGTGAGAATAATGTGATATTTAGTGGGAATTTTAGATAAGAGGGTTCTTGTTCATCCTATTGGACTTATAACCCTAGCATGGCGATGGCCTATTGTGAAAATACTTGGTGCAACAATGCCTATGGTTGGGAGGAACAACCCACATCAGTATCTAGTTTTGTAACCTTTCTTAAAAGATAAGTGTTTTAAGTATATGTGTAAATGTTGTGAATAATTAAGATTTAGATGCTTAATGTGTTCTTATAATTTATGAATGGTTTGCACATACAATTATGCATGTTATTAGAATAAATTCATGTTGCATGTCATTTGTTTGCATAATAGAATATATGTAGAGCGTGTTATATGTGTGGTTACATAGAATTAGCAAGTTCATTTAAGAAATTTAGAAATGTCATAATCGATGGATGTTGAAATTTTTCAACATGTCTTAGATTATGTCTAAATCCATCACATTTTGGTATTAGAGAAAAAGTAACAACACTTGGGAGTATGGGCCATAATAACACGAAAAGGATATATCTACAAGTGACATATGAATTTCTTGATAAAATGTGGTGATCACATAACTGAAATGAGATCTGAATTGTTCAACCCTAGTATGTAACATCAACTACTAGGATTATTCCATGTGGTGAAAATTTATAAAATGTAAAGGTAGGACATGAATTCAATAAAGTGAAAGAGAGAGAAGAAAAGGAGAAAGGGGGGAGAGGAAGAGAGAGTTAGGTAAAGGTAAGCTACAATGGTTGACATGGTAGGTCAAGGTGTTATAGACATTTTTGTGCCTTACAGCTCTAAGCATGAAATGTCCATAAACCAAGTGATCCTAAGTCCCTAAAAGTGTTGTTCCGACCCCTAGAGGAAGAAGGTCAACAAATTACAGCTTCTCCCAGAAGTTCTCCACCAGAAACTGCTCAAAATCAGTAAAATCAGGATCATTTTAGCTGCTCCACTAGCTAGCTGCGTTGCATAGCACCCAAGTACACTAGCTAGGTGCGTTGCAACACACCTAAATGCACTACCAGGGTGCGTTGAGCGGGAAATGACAAATGGCAGTGTCATTCCGCGAGGTGGACAGACAATGGAAGCTTCCAGAATCTTCCCCAATGACACTTGCCTCACTGAGTTCGACCAAGGATGAGTAAGAGGCTCTCAGTCTCCAAGTGGAAGCAAGAACTGACAGAGAGAAGCCACTAGTCAGATCATAAGCTGAATCATCCTCTTTGCATACATTTATATATGGATCCCTCATCCCAGAGATCCGGAGGCTGGAATTTTGTACATTGCAAAGAATTGATGTTGGTTTTGAGATAGAGATCAGAGTATTGGGTGATTTATGCTTTGTTGGAGGTGAAGAGGGGATTCCTTTGCTGGGAGGTTGATGCTGGATCAGGAATCATCTGTTGTAACTCCTCCTGGACCTTCTTGTTATGTCAATAAAACTATTTGAGTTTCTCCTACATGCTTGTATATCATTGATGTTTGTTATATTTGCATGTTTAGCTTAAATCTGATCCTAAGCTATTTATGAATATAAATCCATGTCTTTGTGTAGTTTTCTTCTTCTGTGATCTTACAGGAACTTGGTGAAGCTGGGCAAGTAAGGGAGCAGGTAGCTGGAAGCTGTCAAAGAGGAGAGAGATTGGATGAAAAGGACTAGCGCAAGACACAGGTTGGTTCATCCTATTCCTCTTCGTTTATAGTTCATAAAGAAGAATACGAAAGTAGTTTTCCTTGTTTGTTTCTAAGGTCACTGTCACGCCTTAGTGGGATAGGGGCGTTCTGAGTAGACACTTTTCCTGTTAACACAAGGACAAAGATATATGGCATACAAAATGTGGGATGTGACACATGGGACCCAACTACCACCTCAACAAGAATATGGCATGCCACATCAACAAATATACCATATTAGCGAGGATTTCCTATGTCTTTTAAAAAAAGTTCTAGAGACAAAAATCTATTTAGGCCTAAGAAGAGTGGATTAACTTAAAATCAGATGAAATTTTAGGAGTAACTCAACAAAAATGATTACGAAAGAGCTAGTGAGGGAGGTCATTAGCCATTTCTCTTTAGTTTTCTAAAAAATGCAAATTAGTGCTTTTTGAAGAACAAGGTCATGTAAGTGACACAAAAATGAATAAGGGTGAAATTTGAACAAAATGGAATAGTACCAATCATAAAGATACTAAATTGGTATTTTGGCAAAAGTCCAAAGGGTATGAATTGGAGATGCCAAAATAGGGGAAAATCCCCTATTATGAGCCACCTTTCTGGATTTGGGGGATGAAGAGAAAAGTGACCAAAGATGAAAAAACTATACAACTTTATTTACTAAACATTTGGTATGATAAAAAAACTAGATAAATTTTCCTTAGTGAAGTTCTTCTAAAATTGCTAATTTTGGGAGCCATTTTGGCTAAAAATTCCAAGTCTAGAAAAAGTGCCCATATTGCATAGTTGTCATTTAATTTCATATTGCCGCAGATTTGATTGCAACATCATCGGAGAGATTCTATGAACACACCATCATTAGAATTAATAATGTCTCCTGTATATGTTCTTATATTCCTGAAGAATTTGTTCCTTTATAAGTAGCTAAGTTAGCCACTAAGCTTAATTTCACATGCCAAAATTGTAAAAAAAAGGGCAAAATTGTTGATTTTAGAGAGCCTTAACTTTCTTCTCAAAACACAAAATTGAGAAAGAGATTAGTCATTCGAAATATATTGAAGATTATAATTTATATATACCAAGAATTTTGATTTGAATGCCACAAAATCACAACAAATCAAAAGAAGGAAATCAATGGCCTTAAAGAGCAGAAAATTGTACATAATTTCTAGAAATGCTAAACATCTAATAAAAGTTTGTTGAATACACATTTTGCAAAATTATGAGGACTAAAAGTAGGGGATATTCATAAGTAACTCATAGCCATGAGGAAGAAGTGAGGGGCTTGCATATTAGTTTGATAATTGGGGATACAAAATTTAATGGGCATAGGAGTAGAGTAGCTCCAGTAGAGCTAATCGAGACTATGAAGAGATTAAGAATGGAAGTATAGAGCTACATATTTGATAATTAGAGGATAATAAGAGCTTATGAGGAGGTGAATTATTTCAATACCTCGTTGCTACAAAATATAAACTAGTTACAACGGTAAGTCAAAACTAGATGAATTTCAAGATGTGGAGAAGGTAGACCTCATGCAAGAGAGGAGAAATAAAAAGAAATTGGACATTCAAGGAGTGTTAGCAGGACTTGTAAACCATATTACTCACCCAATTATTAATCTAGGAAGGTACATTCATCTAATGAATCACAAATTAGACCAGAGTATCTCTTGTCATACATCAAAGTCATGAATTGAAAAATTTGCAAGGAGAGCTTAGGAATCTCAAGGCACCAATTTTTTATGGAGAAAATAAAAAGGGAGAAGAGGTTTAAGTTTGGTTTCTTGGAATTAGAATGTATTTTCAGCTACGTAATTATTCCTCCAACTTGCAAGCAAGGATTTCCACATGCCATGTGTAAGGAAATGTTTCTATCTCGTGGGACCAACTAAATTAGGTCAAGCACATTAATTAAAACAAGATCACTTTGAAGTAGCTCAAGAAGTATTTCTGACAACATCATCTTTTTAGAGCATTATTATGACAAAGATATAATATTTCTTTGAACTCAAGTGGGGGAATATGTCCATGGATGAATATGAGAATAATTTCATGGTTCTATTGAGATATGTGGGTTTTATCAAATATGAGAAAGTCAAAATATAAATATCCATCTTTCTACAGAGACGGAACATATTAATGAGATAAAGACTTTGGAAGAAACAATAAAGAAGGATAAGTAGTTGTATGAATAGAGTAAAGGAAAACTAGCATTCCAAAAGTATTATATCGGAAAGAAAAAGGAAAAAGTAGTAGAAACTATGGATGGTTTCAAACCTCCCTCCATATTTCAGGAGTGGCCTTAATGTATATCAAAAAATCCAAGCAACCCAAAATGATTCAAAGATGGTAGAATATTTAGCGAAAATATCAAGACCACCAACACAATGTTGTGGATGTAAAGGATAATATTTAAATAGATAATACCCTCATAAAGAAGATAAAATGATAACTTTTCACAACCTTCAAGAAGCCACCATAGTTGAAGACATGGGAAAAAATATTCCAAGGATACATGCAATCCTATAATATTTTCAAGTGAGACAACAATCCCACATGATTGAGATGGAAGGTAAGATTACCAATCAACTTGTTGCTATTTGAATTATTTCAAGAGTGAGTCATAGCTACATTGATCCTAATTTACCCAATGGACTTCATTTAAAAAGAGTAGGCTTGAAAGATCATGGTTGGTTCAACTATCCATTAGGACCAAAATAACGATCAATGATATTGCAAGGGTTGTTCAATAGATCTATGTGGAATGAATACAATTGATGATTTGAATATCTTTCCATTGTGACCTTATGATATCAAAATTGGAATGAAGTGTTTGGGTATGTATCATGTTTTCCTACATAATAGGACATTTACGTGTCTCAATGAAGAAGGAAAGAAAATCTTAGTGAAAGGGATTCCAAGTCACATTTCGATAGGGGAAATTTCAACCTTAAAATTAAATATATTTTCTATGAAAGGTTTCCAATTATTTCCATCCATCCATTTCCTCTTCATTGCACTTAATCTCTTTATAATAGAGGCCAACCTTGAGTTGATGTTATGAATTCACAAAGGGTGAATTTATCTATGGTTAGCTCTGTCTCTCCACATAACGTAATTCCTAGAATCATAGTCTGTAAACTCTTACAACTATCCCAATCCATTAGCCTTATTTCCCCTTCAACCTACACAACCTAAGGAATGGGATCCCCTTTTCTACCACACAATATCTTTATACCATTCCATTTCTTAGGTTATGAACATTGATGGGGATAGAGGGCTAATGGATTGGGATAGTTGTAAGAGTTTACAGACTGTGAATTCTAGGAATTTTTTTATGTGGAGAACTAAAGCTAACCATAGATAAATTAACCCTTTATGAATTCATAGAATTAACTCAAGGGTGTCCTCTATTATGGATATATTAATCCTCTCAAAGGGTACAGGGCATACATATCCAATCCCCAAGGTTACCTTATGGAGTTGAGGCATCCAAATTTTCTCTTATTTTAACCATTTGAAGCTTTCTTTCTAAGGTCACCATTGTCTTATGCTTGTCAATAGATTTATACTGATATAAATTTCATCAAATTCTGAGCTAGAGACGCAAAGTTATGGCTCTTAAAATATTTACCATTTATTCCATGTCAAAGTTCATACCATCCATGTTTCATCACCATAATGTGTGATCTTCATGAGATAGACGCCTTGGATTGCCAAGCCATATCCATATTATGGATTCTTATTTATCAACACTAATGGATTTTCCAATTTTTTGGATTTCTTGATTCGAGTAAGGTCCCTCATTCAATTTGGTGAAACATCTAGATATCTAGATTTGAATGTTTCCAAAGTTATTAGCTAAATGAATTTCCAAATTTTCATATTACTGATATAGTTAACAAGTCAACCTTTCAAATATTTAGATCCATGGATATTTATACCATCTACTAATTCATGTGGATATTGGTGGCCACCCACCTATTCCACTTGGCTCACAGCACATTTTCCTATTGTGGTAGTTTCTAGGTCCTATACTTCTAGGTCCATTTTGAGGCCCTATATGGATTTTCTAGGGAAACGATAAAATGTGTGTAACACCCTCCTCCCGCATCTACCAGGGTAAATGTGTGACAAGAAGTTACTATGATATGATTTGACTCCCTATGTGTCATTTAAGGAAGTGGAACCATCAAAACACATCACACAGACCTTCCACATCAGCAAAAGAACTCCCAAAAGCCATCCCAACCACTCAAGTAACCATCTCCTGAGACCAACTGAAATTTTAGTGCATCAAACCCTTGGACACTCCATTGATATGGATGAGGATGAATCTAGGAGGCTCCAAAAGCTCCCACATTAAGGGAAAGGGACCTTCCAGGGACTTTTTTCTATAGTGTTGTGCCTGCAACTCCAGGATTTGTGCCACTTTTTCAAGCCGAGAGCCTAGGTCACTGCCCAAAACTCAATGACACCTTCAAAAATAAAATTTCATAGCGGAACAAATATACATTTGCAAAAACATTGATAAGGACTATATTAGACCCCTACTAGCCATGACAGGCATTTCATCAAACATGTCACAAATATGAAATCTACAGGTCTTAACAGTAGAGCTGAGCATAGGGGTCTCACACTTATCTGAGATTCGCTATGAGGCATTGTTTCCTCATCACATTAGCTATAATTTCATTTATTAGGCCATAGGTACATTGTTCATTCATTTACAAGTAAAAACATGATGAGATCCATACTCATGAATTAACAAGGAGAAATAACCTCATATTCATGATGCAAAGGCCAACCAGGTTTGGGACTTCCACGAACCACCCGACCATAGAAATGGATGAGTAAAATCTCTCTTCATCCAGTCACCCCCGTGCCATATTCCAACCATGAATGTGGGATCTTATGGAACAATCCATCAAAACCAAACCAGAGCTTCTAAAGGCCAAACCACCTCAACCCATCAAAAATTGATTCCACCTCACAGTCAGACATCAAAAACCATCACTAGATTGGTCTCTTCCCAAGCCTTCTAGAGCTCCAAAGTGTTTGTTCCAACCAAGGCTTCTAGTACTAGTAACTCAACCCAAGTTGTTACAGGGCTTCCAAAGGATTTTTCGAACCAAGGATTTTAGGAACTAGTAACTCAAGCCAAGATAAAGGAAACATGAGAACCAACCAGAAAAAATAAATAAATAAATAAATAAAGAAAAATAATAATAAAATAATAAAATAAAATAAAATAAAAAATAAAAAATAAAATAAAATAATAAATAAATAAAATAAAATATAAAATAAATAAAATAATATAAAATAAATAAATAAATAATATAAAATAAATAAATAAATAAAATAAAATAAGACAATGAAATGAACCCACAACACCATGGTTATCCCAGAAAGGAAAGGCTAGGAAAATCCGCTATTAATATAGGAAATCCTCCATGCTAATGACAGATCATGACCAATAAACCACATGCATATGCCATGCATGCCAAAACTAGTGAGGAAAACATACATGAAACTTTGTACCTACAAGAAAAACCCATTGTAGTTGTTGATCCTAATGTCATATTGTGCTTTCTTGCTCTTCCTTTTCCTTATTTCTCCAAGCATCCAAGTGTGCCACACTCTCCAAGAGTGCTCCAAGAAAACTCTAATTTTCCAAGAGTATGAGAGAGAGAGAATAGAACGAGAGCTCCAAAACAAAACTGACAAAAATCTTACATTGACCAAGCCTGAGCAAAATCTTGCCAACTAATCCTCATAAGCCTTTTTATCAAGTAGGCCTTCATTTTCTTCATTTTCCATTATCTTCCTTCATTTTCCTCCTCAAATCCAACCTGTGACTTCGTTTTCTCCTAATTTCTATTATTTTCATAAATAAATGTGCCTAAATGCCATTTTTCCTTTCCAAAGCCTTTTCCATTTCCTTTGCCAATTTCCTTTAGCCATAATAACCTAAATGAACACCCACTAGGATGTCTTTTCCCACCAGTCAGCTTGCAATACGTGTCCCATGACCGTGGTCTTATATTTTTGTTTACATGGATTTTTAACCAGGGTTGTTACAGAACCCTCCCCCTTGGGGGAACACCGTCCTTGTTGTTCAATGACACCTATAACCAGGAAGACCGCTGAAAGAAAAAAATACATGCCCATGGAGCTTTATAACATAACTCATTGTAGTATTTATAATGACTGTCTACTAAAACATGACAAACATATTGTTTACTGGAGCTTTATAACACAACTCATTATGGTGTTTACAATAATAACCACATATACACACATACACATTTGCTTCACCCATCAAATAATCATACTGTCTATGGAGATTTATAAATCTAGCTTAATACAATATTTACAATAATAAACACATATACACATATTCACATTTTCTCAACCAACAAATAAAAGGAAACGATGCTTGCATCTGCAACAAGTGAATCCAAAGGCTCACACCTCCACCCTCAAAGTAATACCATAATTCACCTCCTTCCCAGGAAGTCCAGAATCAACTGCAGGTCAAATATGTATCCAATGTCTAGTGCTATAATCCTATGCCACTTGTTCTCTCAGTGAACAGTTATCGACTCATTGTTCCAGGCACACTCCCAATGTGCATTTGATTCCATCTAGTAATGCTAATGACCAAAACAGATATATCCCTAACCTTCCCTTCTCTGCTGCATAGTCCCTCGAGAAATATGGGCACGCCCTTCTATGCAGTCACACACCTTCCAAGTTCCACTGGCACCCCCATCCCGGGTATTCCATCCCTCAACAAGGTTTCCTCACATCGGAATGTCCAAAAACCAAGGCATATCCCTGCCTTAACACCATCATATCAGCCATATCATGCTCATGGAAATCAATAGACACTATTGGGTACCAGTATCCCACAATGGCGGTACTCCTAAATGATTTACCAACATATTGCTTCATGTTCCAATTCCCTTTTTTGTTACTGCTAATTATTGTCGTCAGTTTCAACCACCCAATAGAGCATTTCATGATTTCCTATACTAAGCACATAATTTTCATTGGATTCAAAATAAATTGAAATAACTTCAAATCATACCTCATTGGTGGCCCGTCAACAAGATACACTTGCAATTATGTTCGCTTCCTGTCACAACAAGTCAAACTAACATCCTTGACCAAATCATCATGTATAAACATATCACATCAAGTTAGCTCAAAACACAACTATCATAGATCAAAATCATAAATCAAATGTAACCATCATAAACCATAATCATAGATCACATGTAATTATCATAGACCAGAATCATAAATCACATGCATAAAAATATTGATACTTATCCTTTAATCAATCCTTAGCTTCTACCTTTGTCTTTTTTTCATATGCAAAACGGATCAGTTTCCACACCCAACAAACACCCAGTTCCTTCTCTTCAACCACATACACATACACATAGTGTAAATCACACACATATAAACACACATGACATACAACGTCATGCAATACATTCACCTACACCTAACATACAACACATACACCTACACCTAGTGTACAACACAACACAATACATACACCTACACCAGGTGTACAACACAACACAAATGCGTACCTAGAGTACAACACAATGAATACATATGTCACAATACCGCAACTACACAATGCACATACATAGTACTGCATGCCCGCAACACAACATGTACGACAGACACACAATACCACATGTACACCAGTACCATGTGTACAACATATACACAATACCACTTGTACACAGCACCCCCTGCAAAATCATGTGCACAACATCACACGTACATGATACCACCTGTACAATGGTACATAGCACCACACGTATGCTACACCACTTGTACAACGTGTACACAATACCACATTTACACAATACCACATGCACAACATGTACACGACACCACATGTACACAGAATCACATGCAAGACATGTACACAACACCCCTTGCACACAACACCAAATGTACAACACATACACAGCACCACATGCACACAACACCATATCTATATAGTACCACTTGTACAACATTCACACAACACCATATGTACATAGCACTATATATAAAACATGTACATAGCATCATATGTACACAACACCGCATATCCAACATGCTAACAACACCATATGCACACAATGTTGCATATCCATCATGCGCACAGTACGATATGTACATAGCACCACATATCCAATATGTACATAACACCATCTATACCTAGCACTACATACGCAATATGCACACAACACCATAGGTACAATAACTGAATATAAAATATGCACAACAATAACACAACACATCCAAGACCACACTGCCTCTACCAAGCAACCTTGCTTCCAGTGTCTCGCTTCCATCCATGCTTATCCTAGCATGTCACAGATTGTGTTGTTTTCATTTCGCTGATGTATCTCTCAGCATTGGCATGTCCATAACATAAACATAGACATAATATAATCACATAATATCAATTCATATCCACAACATACTGACCTCAAAGATCTTTCAAGCTACTCTTCCCACTTGATTCCTCATGAACCAGGAATCTCTTCATGCCATTCTCCTGCATAAGAAATCATTCCTCCACAAGAACGATTCTTGATGACCCTAACAGACAAAAGTGTGCATACATACATATATATACATATAAACATCAACATAAAAAATCATGATCCTATCAAAAAATGACATATGTACATACATATATACATGCATATATATAACCATTAGCATAAACATGATCAAAACATAAATACCAAATAGCATAAGGTCAAGATTAAGAGAACTCCCTTTATCCATGCATAACATGCACAAAATTGAGAACAACCATTCCCAACATAGCCAAGAAATCTTATGCCTTACATCCATTCACTTTTCCTTTCCTGTTAGCTTTGTCATGATTTTCCTGCCACCATCCATTTACACTAATGGACCCAACTAACTTAGCCGACTATCGTACTATTACCTTTAGCTGCCCTTACACATGCAACAACTTCATCCGAGTCTTTCATTACCTGTTTGGTTCCACATAGCTCTCCTAGAGTTCCATCAACTTTATGCTTTCCCAAGCAATTCCCAAGACCCTCAAAACATAAAAGGCAAGAACAAGAAACAAACAAGAAGAAAATCATGAAAACCAATAACAATACGACACCGCAAACAAGGTGGCATGATCATACACTAGACATGACAAAACTACAAATCAAGCACAAGCAAATGACAAGGTATCGAAAGCACAAGACTCTCAATAGACACTATGACTCAATCCCCATGGGTTCCCAGTGCTTCTAATGGAAAGCTCAACCTGAGCCTTATTCAAGATCATATGGTAATTTCTTTGCCATGCAATTATTTGTATCATGTTGACATAACACAGAACTATCATTGCATAAATAAATGTAACAATATACCAATTATCTTACCTTGTTGTGCCAATTACGTTTCCTTGTAACTGAACACACATGTAAACCACATATTCCAAATATAAAAACAACATATCTACTAATTTGAAATCAACCTTTACCAAGACTAACAATCATGTCATGATCCATAGCCAACTCATAGTCATTAGACATACTGATACAACTATCCCCTAATTACACTCAAGTACATATCAGTTATCTCAACACATATGTGTGAGTAAAACCATCTTAAAACAAGATCATTCCTTCAAGCAATATTACATACACATAGTCATATTATGCAATTCCTCAAACACTAAACCAACTTTCAAACATACCATGTTAAATAAATAAACTAGATGACATAATTAAACACACAAACATATAATAGATGACATGGTCAAACCCATACCTTAATGTCATAACTCTAACCATCTGCATAGGCCAATCCAATTTAGTATGATACATATAACATCAAGGTCTTAACTGCAATAGCCCTAATCATCAAGTTAACTATCATATAACAATCAACAAGTTAACATATAACATACTCATCAACAACATATAACATAATCATCAAGTTAACTATCATAAAACATCAATAGTAATGCATACAACCATAGGTTACTATCATTCATGACTATTCGACACGTGCATATTGTTAGCACTCTGTAAACCCCTTCAGGCTAAGAGATGGGATCCCAGAGGTAACCAAAAATTAGTTGTAAGCTATAATCTAGCCCTTCTAGCTTTAGAGAGAGCTCTCTCTATATGGTTTTTTCAGTCAATTAATTGGCTGAGTATTTCAGATTTTTGGCTAGTTATGGGGATTAAAAAAGGTGAGTTTAAGTTGTTGCTTGAAGGTAGGTGGAATAAAGAGGATCCACTTCGAAAAGGCTCAATATATTTAATGGTTCAAGTGAATAAGGGATGATGATGATATTTTGAGCAGGGGTAAGATAAGAAGCTCTATTGATATTAACAATTTTTGTTATAGTGAGTGGGTGAGTGCAACATCAAAAGGTGACAATAAGAGAATAAAACTATGAATGAATTCAAATTTCCATTAGAAGAAAAGGAAACACATAGATGTTCAGTTGATACAAAGCAGAGCACAAAGTGAATTCTGCAAATTTCCTTTAGCTGAGCATGAATAATAGTTTTCACACCATGGAAATATAAGAAAAAATAATCACAAAGAGAATACACATACCATCAAACATCTGACACGAGAATCCCTAGAAAAACACCCTCAACCTTCTTCTATTCACTTAAAATACTTGAAAATACAGAATACAAGTCTTTTTTCTTCACACACAGACCAACCCTTTCTACATTGCCTTTCAAGGTCTTAAATAGACTTACATCATAAAAATATCTCATGACCAGATTCAATGTATGAGTTATCTATTTAGAATAGATGGAAACCCACAAAAACAGAAACTTAATGCTTTTCATAAACTGAAATTGTCTGCCATCATGCTAAAAACCCTATTAAAAATAACCAAAATCCTATAGATGCCTTGGTTCATTCATCTTCATATTTATCGGCCTCCTTCAATCTTATCGGGTTCCTCTTCCTCTGGGATGAAGAAAGAAGAAACAACAGCTGCTCCATGTTGCATTGCAAATGTGTAACAGTTCCTGTTGGTGTGCCTTAATACATTTCTTTATTCTGCGACCAAGGGTAAGACCAAGGGCCAATACATCATAACTTTAACAAAATCAATGTTTTCTATTAAGATGCCACTTTGAACTATGCGGGGATGAAACTTTGCAATACGCTTAGCCCATGGGGGCTTAGGAGGGTTCTTTATGACCAGGGCTTGGGGACTCAGGGCCAAACCATTTTTAGGGGCTAAATACTTTGGCTGGGATGGGGACCAATTCTTTGTAATATTGCATTATAAATGGTCCAAACATAGAACACATACGACCACAACATATGCATGCCTAAACCCTTTTGAATATCGGAACAAGGCAATCGGTAATTTCATAACATTGTTTTGGCTGAGCCTTGCAAGACTTGTGATCTTCGATGAGTGACGTGGCCCAATCTATGTGGAGAGGAGATGAGAGAGGGCCTGCACGAGGTTTTATCATATAAAACCTCTTTTAACCCTTTCCTCCCAAATTTACATAAAAACCTTTATTAACCTATCTCCGCCCAACTTCATGATTTCAATCGATAAAATAAATATTTAAATTGTCGCCACCCCTCCGATGTGCCAATAGCCCTCGATCCTTTGAGTCCTCTGTGACTATGGGACAACCCCCACATTGGAGCCCCCTCAATCTGAGAATTTCAATAGGAGGTTTTAATTTCAAGAAGAAACATTCCTCATCCTCTGATTTTCGATTGCAATCCAATGCCATCCTTTGCCATGTGTCACCTAGTGAGTGGTGACACATGTCACCCTTTTTTGTCCTCTTATGACCCTTCAAAATGTTGAGTATGCATGGCACGTTTCCACTGTACACCCATGTCCGCTGCCACGTAGCTTATCATAACCAATCATGCACTACCATGCGTCTCTCTGGAGGAGAGAAAAAAGGCTCGGAACTGCTCTAGTTTTGTCAATGAAATCCTTTGTAAAACTTGTTTTTCCCTCCCCCATGCTTTAACAATGAAGGCATCTATGTGTCGCAATTCGCAACATGCCCCGTTGTTTGCCGATTGCACTCCACTGATTCACTAATTGTTGACCCCGCTGATTGCCGACCCTACCGATATGCTTGATCGACGATTGGAGATCTTTGATACGTCTCTACTATGGAATTGTACTTGAAACTCCAATCACTGATATGCAATATCAATGATCACTAATCAAATATTTTACACAACCCCCATTGCTCCTCTTTTAAAAACTTTCGATATGCTGGAACACTTAGCCTTTTTCCTTTGTTTTCCGGCTTTTGAAGAAGGATTTTCTTTTTGCCATAACTTTTGATGCTTGAACCCATTTGGAAAGATTAATAGCCCATTAAATAGATAATTTAGAGCTATTCATGTTGATTTAACCTACAAAGTCATTTTTCAAACACTTGATAAGAAAAAAGCCTTCCCAACCTTTCACTGATTTGATAAATGACCCTTTTAACAAGAAAACCTTTAGACTATGGCACCCAGTGATTTAGAGGCTAAACTAGCACAATGAATAGTAAGAGGCCAAAACCACTGATTCCTATTATGGGACACTAACATCAGCTCCAATGGGGATAGTAACCTCCTAGTGAGGTGACAAGAACAAACAATAGACTAGTAGCCTATTCAGACCATTAGGCAATGGAGTCAAAAAAAAAAAACTAGAAACATGACTGACTCACAAACTGAAATTTAAAAAAGAATGACTAACTGGCTAAATTTATTTATGGTAGAAGACTATCAACATCTTAGGGCCTTCACTTCAGGCTTCAAATCCTAATGACAACTTCCCACACTTGAAGTATTGAAAAATAAAATGGTATATACAATGAAATGTTGGATCAGTTGTAACTTAAACAAGAAAATGCTTCAACAGCCTGCCATTGATAGGCCCTCCTCCAAGTATATCTCTTGAAAAGTATTTCAATAGATAAGCATTATTCCCATGAAATGTAGCAACTTTAAAAGGACCTTTCCACAAGTTTTCAAACTTCTCATGTTTTCCTTTCTCCTCATTTTGGGCATCCCATTTCAGCACCAAATCTTCAAACTAGAAATCAGCTGCTTTAGTTCTCTTGTCATGAATTTTTCTAATTTGGTCCTGTATCAGTTGAGTATTTTTGAATACCTCTTCTCTTGACTGTTGAAGCTAGATCATCTAATTGATTCTCCTCTATATGTCATTTGGTTCCACTTCTGCTTCTTGCAACAATTTCATCACAGGAACTCCTAATGAAGAAGGAAAAATTGCATCAGTGCCATAAACTAGTTGAAAAGGAGACATGCCTATTGACTTTTTGGTGCTCACCCGATCAGCCCTTGTAGCCTATCTGGTTGGAACTGCCTCGATTCATTTGATGAAGTAGTTAGTTTTTGACAATATCCACTTGTGTTGTCATGAAGAAGGAGGATGGGTTTCACTGATAAATTCAAGTCCCCATTGCTGAAATTGTGACTCAACTACTATGGGTTTCAGAGGTAGCGGGAGTCATTTCTTCCTTCCTTTGAATATTTAGCATTCCTGATAGCTAGCAACTCTTTTATACACATCAGCAAACAAAGTTTGCCAATAAAGCTTGACTCTTAGGATCTTGTTTGTAGTTGTTTTCCAAAACAAATTTCCACCACAGTCCCTTATATGAAATTCCTCCATGGTCTTATGAGCTTCATCTTCTAACAAAGAGTTTAACAACATGCCACTAGGATCCCTCAAATATAAATATTGATCTATAATACAAAACTTGACTGCTTTTAACTTCAAAAATCTAGCTTTGGTTTTAGTCAAACCTGAGGATGCTTATAGGTTATGTGATACATATAGGATGTTTGCATACCATGGAGAGACAATGAACTTCTATGCAACTTGTGGAACTTGCCTCAACTCATATTCTTCTGATAGGGAAGCTAAGAAATTTATCTGTAGAGCATGAAAATTTGATTATACCATCATTTTCGCCAACCCTTGTCCCTTGATCAACTTTTTGGGCATGATTTCAATATCATACTCAAGTATGGAGGCAATCCACTTACCATGTTGACCTTCTAGATCATTCTATGTAAGAATGTCTTTGACATCAGCACTTGACGCATAAGCAACAACATGTGAATGTTAAATATACACCCAGAAGTCCTTCAGAGCCATCACTAGAGAAAATTACTATTTTTCCATTATATTATATTTGAGAGAAACATCTTCGAGTGTTCAATAAAAAAATGCTATGGGATGCTCCTCACCCTTTTGATTCTTCTGCATCAAAACAACAGCAATACTATGTTTTGAGGTGAAAGAAAAGATAATAAAATCGTGGGTGTGGTTCATACAAACAAGCACAGGGGCATGAGACAACACAAATTTAACTTCATCAAAGGATTTCTTGCTTTCCTCATCCATAAAAGACTGAATCTCTTTCTTACTTCTCGGAATATACATCTTTTGAATGGTTGTAATTATGTTTGGATAATTCTAATACCTTCTTTGGAAATAATATGGCGTAACAATTTCCCTTCTTCTATCCCAAATAAAGATTTTTTGGGGCTGAGTGATATTCCATATTTTCTACACTTTATAAAAGATTCCCTCATGTTCTGCAAATGCTCCTCATCTAACTGGGAATAAATAGTGATATCATCCATATATATCACCAAGAACTTGTGCTTCTCAACTACAAAAGAGAAGTCCATAGCTCGTTGAAATATTGCTCCCATGTTCATCAAACCAAAAGGAATTTTAGCATATTTGAAGGTTCCCCAAGGTGTGGTGAATGTAGTCTTATCTTAATCTTTTGGGTGAATCAAAATCTGGTTATACCCCGAAAATCCATCCAACAATGGCATTCACCTTTCGCCCACCACTTTCTGAAGGATATGATCCATCTGCAACAACGGGTAGTTTTCCTTAAGAGACACCTTATTCAAATTCCTAAAATATACACACAATCTGATTTCCCTTGTCTTCTTCCTAGTGGCACTAAGTTAGATAGCCATTTAGAAAATCTAAGAGGTACTATAATTCCAGCATCAAATAATTTCCTCACCTCTTTTTCGATCAAGGGCAGCAAAACTAGATTTGTCCTCCACAACTTATGTTTAAATGGACTCTGATCTTCCTTGATCGATATTGTGTGTTGGATGATGTCCTTGTCATATACCTTCAAATCCTGATATCCCCACGAAAAGACATCAGAAAACTCTTTCAACAAGTCCAAATACTTCTGCTTCATTTCTGGACTTAAAGTCTTGGACAACTTGATCATTTTTTGTTGGTCCGCTATGCCTATATTACATTCCTCCACTCCTTCTTCAAGAGGCATCAATTTTGGCCTCTTGGATACATCATTCTAGTTGAAATATCCTCCAATGGTACCAACCCTCTTTGTATGACATTATGACATTATCGTTCAGTTGTAGAACCTTCAATTCTGTCCCCTATCTATCCAACTCTTCCTTAATTTGATTTATGAAACTCTGCTTTTCATCTTCTTCTATCTTGCAGTGATTTTCAATCGTTAATTTCGTAAATTCCTCTTTCATTAGTAGGAAAATTTCCAACTGTTTATCATTCTTGAAAACATGCCAGTACTTCAAATTATCTGGGACAACAGGCCTATGTTTCACTTCAACCTTATACTTTCCTCTAACACTGCTAGAGATCTCAAAATCATAGGTCAATGTGGCTAGGTGTCTATAACAACATTTTCTTTCTTAGGAACAACTGAAAAACTATACTCAGAAAAAATTTGCAAGCAATCTAGAACAACATTCTGGTAAGCATGCATCTAGGGATGTTTTGTCTGCTACTCACCTCTAACATTCCTAATGACCAACTCTAAATCTCCATAGACAACTATGATTTTAGCTCCTATTTTCTTCAAGACTTGCAAGCCCAAAAGGAGTGCTTCATACTCTGCCACATTGTTGGCTCAATAAAAAACTAACTTGTACGAATTGAACCTAGTCTTTTCGACTATCGGACTAACTATCCATACACCTACACCAACACCTTCTCTACTCACTGCTCCATCAAAATGCATTTTCGAAATGTATTGTTTTGGTTCTTCTTCTTCACATATTTTATCCTTCAAATTTTCAATTTCTTCATGAACTATTTTGTTGATTTGTTCTTCAATTTTCTTGTTGATTTGTTCTACATTTTGTTCCTCTTCTATCTCTGTTAAAAAGACTGTATTTTTCTCCTCCATCAAAACAAATAGAATTAAAAAAAACAAAAGAATCTAAACCAGAATGAATAGAATATACCGGATAATTTATAGGCTTCTCCTTGTTGTTGATCATATATTGCATGAGTGGTTCTCTATACAACCTCCTTGTTTGACCACCAAATACTGAGACGGTGATGTAAGACATATCAATTTGCATTGCACCATGTAGCTTTTCCATCCATGATCTGGAAAGAAGCATACCAAATTTGGGAGGTATGTCTGCTACAATGATGTCCATCACCATACTTTTGGAAGGAATCTGAGTTAATGAAACTGCTAAATCCTTGATCAATCCCAGGCACTTCACTTTGCTGGAATCAAAAGAGTACAGGTCCTTGTAAGGTCTGGTGATGTCAAGCCCCAACCTCTCCATAATCACCTTTGGCATCAAATTGTGTGAAGCCCCAGAATCCAACATAGCATTGTGCAATATTTGATCATGCACATTTAGACTAACATAAAAAGGAGGCACATCCCCATCCTGCCCTTTGTCATCAATATTTGGCCCAAAAATGATAGTTGGATGGTCATCAGTTATGTTGACACTATCAAAAGATTTGTCAATTATTAGTGCCTTTAAAATTTGAGCTTTGTATTGATCATTTCTAAGTAATTCACCAAGGGGAATGGATACTTTTAACTTTGCAAGATCAATCGCATTAAAAGGATTTGGTGCTCTATCTGCTTCCTTAGGGACAATATCTATCTTCTCTGTAGTATCCTTTGAAGGATCCTCTTTCCTCTACAAAATTGTGATCGAAAGCTCTTTCTTTTGGCCACTACTACTTGGAACTTGGAATGTCTTTATTTACACCACTGGTTGCCACATATTTCTTTGTTGCACTGTTTCTTGCATTTTGATCCTCATATTATACTGTCTTTGGACTTGCATGATGGAATTTTGATACCATTTTCTGTATTCTTCAGATTCAGCCATCATCATGTCATTTTGGTACTAGGTAAGAATCAATTCTTCCTCTTCTATCATAAAATTCTCGAACTACTTTTGTTCTTGATGTTGCCTGGTCAAATACACAATTTGTTCCCATCACTAAAGAAAATAATTTGTTCTTTTGGTGATTTCTCATCTTCTTCATCCTGGTCTTGGGCATAGTCCTGCTGAAAAGGTGATCTTACTTGATGTTGTGATTCCTATGGACCTTTCTGCTCCCTCTGCTTGATTTTCATTTGTGGTTGTCTTCAAAAATTAGGATTTTGAATTTTAGGATGAGTTTGAGGCTCTCTAACAACATCTCGATTAGTTAATGTCATGTTCTCCATCATGTTCTCCATTGTTTTGACCAAGGTGTCTAGTTTTGCATCAGAGGAAGTGGTAGGCTCTTATTTCATAGTCAACTTCTTTCTGACTTCATTTTGTATTTCTCCACCAATAAATTAGCCTCTACACTAACTGCATTGTTCTGCATGTCTTCTAGTGTCACTGGATTTCTTTCCCTAAGTTGGTATTCCATCTCGAGATGAAAATCATTAGTATAATGGAGCAAAGCTAGTCCAAGAGGAGGCTTTATGTCTGCAGGTCTGGAATTGTACACCTTGTTGAAACATGCTAAGAAATCTTGGATTTTTTCATTAGGAGTTATCATACTTAGCAAGGATTTGTAACAGATTCTTCTTCTCACCCCATCTAGTCATGAAGGCATCCTCCAGTTCTTGATAGTTGGAAAAATTTCTAGTACAGGCAGCTCTAAACCACTTCTTAAACTCACCAGAGAAACTTTGAGCAAACAATATCATTTTAACATCTTCATCATCTACTTCCTTCAGGTCCACAAAATCATTCACCTTATCCACATGATGTTAAGCAGTAATCTCCCCTATACCATCATATTGGGGAAGCCTTTGACCATAGTTCTGAGGTAGATCATGGAACTAAGTAGGTAGAACCAGAGGGGCATATCTTGCTACCATAGCTACTACTTGGGTAGTTGAGGAGCTTACTGATGATGTAAATGAAATAGAGGATGATGGAATAGTTTGGTGGATGGATGTTGTGGCAGGTGATGTAGAAACAACAGATGATGTGGGAATTGCATTAAAATTTAGGCTGGTAGGAGTTGCAAATGTAATAGGAGTTGTAGCTCGTGAATGGGCTATCTTTTGAAAAAGAACTGCTTTCTCAATAGCTTGATGTACTTTACTGACTAGACCTCTGAGTTTATTGAACTGCTGCAATATATTTATGTAAACTCTGATTCTGGAAGTGGGATGTGAGGACTGATAATGGATTGATCCACCAAAGCTTCAGAAATACAAGACTCAGATCTAGTTCTGGACAGAGGAGGTTCAAAAGAAAGATGTGATTTATCAACTATGGTCAAAATTTTTGGCAAAGAAACAGATCTCTCAAAAGGGATATTACTTCCTTGACTCTCCACAAATGTTCCTTTCTTCCTAAGCAGTCTTTCAGGATCATTCACAATTACAAGAGGATTTGGATCAGGATTTTGTCTAGTATGCCTCTTAGAAGCCAGATTTTCTTGCACAGGTTTGCATGCAGCCAATTTCAACACAAATTTAGGTGATCTTCAAGGTTTCAGCCTATGGATACCTAGAAACTTGTCACCTACAATATTAGGATGAAACTCTCAAAACAAGATATCTTCCCAGGCAAAATTTGGCTTTCGTTCCCTAGTAACGATGCTAGAATGTTAGCACCCTGTAAACCCCTTTAGGATGAGGGAAGGGATCCTAGAGGTAACCACAAACCACAAACCACTTGTAAGCTAGAATCTAGCCCTTCTAGCTTTAGAGAGGGCTCTCTCTATATGGTTTTTTCAGTCAATTAATTGGCTCAGTATTTCATATTTTAGGCTAGTTATGAGGATCAAAAAAGGTAGGTTTAAGTTGTTTCTTGAAGGTAGGTGGAATAAGGAAGATCCACTTCAAAAAGGCTTAGTATATTTAATGATTCAAGTGAATAAGGGATGATGATGATATTTTGAGTAGGGGCAAGATAGGCAGCTCTGTTGATAATTAACAATTTTCGTTGTAGTGAGTGGATGAGTGCAACATCAAAAGGTGACAATAAGAGCATAAAACTATGGATGAATTCAAATTTCCATTAGAAGAAAAGGAAACACATAAATTTTCAGTTGATACAAAAAACACAAAGTGAATTATGCAAATATCCTTTAGCTAAGCATGAAGAATTGTTTTCACACCATGGAAACACACTAATCACAAAGAGAATACACATACCAACAGACATCTGACATGAGAATCCCTGGAAAAACACCCTCGACCTTCTTCTATTCACTTAAAATACTTGAAAATACAAAATACAAGTCTCTTTTCTTCACACATAGACCAACCCTTTCTACATTTACTTTCAAGGTCTTAAATAGACTTACATCATAAAAATATCTCATGACCAGATTCAATGTATGAGTTATCCATTTAGAATAGATGGAAACCCACAAAAACAGAAACTTAATTTTTCATCAAAATTAGACACAACAATTCAAAAAACTGCCTTTGGAAAAAAACTAAAACTGTCTGCCATCATGCTAAAAATCGTGTTAAAAAAAAGCCAAAATCCTCTAGATGCCTTGGTTCATTCATATTCTGCTTTATCGTCCTCCTTCAAGTTTATCGCGTTCCTCTGCATTTGGGATGAAAAAAGAAGAAACAATGGCCCCTCCGTGCTGCGTTGCAAATGTGTAACAGTCCATGTTGGTCTGTCTTAATACATTTCTTTGTTACGTGACCAAGGGTAAGACCGAGGGCCAATACATTGGAACTTTGACAAAATTAGCGCTTTCTGTTGAGTGCCACTTTGAACTGTGCGGGGATGAAACTTTGTGATACGCTTAGCCCTAGGGGCTTAGCCAAAATCTTTATGACTAGGACCTGGGCACTTAAGGCCAGAGCCTTTCTAGGGGATAAACCCTTTGGCTGGGATGGCGGCCTATTCTTTGTAATATTGCATTATAAATTTCCAAACATAGAACACATAAGACCACAACATATGTGTGCCCCGAGCCCTTTTGAATATCAGAACTCGATGATCAGCAATTTCATAACATTATTTCTGGTTGCGCCTTACAAGACTTGCGATATCCAATGAGTGACGTGGCCCGATCCACATGGAGAGGGGATGAGGGAGGGTTCACGCAAGGATTTTATCATATAAAACCTTTGTTAACCCTTTCCGCCCACCTTTACATAAAAACCTTTATTAACCTATCTTTGCCCAACTTCATGATTTAAATAGATAAAAAAATATTTAAACTTTTGTTGCCCCTCTAATGCATGAATAGCCCTTGGTCCTTTGAGTCCTATGTGACCATGGGCCAACTCTCTCACTCAGGGAATTTCGATCAGAGGTTTTAATTTCAAGCAACAACATTCCTCATCCTCCGATCACTAATTGCAATCTGACGTGATCCTTTTCCGCATGTCACCTAGTGGGTGGTGACACGTATCACCCTTTTTTGGCCTCTTATGACCCCTGAAAATGTCGAATCTGCATACCACGTGTCCACCATACAGCCACGTCATGATGATGTCAGAATCCACATAGCTTATCAGAAGCAATCATACACTGCCATGTGTCTTTCTGGAGGAGAAAGAAAAGGATTAGAAATGCTTTGGTTTTGGCAATGAAATCCTTTATTAAACTTGTTTGGGCCCTCTCCAACACTTTAACACCAAAGGAATATATGTTTCGCAATTTTCATATCACGAGTTTTATATTGTAACATGCCCCGTTGTTTTCTGATTTCTCTCCGTCGATTCATTGATTACCGACCCCGTTGATTCGTCGATTTCGACCCCACTAATATGCTTGATTGGAGATTGGATATCGTTGATGTGTATTTGTTGTGGCACTGTGCTTGAAACTCCAATCACCAATATGCGATATCGGTGATCACTGATTGTAAATTTTCCCCGACCCCCACTGCTCCTCTTTTAAAAACTTTCGATATGTGGGAAACTTAGCCTTTTTGCTTTGTTTTCTAGCTTTTGAAGAAGGATTTTCTTTTTTCCATAATTGTTGATGAGTGAACCCATTTGGAGAGATCTATAGCTCATTGGAAAGCTAATTTAGAGATATTCATGTTGATTTCACCTGTAAAGTCATTTTACAAACACTTTACAAGCAAAAATCCTTCCCAACCTTTGACTAATTTTATAAATGACCATTTTAACATGAAAACCTTTAGACTATGACACCCAATGATTCATAAGATAAACTGACACAATGAATAGTAAGAGGCCAACACCACTGATTCTTATTATGGGACCTTAACGCATATGACTACACTAATCAACTAGCATTTATCATACATGTAACCATAATAACAATAGAATGAAAAGCATATTAGTAACCCTAATGCTTATAACAAACATTAACCAACATACCTGCATGCACACCTGTTGTAGGATCGGAATGTCTACCTCAACATTATAAAGGAGACCACCCAGTCGGGAACTTAAAGTAACTCCTTTTCCATTTGGAATGGTGGTTCCAACTGGTTAAACTAGGTCCAGTTACCTTCTCTCTATCTCTACTACCTTAAAGTATACTTTTTTCTTACCAATAGAGAAGAGACATCGGAACAACCCTCTTGTTAAGCTTAGGCAAGAAAATGATCCTTAAGTTGATATGGGGCTCAACTAAGCCACAACTAACTTATGCCTTAAGGTTAACCTAAATTACTCTAACCTAACTAACCTCTATGACATTAGGTTAGTATTAATCATTAATCCTATATGATACTTTGATAATGGCTTGTTAATAATTCTTCTAATACTAATGTTAATATAAGCCCTATATTAAGTTAGGTTAATATTGGTTGTTAATCCTAAAGTAGAACTATGTTAATGTTATCCTAATACTAAATTTATATTAGTCATTAATCTAATTCAATATAAATTATGTCTATGTTAATATTACCTAAATAAGATTATGTTAATTTATAATTCTAATGTAATCTATCATATTAACTATATTAGATCTATATTAAATCTAAGAGACAATATTAAACAAATGTAATACTAAACTATTCTATCATTAAATACTAAGATATAATTTAATGACACTAAATACCTACTTTAATTCTATAAAGTAAATACAACTATCTACCTATTCTAAGTGTTTTACCATAAATGTATTTAAAAGTATAACTAATTTTAATTCTAATACTATTATATACTAATACTTTTATTATAATTAAAATATCAATCTCTATGAAAAGAAAGTTAGTAATTCTAATATACTTTAGTATTACATCTAAATAATAGTAACACTAAGTTATAGTAATATTAATATAATATAATGCAATTGTATTATTATATGTACAATATTTAACAATATGATATCTCTATATGTTAATTCTAAATTGTAAATATTAATCCCAATTAATAATTAAATGTTAGAACTAATTCTATAATTAAATATTAAAATGTCAGATACTAAAGAACACTAATTATGTACATATATTACACAATCCCTTTAGCTTGATCTTTTAATGATTTAAATGAAAGATAAAGATCAAACTACAAGGTTTTTTCTTTGTAAAAGAGGACTTTATCCAAAGCATTACATGAATGCAAATGCAATCCTATTTTATAATATGAATGGATAGAAAAAAAAATTATCTTGACTAAGAGAAAGTTAGGCTTACCCTTAATCAAGAGCGAAAATATTAGATATTGATTAAGAGGGAAGATTAGTTTAAATTTAGGGTGAAAATAAAGTCTACCAATAAAATAATTAATTTAGTTGATTGGTCACTTGAGAAAATAAATATGCATGAGTAGATATCTGATGAATAGTCACTAAATAGTTGTTTGCACATATACCTGAATTCAACATAAATTGCATTTGAAATGAAATATTATGTTACAACTATTGAAATATCCAATAGAATAAACATCAATGGAGTCAAATTCAACATAAACTGCATTTGAAATGAAATATTATGTTACAACTATTGGAATAGTCCAATAGAAGAAACATCAATGAAGCCAAACTGATCCGTCACTAAGTAAATAGTTAGCTATTTACTCTAGTGAAAATAAGTTTGTTTAAATGGCATGCCATGATTGAGATCCGTTTTTCTCAAGCCTACAAATTAGCTTGACAAGGCATAAAATAAGCATGAGAAATTCATAATAGCATTAATGTTAAGAATGAAATAACCATACTCATAAAACAGAAATAAAACGAGTACAAACAATTAATTCTATTCATGAACATGATAAATACAATAGTGCTTCAATCCTGCACATAAATTGAACTCTCCATTTACTGATTCAAAAGAGAGTCAAAAATTTGTTAAACCATTTATAATACAAATCTGAAATCTGTACAAAATTTGGGTGCAATATTTAGTCAAGACTTGATTGGACTGCTCGGCGTTTGGAAACATGATAATCCTTCATAATATAACGTTTCATGCCTCGGTGCTGGTTACGATCTGTCAATAAACCTAGGTAGTATCACGTGGAATTCAATCTACGTGCTAGGAACAAGCAGTTTTTATTTTTAATACCATATTAATTTTACAATACATATTTTACAATGTATTTAATTTTTAAATTAGTGTAACATATTTACAATAGAAACAAGTTACAATATATATCCATAATTTTTATATCTCATTTATAATACAATTTGTTATTTAGTATGAGATGTAAATTCACAATGTGTTTTTGTTAATTATTTATTATTATTTACTATAATGTCTGCATTTAATTGAAATATTAAAGTATAATATATACATTTAATTAAATTATATTTACAAAGATAAATTAAAAAGTGTTTACAGTATAGTTAAAGATCAACTAATCATGCACATTTTGTTAATGCAGGTATCAAGCCAGGTGAAGAAGACAAGCAACCTGGGGTGGCAGGAGGGGGAGGGATTCTCATTAATCCTAAAGGAATCATTGAATATAGATATGCTTGGGGGCTTGGATGGAAGACCAACAACCAAGCAGAAGCATATGGCTTGTTCCTGGGCCTCACATTGGCTCAAAAGAAGGGCATAAAAACAATATAGGTTTTAGGGGACTCCATGATAATTATTAGGCATATGATCTATGCTTCATCAACTAAAAACACTACCTTAAACCAAATAATCAAGAGATCCCAAGGGTTGATCCCCTCCTTCGAATTGGTGTCTTTCTTCCATATTCTCAGAGGAAATAATCACGAAGCTGACAAACAGGCTAACCATGCATGCTAGTTGAGAGAAGAAAGGAGAATTGTGAATGAGGTCATGGGCATGACTAGCATCCCATAAGTGTGTTGATGAGATACAAATTCTGGATTGTGGAGGTTGCTCTTAGCCTTGCAAGGAAGTTAACAAACTTAAGAATTGGGGATTTTGCTTTTATATTTCTTAGGGTGGCTAATTGGCCTCTCCTCCCTCCCCTTAGCCCTCCCCCTTTCCTTCCCCTCCCCTCCCCTTCCCTTCATCTCCCCTCTTCCCTATTTATCCCCCCCATCCCTTCCCTTCGCCATTCTCCTATCTTTTTCCCCGTCACCCCCCTCTCCCATTTTGTCCTGCCTCCCCTCCTTACCATCATGTTCCCCACCTTGCCCACCTCATCCCCCTACCCCTTGGGCCTTGTCGCATCACTCCATGTGAGCCCTAGCCTGTCATGGAGCCTCGTGGCAGGTGTGTCCTATGCTTACAACTGCAACGTGTCTGTGATTGTCACCCTAGTACAACACTTGTTCATGGAAGGGACCTCTACGTGTGTATTTAGCTCCCCCGCCCTGGTTCATGGTGTTAAGGTCGACGCACCACCTCAGGTGATTGTAGGATAATGGGGATTTTGGAATAGCATTTAATTATGGAGCACAGAACAACCTTAATCGTTCGTGGGAGGAAGCTTAGGATGGGAATGATGGACTAGGAGTAGAGCTAGGAAATAATAGCGAGTGGTTGGGAATTTATGGAAGTACATCGGGATCTTAGCTCCATCAACTTCTTCACACGGTATTGCATCATCACACAAGTCCTACAACTGCTATTTAAGGAATAACGGTATGTTCAATTTTCATGGTTCAAGGTTCTTTTCTACTCATGTGGCCTCTACGAAGCCTTGGAGGCTAAAGTTGAGGTTGTTACAAGTCAGTTGTTGGGTCTAGGTTGAAGGGTAGAAACTCAAGACGTCGGATGAGCCTGAGATTTCAAGTGGGAAGCTTCAAGGGCTGTGGGTCTAAGTGTAGTTGATGGTCTAAGTTTCATTACTGGGTTGGTTGTTTTTGTTTTGTTGAATTGAGAGGGGGTTCTAGTCCAGAACCTCAGGGAATATTTGAGAGTAGACCCACAGAGGGAAGTCTATTTGAATACAACCGGATTTAAGATTTTTGTTGGAGAGAAGGCTTATAAACTTCTAGACTATGAGGGTGTCCTGGGTCAGAACCTTGGGGCTTTGTTGGAGGCCAATGAGGTGGATGTGGTGGTGGATGGTTAGTTACGAGAGTTGTGGGACAAGAGCATCATGGAATTATGTGGGAGTGACAGAAGGTTCTTTGACATTTTAGAAAGTCTAAATATGGATTAGAGTGTGTAGAGTGCAGAGGATAGTTCTCAGTTAGGCTCTTGGGGCAGTTGCAGGCTGAGGTTAGGGGGGTTTCCGGTGGGAAATTACTGGCTGATAGGAATTAAGGTAAGGCTTGGCTGCATTGCAGCACAACATGCACAATCAACAACAAGAGAAACTAACTATGTAGGAGAGATAGCTAGAAAAGAGGTAGTGTATTTGTCAACTGGAGGATGAAGTGGATGCACTGCGGCAACAAATTGAGCAACTAAAGCTCAAGATTGAGGATAATAGGAAGAAAAACGAGGAGGAATCCACTGAGCTAGACCATAACAAGGGCACCGAAGAAGTCTCCACTATCCTGGACCTGAACAGTCCAGCGCCAATGGATATTTAGTCTTTATAAGTATTTCTCACTATTTTTATATGGCACAATGCAAATGTAAATATTTAATGCTTTAGTTTTGTCAAATTTATAGTTATAGGAGCAACGGAATGGGGATTTTTTGTGTGTAGTACAAAGAACACTTCTATAGCAAAATTTCAGACCAAATGATATGTCATCAGCCCTTAGAAGGCTTGACAAAACTTTGTAAAATCTCATTTTTGTTTGCGAACCGGCGCACTATAATTATATAAAAAAATCTACTCATTTAGGTTAAGAAAAGAAGAAGACAAGCAACCAATGGGACCCAATGTGGAATGTGAAGTCATGTGCCAAGTTCTCTGGAAGGAACGCCAACTAGTGAAACCAAATATCATATGTAATGTGATGTGGCAACTAGATTTTCTATATGGTCAATGTCATTATCAAAGCGAATAGAAATCATTGATGAAATAAGGCAACAATCGCAAAAATCTAAGATATGACCAAAACCCCAAAAATTCCAAACCCAAGAAGAAATTTTAGGGGAATCAAAAGTCACCAAAATGCCAATATAGAAGGGAGTTTTTCAATTAAAAAAAAATGGAGGGTCCCCATGATTTTGTGAAAAAAATTATGGGGGGAGTTGTGGCCCACAACACATGGCAACTTACTGGGAAGAAGCAACTATCTCTGGTTTAAAGATACAAAACTTGTAAAAATGAAGGAATTATAATTAAATGATTCAAAAATGCCAAATTCATATATCATAGCAGTTTTGTCTCTATCATGCACTATTAAAAATGATATCCATCATTGTTCATGATTTTATAAAAATTTACACCATGAATCTAGTGTATTTAGCAAATTTGCATGTATAATAGTCAACTTGGTTGGAAAATAGTTTTCAAGTAAACAAGATAATCAAGTAAAACATAGTGTTATTTTAACTTCCACACCATAGGTATAGCCACTACTACTAGCAGGCGTCCATAGCCTCAACAGAGATACATTTTAACCCGTTTAGCGTTAGTGCCACATCTATTAGGAATAAATGCATAGTTCCAAAATATCATATTAAACTTATTTGGATGTCAACAGAAGATCATTGTCATTGCTTGGTAACTAGCTAATGACAATGCCATTCACAAGATCTAACATAGTGAACAAGCCGGCTTGTGATGAGATCTCTTGTCCTTCAACCTTGTGGTCGAAAGCCATTACCTTTTCTTGGTGACCAATAATGATAATGTCACAGTGTTAGAACCTATGATCATGGTAGGTCAGCTCGTGATGAGACCTCCTATCCTTGAAATGACCATTTTTGGTTTCAGGTTTAACTATGGTTATTGTTAATCTCATAGAGATTACTTAATAGATGGGGTGACAGATTTCTCCTTAAGAATGAGAGATGGCATAAAAACTTTTAAGGTAACTAATATTTATTTGATTAACCTTACTCCTCAAGAATAATTGACCTTAAGTAACTTCTGATAAATGTATTTTGCTCTCTTGAAAATGGTGTTAAAAGATAGTTCATTATGAAATGATAGAAATACTTAAAACCAAAGAACTGAAACCAAAGACTTCACTGGTTAGGAAAACTAAAAATGGGAATAATGAAATCATATTCATTAAAGTAGTCCTTAAGGATAAGGTTTTGTTCATAGAAAATAGAGAATAAAACCACTTTCCTAATGACTATGCCAAATGGAATGGAATAAAAATATTCCCTCATTTTATTGGAAAGTGAAAATCAAATCAAAAGAAATCAAATGGAAGATTTAAAACAAATGCTAGCAAACGAGAAAGAAATCCATCAAGAGCATAAGCCATGAGAGAAATATTACAAGATAAAATAAAAATATTAACATAAAATGTATAAAATGACGAATATGTTAAAATTCAAGATTTTATCTTGTAAGATGTCCGTTAAGTGAGGCTATTATTTTAAAGTTTGTATTCCAGTGCTTTAAGTAGGAATTTTCTTTCTTTCGCAAATCTTGCTTGAAGACTAAACTTGCAGGTCTTTAGAGATCAACTTTTAGGAATAAGACTAACAACCAAATTTAAAAGAGAATGAATAAATAAGAAAAAAATTGGAAGAGGAAAAGGAAATTCCATAAATGCATTATGATGATTGTTTTTCACAACTTATTTTGCTAGCAAAACCAAATCCTCAAACTAATGAAAACCTGCAAAAGAGAGAAGACTAGGATAAGAAATATAACTAAAAAAGAAAAAGAAAAGTAAGGAAGTAAAAGAAAATGATGATTAACATATACACATACCTGGGAGAAATACATACCAAACTACCTTGTTAAGATTGACATCCTCATATGAAGAGTATATAAAAGATAGGCAAGACAAGTTACATTTATCTCTAAGTTTGCATATTGTTGAAGATCATAAAATTATTGGGTCTAAATACTACACAATAATACAATATTTCTTAACAAGACATAATAGAGTTTGACATATGAACAAATGAATGATAATATATTATATGCCAAATTTTGAATTTTTGTCTCGTGAGCTCCTTTTATTAATTAACATTTATTTCAAATGTAAATTCTAATCCCATAGCAACTATGTGTGTAAAAGTAGAAATGAAAACTTATATTTGAGTTAATATCTTATCATATGAGTTTTTCCATTGATCAAATGTAAAATTATTTACAAATGAAAAACCAAAAATACGCAAGACACCAGCTGAATGAATGGTAAGGTCTCATCAGGATCAATTAGAATACCATAATTGCTTTATTTTTTGAAGAAAATTAAAATGAACTAAACAAAGCTAAATTTATTCCTACTTAACTCTTTTGAAGTAAAATGACTAGGTATCGTCATATTTCGAATGCAACCAAGCAAGTTCCTTACTGCTTGCGGAAATAAACACTACATATGTTATAAAAAGAGAAAAATCAATTATTAAACTATGTATAAAAATCCTAGAATTATTATGCATATTAATTCCTAAAAATGAAAATAGAAGAAATTTAAAATTAGAAAATTTTATACTAAAAGAATTTCTAACTTGAAATTTAATCTATCGTAATATGTACAATCTAAAGGATTAGGAATATTACCTTTAAGGATCCACCAAGGTCTTGTTTTTTACAACTATACAAGATGAGAAGTATTAACATCAATTTTTTATAAGATTTTACAAGAACTATCTTTTTCCCTTGTGAGACATTGATCGTCATAATGAAGAGAAAAAGAAGGAAGATCTTTAAAGGCATCTATTATATGTACATCAGAATCAAGGAAAATGACCAGATCGTGATTAACTCCAAAAGTAAGAGGTTCGCTAGATGATTGCAACAAGCCTTTAACATAACAAGTATCGTATAAAAGATTGCCATGATTGATATTGAAAACTTGTAATGAGAGTTGGTGATCCAAATCAGAAGGGAAGGAAGCATTTTTGTGCTTAAAAAATGAATCAAATGATCCATACTCATAAATATCATGATTATTAAAGATCACATTCTTTTTCAATGATTTACAAGAATCTTGAATGTTGTGAAAAGGATGAGTAGAGGTGTGTGAGCTGATATCAATAAGTAATTAATCATTTAAGGATGCCCCTTGCATTTCATGATATAATTCATTCTTAATATTTGAACTGGTAAATATTCCAACAAGTTGACACATATAATAATCATGTTGCAAATAATGATAACCAAAAACCAAATCATCATTTAGAATTTCGCTTGATAATTCATTAGACAGTTTCAAGTATAATAATGCATCGTCTGTCGTCAAAATAGGATCTAGATTATTTTCAAAAGAAGAATTATCGTTATGATTATTCATTAAATCTTGCTGTTGTGTATAATTTAATTCTATTGAATGTGACTCATTATCATAAGAATTAGGAGGTACCATAGAAACATTTTCAGGTGTAATATTTTCTCCTAATGTTGATGGTTGAGGAGGATTAGAATTTTCATTTAAAGGTTCAATTCGATCAACTGTAGAATCAAGATTTAATGATAGTGATTCCTATTGATGTTCACTATAAGTTTTTATATTATGTTCTTGAACAATAAAGGTAAATTTGTCGGTTAAAAATTTCTTAGGGGGTAAATCATCATGATGAAATCTGTAGCATAATAACATAAATCTATCAAAAAAATCGCTAATGGTTTCATCATCATAGATTGTCATGTTATCAAATTCTAAACACAATTTCTGATAGCTATAATTGTGATGAGAGAAAAAAAATACCGGCATGAAATGATTCTATAAGTGAATTCATTTAGCTGGTTACATCTTGTACCATTCTTGAATCCTTCCTTGAAGCATGAGAGTAAACAACCTGCAAATTTCATTGTTTTTAGTGATGTTAAAACATTTGCATTTATGTATAAATTGATTAACATGACCTAAAGCAAAAATAATGTCACTCTCACCGTTATATTGCAATTTAGATATGGATTCAAATTGTTTCTTTGACATACCTCCGGTAGGCTTGTGTGAGCTAAAAGCATGACCCAAACTAGTAACGCATGTTGGAGCCATAACTAATTAAAATTGCTAAAATAATATTCCACAAGGACCAACTAGCTCAGGCCCTCCTTCTAGGGCCAAAAATGGTGTAGGCTCAGAATGTCTACCTCAACATTATAAGGTAGACCACCCAGTCAAGAACTTAAAGCACCTCCTTTTCCATTTGGAATGGTGGTTCCAACTGATTAAACTAGGTCCAATTACCTTCTCTCTATCTCTGTTGGCTTAAAGCATACCTTTTTCTTACCAATAGAGAAGTGACATCGAATCAACCCTCTTGCTAAGCTTAGGCAAGAAAGTGATCCTTAAGCTAATTTGGGGCTCAACCAAGCCACATCTAAGTTATGCCTTAAAGTTAACCTAACTTACTCTAACCTAACTAACCTCTATGATATTAGATTAATATTAATCATTAATCCTATATGATACTATGATAATTATATGTTAATACTTCTTCTAATACTAATGTTAAGACCTATATTAAGTTAGGTTAATAGTATTTGTTAATCCTAAAGTAAAACTATGTTAATGTTATCCTAATACTAAAATTATATTTGTCATTAATCTAATTAAATATAAATTATGTCTATGCTAATATTACCTAAATAAGGTTATGTTAATTTATAATTCTAATGTAATCTATCATATTAGCTATATTAGATATATATTATTATGCTAATATAAATCCTATATTAAATCTATAAAACAATATTAAACAAATGTAATACTAAACTATTCTATCACTAAATACTAAGATATAATTTAAAGACACTTTTGTGCCACTTTTTTAGGCCCAGAACCTAGCTCACTGCCTAGAACTCAATGACACCTTCAAAAATGAAATTTCATGGCGGAACAAAGATAAATTTGCGAAAACATTGACAAGGACTAGACTGGACCCCTATTAGCCATGACAGACAATTCGTCAAACATGTCACAAATATGAAATCTATAGGTCTTAACAACATAGTTGATCATAGGAGTCTCATACTTATCTAAGATTCACTATGAAACATTGTTTCCTTATCACATTAGCTACAATTTCATCTATTAGGCCATAGATAATTTTTCATTCATTTAAAAGTAAAAACATGATGAGATCCATACATAACCAAGTTCATAATACATGTTCATAACCAACATGATAACAATAGATATACCAAGGAAACAATAGCCCTATAATCCACATATAAACCAACATAATACTCATGAATTAATAAGAGAAATAACCTCATATTAATGATGAAAAGTCAAACCAAGTTTGTGACTTCCACGAACCACCTGATCATAAACATGGTTGAGCCAAATCTCTCTTTAGCTAGTCACCCCCATACCATATTCCAAGCATGAATGTGGGATCTCATATAACAATCCATCAAAATCGAACTAGGGCTTCCAGAGGCCAAACCACCTCAACCCATCAAATAGTAATTCCACCTCACGGTCAGAAATCACAAACCATCACCATATTAGCCTCTACCCTAGCCTTCCAGGGCTCCAGAGCATTTGTTCCAACCAAGGCTTCCAGGACTAGTAACTCAACCCACAACTCCCACTGGTCTTCCAAAGCATTTGTCCAAATAGGGCTTCCAGTACTAGTAACTCAACCCACCAAGGGCTTCCAGATCATTTGTCCAACCAAGGCTTCCAGGACTAGTAACTCAACCCAAGTTGTTACAGGGATTCTAGAGCGTTTGTCCAACCAAGGCTTCTAGGAAATAGTAACTCAACCCAAGCTAAAGGAAACATGAGAACCAACCAAAAAAAAACAAATAAACGAACCCAGAACACCATGGCTATCCGAGAAATGGAAAGGCTAGGAAAATACAGTATAAATTTAGGCAAGCCTCCATGCCAATGATATATCATGACCAATAAACCATATGCATATTCCATGCATGCCAAAATTAGTGAGGAAAATATACATGCAACTCGGTACCTGGAAGAAAAACCCATTGTAGTTGTTGATCCTCATGTCCTCTTGCACTTTACCACTCTTCCTTTTCCTTCTTTATCCAAGCATCCAAGTATGCCACACTCTCCAAGAGTGCTCCAAGAAAATTGTAAGTGTCCAAGAGTATGAGAGAGAGAGAGAGAGAGAATAGAATGAGAGCTCCAAAACTGAACTGACATAAATCTTACATTGACCAAGCCTAAGAAAAATATTGCCAACTAATCCTCAGAAGCCTCTTTATCAATAAGGCCTCTATTTTCTTCATTTTCCATTATTTTCCTTCAATTTCATCCTCACATGCAACCTCTGACCTTTCACCTTGCTTTTCTCCTAATTTCCATTATTTTTGTAAATAAGTGTGCAAAAAATGACACTTTTCCATTTCCTTTGCCAATTTCCTTTTAGCCATAATAACCGAAATGAACACCCACAAGGATTTGTTTTCCCACCATTCATCTTGGAATATGTGTCCCATGACCATGGTCTTATATTTTTTTTACATCGATTTTTAACTGGGGTTGTTACAATGTGAGTCTCCAAATATCAACTTACATTTGCAACCAAAATTGTTTCTCCTCGGATAGACCATTCTAATAGGCTATTGTGCATGCCAAACAAAGATCTTATGCCAAAGTTACAACCTTGGGAAATTGATGTTCCAACTTACCCCATCAGGGCCCATAAGCCTTTGGTGTTTCATCTCCTAGGGTTAGAGTTTTGGAATTTTAGGATTTCTCACTATTTACTCATGATAAAAAGGCCTCTGAGGCTCATTGTAACACAGTTTAGGAAGGCATGTAATTGTCACATCTCTTCTCAGAGATAAGCTACCACCATTCAAGCTAGTTTCTTTCAATATGCATGTAAACAATTTCAACATTTCTATTTATTAATTGAATTTTAGTTTCATTGTATCTCTATGTTTTGATTTTAATATCTATTTCATTTCGTTCCACGTTGGAAATACTAAGAGGGGGGTGAATCAATATTTCCTTTCAATTAGTTATTTTTTAATCTTAAGAGCATTAAATTTGCATTAGCGATAAAAAAATTCAATACACATCACATGAATAGTGAACAACACCATTCAACAATGCACTACATCAATATAGTAGACAAGATATGTTTAGTTGGAAATGCTTCTAGGAGAAAAACCACTGAACACTTCTTAATGGAGGTATTTAAATTTTAAATCAATAGGAAGCCTCAACTTCCAAGATTCTTAGTAGCAACTGAAGGTGGATCAACCCCCTAGTTTATCAGCTCCAACTGAAAGTACACTCCAACTCCCTGGTTTAACATCTCCAACTAGAAGAACGCTCCAACACCCTAATTTAATAGCTCCAACCTAAAGGAAGCTCCAACCCCCTGATTTACCATCTTTGACTGGAAGGACACTCCAACTCCCTAGTTTTATTAGATCTAACTTAAAGGATGCCCCAACACCCTGCACAGGATCCAATCTACCCTAGAACCACCCTACCACCCTAAAGTGTTCTCAAGCTCCAACCTAAAAGAGACTCCACTCTCTTGCCTTGCACCACCTGACCACCCTAATTACCAAGTGGACCATGTTTCATAATTTTCATACTAGATCGACCTGTCTCTTCTCTTATCAATCAAAGTAAATAAATATTATCACTGTAAAATAAATATCCTTATTATCAATCCTCTAACATCATCAACAAATTCAAATCTTCATAACCCTAGCATCATTATCTCATCATACACATGACAAACACTTTCATTCTCAACTCATCAACCACACCAACCTTTGAATATCAACAACTAATTGTATCTCAATAGTTTTGCTCAAGTCACATGTGCCTCTAACATATTCCAATAGTAAGATGAAAAAAATCAACATATACTCGCAAAACGTAGCTCAACATATGGATCAATGACAAACCATGGCAGTTTATGCTCATCATCTCAATAACAATTAGTAACCATTCTGATCTTTACTATATTGTAAAACCCTAGCACTATTCAATCATTAAATAAATTTTAGGGTAAAAAATGGGCCTCAAAACAAAATTGTACAACAAAAATCAACTTTATAAGAACCAATAGGATTCAATATGATGATTTCAACCATGGGAGGTGATTCACCATTTTTGGAGTAAAATGGTAAAAACATTAAAACATTAAAAAAAACTATTTTTTCAACCTATATTTTCAACTTATCTCCCTAAGATTTTACTCAAATTTCGAGTGGGACCACTCGCTAGATGCGGAATTTAATTTTACATCCAAGGAGTGCCCATTTTACATATAGTTGATGGACCCTACTACACCAAAAGTGTGAAATACATACAAAAACATAATTGCAATAACATTTTTTTCATGTATTTCACATTTTTGTGTAGTACGGTCCATCGAAAGTATGAAACATGGGTTCTCCTTGGATGAAAAAATTAAATTACACATCCAACAGGTGCTCTTGGTTGAAATTTGAGTAAAATCGTAGGGAGATCAATTGAAAATATAAGTTGAAAAAGTAGCTTTTTAAATTTTTTTTCTTCCAAAACTTGAGGTAATATAATCTTATTTTATTATTTCCATTATTATTTTATAATATTCGTTAAGAGACCCATTTTAGACCTCAAAATTTATCTAATGATTCAAGTTTGCTTAGCACATCAAGATCAAAACCTTTTCTGCTAATGTGTGCTTCAAATTTACAATTAAAGCTTGACTTCTTCAACAATTTCAAGTCGCTTCTAAATGATGTATCCTTCACTTCAGTAAGGTTTTGACTCAACGACATTTTCATTAGCAATGGTCAGCAGAATGAAGAACCGTAGTATTATGCATACTATGTTCAATAATCATTAACCTTGTCAAGCCTCTGCTATACATGACATCGATCTGTAATATAAATACCATAACAACATTCTTGGTGTAGAATACATAACATTGTATCCTCTGCATACACAACACTCACATTTTGTTGTATACTTCAGGTGTACAATGATATCCCAATCTTCAAATCTAACAATTCTTAATTCAATAACAATGCAACTTAATCAACATATTTCATATCTTATATTTGAAGTGTATCATTGATCTATTGAATAATTTTCCCTTGAAGATGTTCTTTGTGTCACTGTTATGAATATTCTTCCTTTCTGCTCTTGTTGTTTACAATTAACAAATATTAGAAACAATATGCCTTAGGGATCTACTTTAGTTGTAACTTTCAACTCAGAGAACATAGTACTGCCTTCATCAATTCCTCAACAATTTACAAATGTTATCTTTGTTTTGGTAATGAATAAGGTGCCACTCAAACTAGGGTGCTCTCAAATATTTGTTTGCAATGTGTGATGATGTAAACCCTTACAACTTAAGAACTGCTTTATACTTCTGCTTGCCTCATTAATCACACTATAATTTTCCAAACTTGTTCAATACCTTTGATAGAGAATGTGCCACTGCTTCAAATATAAATTCTTAAGAAAACTTACAAAAGATACTATGATATATTAGTATTTATATCTTTGAATAATTCATGAATAACTTCATGGATCTATCCACAAGTTAATCAACTATGCCATTCTTAACATCATATCATATTCTTATCGTAATCCTTCTAGGTTCTGATTTGAAATGACTTAATGTAGGTCCTAGAATAAACCTTAAATGGTTATTTGAACCTTATAAAATATTCCCTTAGTGTGCTCAAATTTGGAACAAAATTGCCTCACAACCTTAGGCTTGGATTTAACCTGAAGCTTGCAAACTTGTCCTTCAAAGTTCAATAAATGTCTACTTCATATAGTTAGAACAAAATGATTTCAAGCCTTAGGAAAAGGCCGTATATATGTGCTTTGTTAGAAACCTACATTCGTCACACTATAAAATCCACACATAATTCAAAGAACCTTATGTTGATCCATGAAAAAGTAGAGATAAAAATATTTCTATGTTCAAACAACTTGGTATTTCCTTCATATATTTATGATTGTGCTAAGCCATAGAAACCTTATATCACTTTTGCAATTGATATGCAAGTTAGTCCTCTTTATATCACTACCAAATATACTTTAGAAACATAGGTTCACAGCTTCAAAAGGACCCATGAAAAAGTATGCAAAGGGAATATTTTCACTTAGAAATTTTGACCTCCATAGAAGTTAAGACATGAGTGGGCCATACTTTAAAATACATGTGTTCAGCCTCTGAAAAGCCTCAGAGAAACACGAATCATCACAACAATCAAATTCAAAAAATCATCCACCATGAAAGCACTCTTATATCTACTCCAGAAAAAGGAGAAATAGCCTCAAAGAATACGATGTAGCCTAGTGAATAACCAAAGAATAATAAAACATTGAATGCTAAAACTTTCTCCCAAATATTTACCTATAACTTTAGATAGGCGTGTCATCACAAGGCCTCAGAACCAAAAAATATGTGTGTAGACTTGATTCTTGTGAAGGTTAGATGGGTCCCTTTTTATACTAGTCGTAGAGGCCTCTAGGATGGGCTGACATGGCTAATTTCCCTAGAGCTGACCTACAAGTGATTTGAATTTTAATTTTCAAATTCAACTTTTTGGAGCCAGTTTTTAAGTTGTACATGAAGTTGACTTAAGGAGGGGTCAACTGACTTGATCACTTCAAATTCCAAATTTAAATTTAAGTTACCTTGGAAAAAAAACCCAATGAATAATAGGACCGACTTAACCATTTATAAATTAGTTGATATGCCCTCCACTTTACCACCCAATTTGACCTTAAGAAATATTTAATTAAATTTTTCAATAGGAGTCTGTAACACCCTCCTCCCACATCTGCCCAAGCAACCATCCAGTTGGAGCAAACATGCGACGAGAGGCCACTATGATATGATTCAACCTCCCAAGTCACATTAAGGAAGTGGAATCGACAGAAACACACCATAAATAGATTAATCATCAGCTACATGACCCTCAAGAACCAATACAATACTTTAGACAGCTTGCCTTATGGTCCCACTGATCTTTTGTACAACTTAAGCCTCAGTTTCTTCCATGTTATAAGCATGAGGGAGACCAAAAACCCAAAGTCGCTTGCATAGGCTTTCTTCCAGTGACTAGAGACCAAAATTGTTAGTGATATGCCAACAAATCTAGAATTTGAGCCACTTTTTCAGGCCCAAAGCCTAGGCACTGCCCAGAATTGAACCATATCTTCAAATCAGTAAAATAACATGGAAATTAAATTATTAAAGAAAATACTTGTTTAAGACCTTAACTGGACCCCTACTAGCCATGACATGCATTTTTTCAAACACTTAGTAAATATGCAACCTACAAGTGTAAATAATAGATTTGAGAATAGGGGTCTCATACTTATCTGTGATTCTCTATAAAGAATTGTATCCTTATCACATTAGCTTCCATTTCATCCATTAGGTCATATATACATTGTTCATTCATTTACAAGTAAAAACATGATGAGATCCATACATAGTTGCTGTCATAAAACATATACATAACCAACATAATAGGGACACAAATATCAATGAAATCATAGACACATACACCACATATAATCCATCATAATACTTATAGAAATACCAGGAGAAATAACCTTTCATTAATGATGAAAAATCCAAACTCAGGATGGGACTTCCATATTCCACCCAACCGTAGAATGGCTAAGCCAAATTTTGTTAGAAAATTATATATTACGGAGCAATGGAACACATAAAATATTGCAGAAATATAAACACAGAAAATGCACAAAACAAGAGAGACACAGATATACATGGTTCACCCAGTTTGGGATACGTCCACCCCGAACATCCAGTCCTTCCTTTCTATTATCCAGCAAAATGAAGAGACACAACCTATAGCAAATCCACTGTAATATCCTCTATTTTCTCTCACAGTCTCACCTCTCTATTTCTCACTCACATAATACACATCTATATCTCAGCCTCAAATATAGTGCCCTCATACAAAGAGAGGGGGTTTCCTTCTAGGGAAAAAAACCCTAAACTAAACATAAGTTCTACCGTCAGATCATCTGCCTAATGAACGGCCCAGATTGACTAGAAATTACTATACTTTTACAAGGAAACTTTACATTTGTTTTTAGCTTCGGGGGCACTGCCCCCGAGCCTCCGCCGGGGGATCGCTGGCCCCCGGACCCCCCAACCGGGGGGGATCGGCGCCCCCGCACCCCCCTGCGTGGAGGGGTGTAGAAACTTCCTGGGATATACATCCGGGTGAAACAAAGACCTCTAAACAATCATGCTCCACACACAACAAATCTCTCTTCATCCATTAACCCTCGTGCCATATTCCAAGCATGAATGTGGGATCTCATATAACACATCAATCAAAACTCATCTAGGGCTTCCAGAGGCCATCCACCTCAACCCATAAAACAACGATTCCACCTCAGGGTTGGACATTACAAAAAAATCATCAGATCAGTCTCTATCCCAACCATCCAGGGCTCTAGAGAATTTGTCCAACCCAGTTATGGGACTAGTAACTCAACCCACAACTTTTACCGATATCTAGAGCTTTTGTCCAACCAAGGGTATGAAACTAGTAACTTAACCCACCAAGGGCTCAAGAGCAATTGTCCAACCCAAGCTACGAGACTAGTAACTCAACCCAAGTTGTTACAGAGTTCCAGAGTGTTTGTCCAACAAAGGCTAGGGGACTAATATTTCAACCCAAGCTAAGGAAGCATGAGAAGCAACAAAAAAAACAACAAGGAAATAAACCCACAATCACCATGGCTATCCAAAAAATGAAAAGGCTAGGAAATCCATTGTCAGTCCCAACCATCCTCCATGCCAATGACGGATCACAACCAAAAATCCACATTCATATGCCATGCATGGCAAAACTAGTGAAGGAAACATACATGCAACTTGGTACCTGCAAGCAAATCTGATGTAGTTGTTGATCCCGATACCCTCTTGTGCTTTCCTACTCTTCCTTTTCCTTCTTTCTCCAAGAATCCAAGTATGCCATAGCTACCAAGAGTGCTCCAAGAAAACTCTGAGTCTCCAAGAGTATGAGAGAGAGAGAGAGAATAATGAGAGAGCTCCAAAAATAAATTGGCAAAAGGTTACCAATTGATCCTCAAAAGCCTTTTTATGAATGAGGCCTCTATTTTCTTCATTTTCCATTATTTTCGCTCAATTTCCTCCTCACATGCAACCTATGACCTTTCACCTCCCTTTTCTCCTAATTTCCATTATTTTCATAAATAAATGTGCTAAAGATGTGATTTTTCCTTTCTAAAGCCTTATCCATTTCCTTTTCCAATTTCCTTAGCCATAAATAATCACAGGTGATCCCCATCACTAGGATTCTACCCAACATTCAGCTTGGAATAAGTGTTCCATCATTCGTGGTTATTATTTTTCCTTTATTTACTTTTATTACATGGAATTTTCACAAGGGATGTTACAGAGTCCTTCTTGGCCTCATTATTTGAGAAATTTTCTAGCCAATGATGAGCTACCAATCATCTCATTTTGGGGACTTTGACCACAATCTCCCCAAGCCTATCTTCCCAACTGATATCAACCACGATGCATACCATATATCATTGGAATTGGCATGAGGAGGAGAATATAATGATGATGATATAGATCTCATCATCAAAATCATTGTCCTTTACATCCATTAGCCTCAAAAATTACAGGGCATCTAGGGATTCCTTGGGCTTCTTCTCATTTGGATCTTCCAAATAATGCAAACTAGACAAATATTAAGTGCGTTCAAGGATTGATGTTGGCATTAATGACAAAACCATTCAACAATATCCACCTTTGTATTTGATGGAAGCATGTGTACTCCCCCTGCAGTTACTGCTCCCCTTGACTTCATGCTTTTAGTCTTCTTCTCATGATTTCTCCCCCCCTTTAACATCAATGGAAAAGTGTTACTCTCCCTGAAAAAATACCTTCCTCTATCTTCCTGCAATATGCCTTTCTTCCTTTGATGCGTCTCTCCCCTTTACTTGTACACCTCACACGATTTTCCATAGTTGAATTCATTTGTATTACCACAAGTCCTTCTATCCATGAATTTGCTTTCCAAACCTGCTACTACACTTAACATAATGTTTATTAATCTTCCCATACTACTTCTTTGATGACTTCTTCACATCTTTTATTTTCCAAAGGATAGATCTTCAACAATTGCTACTTAGGCTCCCCTTTTTCAATATTTTATCGTCGTTGCTACAACACCCTCAAAATTTTGGACTATATTCAAAATTTTGAGCCTTCCTTTAACCATGTGATCTGTCATTTCTTATTATTAAAACCTTAGTTTCCGAGTCCCTTTGCAAAGAAATCCAAGTGTTGTCTTTTGTTAAGGGAAGTATCGCTCTTTGTGAAAGGAATTTATAGTGTATATTTAAGAGGAAACTTTGGTATTATCTCTTGTACTAATGGGTTCTATATGTCATAGAGATATACACCATACATATTCCCTGATTATCGTGCACTTTCTTGTTGTAATCGACACTTGTGTTGCAAAGTGTACCTTAAGTGTCACACTTGGAGGTAAGTGTCGTTTTGTTGTCGTTTCAGTGGACGTATGGTTATTTTGGGTGTTAAGAGTTTTATTTTTGGTTGTTTGATCATTTTTAAGTGTGCTATCATGTTCAAGTCTAGTTATGGTCTTATCTTTTTGTCCTATTGATCCTGCACTTAGTCAATTTCTAAAGATTCCCTATCTTCGCAACTTGCCCGAGCAACCAAATTTCATGTTTCCTTCTTGAACTACACACTACATAATTGAAAACCCTAATCAAATATCCTTACCTCTTGGAACTATGCACTACATAGTCATTGCCTTCCAAAAATACACATTAGGAAATCCCAGTGCCTAGTATCTTCGATCTATACATGAAAATTGTGAAATCATTTCCCAATCAGGCCTCAATTATGCAATATGAATTCTTAGTCAATATTCAGGCCCTATCTTAGTCCTTAACTTGCTCAATTTTAAAATCCATTGCCTCAGTCTTTCCAGAACTGTGCACCATGTAATCAAAGTGAGCAAGTATTCCTCACTATATCACTAACACCCTCAACTATGCAATATTGCCTTCCTGGCCCTCTGCCATTATGCATTGTGCAGTCCTAGTGAGTAGACCCTCATCACTTCCTCCTAGAATTTTGCACTATGCAATTCCTGAGCCTCCTCCTCAATCTTGTCCATTTTCCCAGCTCAATCAACATGTTGCATGAGGAACAAGGTAGACTAGGATATTTTGGGACAAATTTCATCTTGTCATGAGTGAATTTCATTTGCAGGTGTTTTTTTCTTGACATGAAAATATGATGCTCAAGGGGGGTGCCAAGGAGATCATATAAAATGAAACTTGTGAAGCTATAGATATAAAGAGATCATTAATACAAGAGATGGAGGGACACTAGATCATGACTAAAGTTTGAATTTCAAGATCACAACGAATACTCCATATCAACTAGCCTCTTGGAGGATGAAGATGAAGTACTTACAAGATCTATAGTGAAGATACAAAGAAAGCAGGAAGGAGAGGAAAGTTATACATTTACACATCACAATGAAGTTCCATGTCATCATTGCCAAGACATGGATTGTCCAAGTGTGACTTGGAGAGTCTTAGGTGTCATTGTATTCAGCCACATCATTTGTGGATGTAATTATATAATTTCAAAAAATTGAGAAAATGTAAAATGTGCAGAAGACCAAGGGTCACATATAGAATGTGAAGAGCCATATAGAATCTCAAGGGTCTCTTAAGAATTCAAAAAGTCACATAGGACCTCAAGAGTCATGACGGAAGCTCAAGAGTCATAAGGGAGGTGGAGAGTTGCCTCATTTGTTATATATACACCCTCATAGCTCAAGTAAAAGACTTTCCACTTTGGATTCTCAAGATAGGCATAGGAGAGAAGATTAGGTTGTTGAGAAGCATGTAGTTTCTTAACGTTCCACTATTGAAACTAGTGTTGTATCATTGTAATGGGGTATCTTGGGAGTTCCCCTTAATAAGTTGAAGCTCTTTGAGCTAGCACACTTTTCATGCATATGTCGTGAATTATTGTAAAACTATTATTTCATTGTCTGTAGTGTATGTTTATGTAAACACATACTAATAAAAATGAACTATTTCATTGGATTTAGTATGCATCTTTGAATCATGTGTCTCTTGCTTTCATGATCATTATTTCTTTGTGAACTATTTCACAAGATTATTAATGATTCTTTAATATTTGTGTGTGTGTATTTACTTGGATAGTATTGTTTCTCTTCTCTTAAAGACTCACTTTCTCTTCCTTTCCATGAAAGAACCATTATACACTTTGCAATTGAATACATCACAAGGCTAACTAACTTGTTTATCTCAAAAGTACATGTGTTTCTCTTGTGTCGTTTATTGCAACCAAGGAAAATATTTAAGATTATCGAAAACAACCTATTTTTTCGGTTGGGGCTCCTACTTCAAGCAACGTGAGTTCTACTTTGGACTTCATATGAGGGAGACCCCCTCACTATTGGTGACATCCAACACCGTCAACAGTTCTAGCGCTAGAAGGAGGGAAACCTTTTTATGGACGACAATTCATCACATTCACATAAAGAACCTTTCGTGCAAGGTAGTAATTGTTCGAGATCAACTCCAACTCATATTTCTAAGACAGAAGAGTAACCTCACCAAGGTCCACAACTTGCATTCGAAGTCACTTACGAGCAACTCTAGGAACTTCGACCGATTAATCATTAGTTTGTTCGAGCTCTTGGACTACTTCCTATCAGATCCTTTCTTCCTCATAAGAAAACAAAGAAAGACAACCCATAATCATGTTTTGGTTTCTTTAGTGGAAGAATTGGTTAATGAAACCCTTGAATGTTTATTTGATCCTTCTAAAGGAATTCATCATTAAGAGGATCTTTGACAACATATTGGGGAAAATATGGATGGAGACAGGGAGGATTTTCATTTTTATGATGAAGAATAGTTGAGGGAAGGTGAACAACCTAATAATGATGAGAATTTGAAGGGTGAAGAAGAAGGATATTCAAAATCAGAAAGTGAGGAGGAGGAGGAAAACAAAGACATGACTGATGACCGATTCGATTAGATGGCCCAAATACCTTGTACTCTTTCGGGTAATGTTCATCACTTACCAAAGCACCTGGAAACGTTGCTTACAAAGTACAATTCTAATAATAAAATGAAGGTTGAAGATCATATTGATGACTTCCACTTGCATCTACAGATATTAGAGGTGTGTTTTGATGATTTTACTTGTAGATGATTTCTGTACACTTTAGAAGATAGAGCATTTGTTTGGTATCATATCCTTCCACTAAATTAAATCCATAATTGGAGGGAGTTTAAACAATTATTCTTAAAAAAAATTGTTGATGATAAAACTCTAGCCATGTTAGTTAAAGAGCTCAGGAACCTGAAGATGGGGGATAAATAAAAGGTTAAGGATTTCAATCAAACATTTACACATATTTTGAATAATTTCCCTATTAATGTACAACCACATGATTAAATTATTAAATATTATTATATTTATTCCTTGCCTACTAAAATTTCCATTTTTTTCAAATGCGTTGCAAAAGATATTTTGAATCTTAACTTTGCATAAAAAATTATTGTTGAGTAAGGAATTAAGGTCTATTTGGGTCATTTTTTATCAATAATATTCAAAAGACTCCAAAGGAACTTCTAAAAATTGCCAAGTCTTTGAATCCACTAAATCTAAAGAGAAATATCCTTTTGACATGGATAACTTCACTAAATCCTTAAAGTAGCTAACCAATGAAGTATCAAAACTTAAAAGGAAGTCAAGTGAGGCTTCTACTAATAACAAGTCTTTTAATCCATTTCTTAAAAATAACTTCAATCAACCTTCTAAGTCTACACAAAGCTCCAATCTTCTATTCAATGTTGAGAACTTGGGCATGGATAACAAGTATACCTCTCATCAAGAAGCACATTTAGAGAAAACATGCCCTCAATGGAAGCACAACATGAATGTTGTGGCTGTTAACGATATAGAAACTGTTGACACCTAATCATAGGGATTGGGTGAACAACTGTAATTCATGTAAATAATAATAGAAAAGATGGAGAGTCATCGGGAGATGAAATGAATAGTCACTCCCTCTTATATATAATAATGAACAACCTGAATGAATAATATGATTTGATTTGAGGAGTTACCTCCTAGCATGACATGGTATCAGAGCCAGCACCATTTTTGGCTTCCCTCTCTGCCTTGTAACTCCCTTCTACCATTTTTTTGCAGTCTCTCATTTCTACAGTCTTCCCCATTTATGCATTCTTCCTCGCGACTCCATGCTATCGCTACTCCTACTGCAAAGAATGCTTCCTACGCTGCTCCGTGGTATTGCTACTCCTGCTGCAAAGAAAGCAAAGCCCGCGGCGAAAGCTCCTGCTACAAGCAAGACCATTGTTTCCAAGCTAGCGAAGGCTACTAAACCAGCTGCCCCAACAAGAAGCTAGCTGCAAAGAACATTGTCCAGGTTATATACATTAACGCTGGTCCACGATGAATGCTTCTAGGTTATATACATTAATGCTTGGTATCATGCTGCTCCATGGTGAATACTTGGTATCACCCATGGTGAATGCTCCCATACGACTCCACGGCCCTCCTCCAATGATATTACTGTCCAACAACTCTAGTGGCCTATGCATGAGAGCCTCCTCTCCTCTTTGAATGGTATGAGTGACTGTGAGCTAGTGCATTGTGTATGGTATTGAATATTAGATATGCTGAATGATATTGCAGTGTATGTTATTACATTGTGTACAGTTATATGTATAACACCTTTGTTATATAACTCCGCCATATATCATATATTTCCCTCCTCCATACGCGGTCACCATTACGATACCACTCTCCCATCACGACACTGCTCTCCCAATATGTTGGCCCATTAATATTGCATTAATACCATTATCTCATTACTCCCCATCACTATCTGGTAAATCTACTTTAGTTTTTGCATTGTTTAATGTAACAAAATATACCTTTGATATATACATATCAGAACTATATTTTACTATAGTGCAATTTTTTTTTCTTTTACACAGCAAGTGAAAATTGTTTTACCAGTAGAAGAGCGATTTTTTTCCACAGTACACAGATTTTACAATGCATTCAATCATATCTATTGTGGGAGTAGTTCTCACTGGCAAGGAGAACCATCCTGAGTGGTCTTGGAAAAAAAACACACCCTCATTTTCAATGACTTGTGGAAAGGAGTGTATGTTGGAGATGGAGACAAAGAGCCAGAAAAGCCTACCTTAGACAAGGAGTTCGCCATTTGGGAAAATAAGAACAGCAAGGCCTATGCATTGATTGTAGCATCAGTAAATGAAGAGGTGAGTCACCATATTTAACCATTTTCAAATGCTTTCGAAGCCTTACAAAAACTGAAGGAACTCTATGGCTCACACCCTGCACTTGAAGTTGTTCAACTCATGATTAAACTCTTTACCCTTGAATTACAAAATAATGATCCTCTTGCTCGTGCATCAGAAGCAAAATCTGTAATGCGTGATATCAAATTCAATAATGTTGAACTGGATATTCCTTTGATAGCTTTTCTCAAGGCACTTTATCCCACTTACTCAAATTATCTTGAGTCATTGCAAGCAAATGGAAACCTCAAAGATATTACCTTTGACTCCCTTGTGAAAAAATTTGCTTAAAGAGAGAAAGCTTTTTGGAAGAAGACAACTCTTGAGTCTTTTGAAGAGGTTGTGTGACTTGCACATAGAGAAAAGAATCTTGCTCAAGATTCTTCCAGAGGAAGAGGTGGTCGAAGAGGAAGAGGAAGAAATTTCAGAGGCAGGGGGGCAGACACTCTCAAGGAGAAAAAGTCAAATTTGCAGTGCATATGCTGCAAAGGAGATGGATCACATGATGCATCCACATGCAAATTACCTTGGGATAGAATTGAGCAGGAAAGAAACCAACCCAAAGGTAAAAATAATGACAAAGTGAAAGGTAAAGCGCCTGAATCTGCTCACTATGTTGTGGCACACTCTAATATTGGAGTAAATGAAGACTTATTTAATGCTTCACTTGCTTCTTGGAAAAATGATTGGTTGCTTGATTCAAGAGCAACTTGCCACATGACTTTTAGAAGATATTTTTTTGAAGAATTTACTGACAATGTTGATGGAGCAATATACTTTGCAGACAAGTCAAAACTCAAGCCATCAGGGCTTGGCACAATCAGGCTTAAACTGCCTGGTCTTCCAGACTTTCTTCTACATCATGTTCTTTATCTCCCACAGATGAGGAGAAACTTGTTGTCCTTGGTCCACATCTGCCAACAAGGACACTCCATTCATATGTTTGATGGCAAGCTTGAGGTGAGAAAAGCTTCAGACCACTCACTTGTCATGATGGGGATAGAAGAAGAAAGGCTTCTCAAGCTGCAGGGTACCTCTGCTCGTGCATAAAATTTCTCATACAATTCTCATTATGAAGAAGGTACATTTCCATCAATTTTATTATGGCATGCTAGATTTGGACACTTGAACTATGACAGCCTCCGCTTGTTGAAGAAAAACGGTGTTACTAGTTTGCCTACAATTCCTAGGAAACTTAAGCAATGTGATTCTTTCATTCTAGGAAAGCATAGAAAACAGTCTTTTCATGATTCACATTCAAGGGCACATAGAAAACTTGAACTCATTCATTCAGATTTATGTGGTCCAATGCCTGTTCCTTCTGCAAATGGAAATAAATATATGATGAAATTTATTGATTACTACACCAGAATGTGTTGGGTTTATTTATTGAAGAACAAATCTGATGCTTTTCAAACATTCAAGAACTTTCATATATGGATTGAAAATGATGCACAATCTCATATTGGCTCTATTCGCACTGATAATGGAAAAGAATACACTTCAAATGAATTTGAAAACTATCTTCGCCAACATCGGATCAAACATCAAACAACTATGCCTTATAATCCCCAATAGAATGGAGTAGCTGAAAGAATGAATAGGACAATCTTAAATATGGTATGCTCCATGATGTTTTTCAAAAATGTAAAATTGATGTTTTGGGCTGATGCAGTTGTATGTGATGTATATGTAAAGAATAGATGTCCATCTAATTCTATTAGAAACAAGACTCCTTATGAAATGTTGTATGGGCACATTCCTTTGGTAAAGCATCTCAAGGTCTTTGGTTCCACATGTTATGCCTTGATACCAAAGGTACATAGAAACAAACTGGGTGCAAGAAGTTGTAAGTGTATCTTCCTGGGGTATTCAAACACCTACAAAGCATACTGTCTCTATGATGAAGTCAATAAAAAGTTTGTTGTATCTAGAAATGTTATTTTTCTTGAATCATCCAAAACGGACAATGTTGTTGAGCGACAACTTGATCGCTTGGATAGATTCGCAAATGAAAAATGATTTCAAGAATTTGATAATCATATTCCACATCTTGAAGCGGGGATTCTTATACTAGATCAACCCGTGGAATCTTCTTCTGAAGCACTCTCTCCCCCGCATGAAATTCCAACAACAAATGATACTTTGAGTGATGTGATAGACAAAATTGGGAGACTCAATCTTGATTCAATCCTAACTCAATCAACGGAGCAGCTTGGACCATCTGAGAAAGGTCCCCCAAAGTGGCTTATAAAGACACTTGGAAGTGTTCATCCTGATGAGGTTGGAAAGACAGGAACTAGAAATTCAAATCGGCAAAATGGAGGTGATGTAGATGACTTTGATTCACCTATTGATATGGATGTTTCTTATGATTGTGAATTGAATTTGTCTACAAATTTTGAACCAAATTCCTTCAAAGAAGTTGCTTCTCATGATGAATGGAAAGAAGCGATGCAAAAGGAGTATGATGCCCTGATAAAGAATGGAACTTGGAAGCTGTTCTATCCTCCATTGGGAACCAAACCAATTGGCTACAAGTGGGTCTACAAGAACAAGTATAAATTTGATGGCTCACTTGACAAGCACAAAGCCAGGCTTGTGGAAAAAGGTTTTGCATAGAAGGAAGGGGTCGATTATGAGGAGACTTTTTCCCCCACAGCAAAATGGGCTACCATTCAGAAACTCTTTTCCCTAGCAGCTCAGAACGGTTGGAAAGTCCATCAAATAGATGTAAAAACTGCTTTCTTGAATCGAGATCTAAAAGAGAATGTTTTTATGTCCTAGCCTGAAGGATTTGCTATGAAAGGACATGAACATAAAGTATGCAAACTTGTGAAATCCTTGTATGGCCTCAAACAAGCACCGCGAGCCTAGTATGAAAAACTAACTAAGCATCTTCTGAAACTCAATTTCAAACATTATGATCTTGATGATGCAACTTTGTTTGTCAAGAAGGTTGGAAAAATAGTTGTATATCTTGTGGTATATGTAGATGATATTTTGATGAAAGGGAACAATGAAATCTACATTGCATCCATAAAGAAGGAATTGAGGAAATGTTTTGAAATCACTGATTTGTGCTATGTTCATTACTATCTTGGTATTGAAGTAACTCAACATCCAAAGTCCATATTCCTTTCTCAAAAGAAGTAAATTGGAGATCTATTGAACAAGTTTGGAATGACTGAATGCAATCCTCTAACTACTCCAATGGAACAAAGCTTAAAGCTCACATCCATTGAAGGAAAATAATTTGAGGATGGAACAAAGTATAGACAGCTTGTAGGAAGTGTCAACTACCTAACTACTACTAGACCAAAAATTTCATTTGCTGTTGGAATCCTCTTCAGGTTTATACAAAAGCCTTGTGAGGGACATTGGTCTACTGCAAAAAGAGTTCTAAAGTACTTGAAGGGAACTCAAGACTTTGGAATCAAATATACACAGGTGGGCAACTTCAGCTTGATTGGATACTCTGATTTAGACTTTGATGGAGACAAAGAAATTGGGGTATCTACTTCAGGTTATGCTATGAGTCTTGGATCAGGAGATGTCTCCTATAGATCACAAAAATAATCTGTTCTAGCATATTCAACAACAGAGGCAGAATATGTGGCAGCAACTGAGGAAACAAAAGAAATTGTGTGGCTCAAGAAAATTCTTGAATATTTGTAGGTAAAACAACTACAATCATTCCACTCATGATTGACAATACCTAAACAATAAAGTTGGCCAAGAACCCAAAGTTCCATGATTGAACGAAGCACATCAATACTAAATATCATCTGATTCGACATCATGTTGAGGCCAAAACAATCCATCTCTGCCATTGTTCCACTAATGAGCAAATTGTAGACATCTTCACCAAAGCGCTTGGAAGAGAAAAGCTTGAAAGATTCAGAACGATGCTTGGACTCACCAACATCCCTTTAGATTAAGGGGGGAATGTTGACACCTAATCATACGGATTGGGTGAATAAATATAATTAATGTAAATAAATAATAGAAAAGATGGAGAGTCACTGGGAGATGAAATGAACAATCACTCCCTCTTGTATATAATAATGAACAACCTGAATGAATAATAAGATTTGATTTGAAGAGTTACCTCCTGGCCTGACAAAAACTTTGTCAGTAGAAGAGAATTCAGAGAAAACTCAAGAGACTAATGAACCTGCCTCCATAAAGGAAAAATCAAATGTTGGTGATTCAATTTTCACATTTGATCTTATATCCTACAATGATCGTCAAGGTGTTGGTGAGCCCCCATTGGGTGATTCTCCTCAATAACCTACTAAGAAATATAATTTGAGGAGAAAAGGATTGGTACCTGAGCAAGATGTGAGAAATAAATTTCTAAGAAAGATCTTGCCTCTTAGTAATCCTTCTCAGGGAACTCAAAACAAATATGGAAATACACAACCTTAGAGAAAGTCTTCCAGGAATAATAAGAACAAGTCGATCACCCCTAAGGTATCAAACAAAGTCACATCACCTACCACTTCAACATACCCTTCTCAAGACGAAGATATTGATTACAATATGCTTGAAGACATGAAGAAGGCTCATGTGAGTATTTCCATATTTGAGCTAGCTAAGATTGCATGGAAATGTGAGTTGATCATCTAAGCATTTACATCTCATCCTCCATCAAGTAGAAGGGTTTTTGCTTCCCAAACCTCATCTGATAAGTATTCTACCATTCTCGAATCAGTTGTTAATGTAGCTAACATAAATTTTAGATCCACTTGCCCCCCTTTTCTTTTAACTTTTGAAATTTTTAATTATAATGTCCATAATTTCCTAGTTTTTTTGGTGCCTTTGCAAATGTCATGCCTTTATCTGTTGTAAAGAAATTCAATGCCAAATGGGAAAAGACCAATGTCAAAATCATTCCATTAGATAAATATATAGTACAGGAAATTGGTGAACTTAATAACGTTATAATCCATTTATCATCGAACCATAGAGTTCACCAATGTATTGATATAGTCATTGTGGATATTCCGGAAGCATATGGCATGATTTTGAGAAAGGATTTCTCTAGAAAAATGCAAGGATACTTTTCTACAAACTAATTGCATTTTTATGGCTTCCATACAAGTGTAAAAATAATCAAATCTAAGTTGAGATTGAACCTTTCATGAAACATATTGTCATGATGCTTGAAGCTCCTAGTAAGCCTATCAGTTATGCACAAATGAATTTTGGAAATTGTTTTCTAGAAGTTTATCACTGATGTTATATTGTGTAGCCATCCCTTGTACCACCAGATACACAATGGAAACTCCTCCCTTGCAACCCAACTAGTGCTTATTATTTTTGTAACATAGATGTAAATAGTACTTGTGTAGGAACTAACCATGTTGTTGCTAACAGCTAGACTCTATATCTTGATGGTTCAAAGACACAAGAGGGTTCTAGAGCTAGTTGTATTTTAATAGACCCATGAAAGAACAAATATCTGATCTCACGGTGATTGGAATTTGAGTGAACAAACAATGTTGTCAAATATGAAGAAGTTGTTTTAGGTTTAAATAAAGCCATAGACCACAAGGTGGAAGTGCTTAAGGTAATAAGTGACTCAAGTATTGTTACACAGTAGGTACGAAATACTATTCATTGTTTGTCACCTGTTAGAAAATTATATATTACGGAGCAATGGAACACATAAAATATTGCAGAAATATAAACACAGAAAACGCATAAAACAAGAGAGACACAGATATACGTGGTTCACCCAGTTTGGGCTACGTCCACCCCGAACAGCCAGTCCTTCCTTTCTATTATCCAGCAAAATGAAGAGACACAACCTACAGTAGATCCGTTGTAATACCCTATATTTTCTCTCACAGTCTCACTTCTCTGTTTCTCACTCACATAATACACTTCTATTATACAGCGTCAAATACAATGCTCTCATACAAAGAGAGGGGTTTCCTTCTAGGGAAAAAAAACCCTAAACTAAACATAAGTTCTACCGTCAGATCATTCGCCTAATAAACGACCCAGATTGACTAGAAATTACTATACTTTTACGAGGCAATTTTACATCTGTTTTTAGCTTCGGGACACTGTCCCCGAGCCCCCGCCGGATGATCGCTGGCCCTCGGACCCCCCAGCCGGGGGGGATCGGCCCCCCCAAACCCCTGCGGGGGGGACAACTCCCCCCCGCATGGAGGTGTGTACAAACTTCCTGGGGTATACATCTGGCTGAAATAAAGACCTCTGAACAGTCATGCTCCACACACAACAATCTCCCACTTGGAGAATGATTGTAGCAACTCCACCGCTACTTCATTTGCTAGACAATGACTCCTTTACTTTTTTAGTGATTTCATCAAGAACTGCGTATTCCTTGTTTTTTTTTTCCTATTTCTTTTCCTGCAATTGGTTCTTATGTGTTCCATTGCTCCGTAATATATAATTTTCTAACAACTTGTATCAGAGTTGAAGGTTTATTTAGTTGATAAACTCGCAGGAAAGAAGGATTCCTCGTTCGAGTGGGAGCAATGGCGAAAGATGGTAAGTTTAGGGTCGAGAAATAAAATGGCCAAAACTTCTCACTGTGGAAGATGCAGATGGAAGATTATTTGTATAAGAAAGATCTATACCTAGCATTGGCGGAAAAGCAAAGATGCCGACGGGTATGAAAGATGAAGAATGGAACCTTCTCGATAGAAAGGCACTCTGAACAATACGGTTGTGCCTCGCAGCATCAGTCGCCTTCAACATTTTGAAGGAAACAATGATAAAGGGTTTGATTAAGGCGTTGTAGAAACTATATGAAAAACCCTCAACCTCAAACAAGGTATTTCTTATGAAACGATTATTTAATATGAAGATGTCAGAAGGTGGATCTGTTGCAGATCATTTAAATGATTTTAATACTGTTACAAGTCAATTATGTTCTGTAGGGGTCAACTTTGATGATGAAGTTAGAGCTCTATTATTCTTGTGCTCATTGCCAAAAAGTTGGAATGGTTTAGTAATGGCCATTAGTAACTCTATGTCTGGATCTAGTACTTTAAAGTTTGATGATGTTGTCAGTGCTATCCTTAGCAAGGAAATGTGATGGAAAAGCTCTGGTGATACATCAAGAAATGCTTTGAGTGCAGAGTCTAGGGGAAGAAAAATGGAAAGAGGAAAGAGCTTAGGATATTGCAGTAAATCAAGGAAAGGCATATCCAAGTCCAGATCGGGGATAGTGTGCTAGAAATGCGGAAAGAAAGGACACCTAAAGAAAGACTATAGATCTCGAAAGGGAAAAGAAGGAGATTGACAGCAAGAAAACAATCATGAAGCAAATGTGACAGGTGAGGTGTTACAAGATGCTTTAATTATTTCTTTCGAAAATATTACTGATTCCTGGGTGGTAGATTCAGGGGCCTCATTCCATGCCACACCTGACAAGAAATAATTTCATGACTATGTTCAAGGAGATTTTGGACAAGTTTGTTTGGGTGATGATAAACCCTGTAAAATTGTTGGAATGGGTAAGTTTCTTGTAAAACAACAGAATGGAAACTAATGGCTACTAAAGGAGGTAAGGCATGTTCCAGATCTAAAGAAAAATTTGTTTTCAACAGGGCAGTTAGGTGGTGAAGGTTGTGTGACAAGTTTCATAGATAAATCTTAGAAGGTCAACACTCCCTGTGTGTTTCATGGCATATTCTTAAATCTAGTGATGTGTATGTTTACTAACACTTACGGGTTTTGGTGTAACAACAATCGTGGCTCCAACAATTACTATGCCTGTGTCGAGGGAAGAGAGATTATTTCCAACTTGAGCAAGGCTGCAGGACTTGCAACTATGATTATCGCCTTTTTGAAGGCTATTGGATTTATTATACCTCTCATGGATGCCAGGGGTTTATAATGCCTGATGAGATCAATGCAGCCTTTTTACAGATCTAGGTCTGAAAATAATTGTGGAACAATCGTACGCGGAAGAACCTCGAGGAGAATGTGTGGAAGATAGTGTCGTAACTGCTAGGGATCACATTGCATTTGCAATATTTACCGGTTTGGAACAAGTTGACGAATTGTTCGGGATTCATGCGGCTATTTGAAAAAGGTCAGCAGAAGAAAATTGTTCATGTGACTTTGAAAATTGTTCATTTTTTGCTACGTGAGGCCACTGGTGCTGGAATCTACGAGGTTCTCGTCGGGCTCAAAGACCACAAGGTGGAAATGCTTAAGGTAATAAGTGACTCAGACATTGTTACACGGTAGGTACGAAATACTATTCATTGTGTGTCACCTAATCTTAGAAACTACGAGGAATGGGTATAATGTCTCATTTCATATTTTCAAGATTTTAATAATAATATTTTTCATAATGTAGCCACAGACACATTAGCTAATGATGCTGCTAGGTTATCACCATTAAGAGATGGTTTTTCAATTAAGATTATTTATAAGCCATATGTGCCTGATAATGTTACTAATTTTTTCATTTTTAATGATGACATGTAGATACTGGATTTCATGGAAAATCTTGACATGTCTAAGGATGCATCAATTAATTAAGATGAGCATGAAAATGATTTGTAGCAATCAACTCAGGAAAGTAGATGCAACCTCATGCCAAAAGGTGTGGTATTTTTGGAAAAGCTTTATGATCTACAAAACCATTTTAAGGGGCCAACCAATGAAAAGACCCATAGTTTTATATTTTTGCATGAACAAGTAAATTTTGGTATGAAATAATATCTAAAATATGCGAATCTTAGTATGTGTTATAGACCTTAATAGTGACAAGCCTTTATCCTTCTCTTTAAGTAGTATCGATATGTGTTCGTGTGGGTGTATGATGACTTGAAAACTTATGATACATGAGTTATCCAACATGTGATACCCATCAAGGAAGGGGTAAATCCATTTTAGTAGAAGCTAAGAAAATTTCATCCTACGCTTGAAACCATTATTTATAAATAATTAAGAAAACTGTTGGATGTTGAGATCATATTCAAAGTTTTTCATTCCATCTGGGTCTCCAATTTGGTTCCCGTAAGAAAGAAGTCCAAAGATATACACTTATGTGTTGATTTACACATCTTGAATCAAGATTCATATAAGGAAAACTATCCAGTTTCATCTATGGATTAGATACTTCAAATGGTATTTGGGTCATAAATGTTATTGACATTAGATGGATTTTCTGGATACAGCCAAGTTCTAGTAGTAGAACCAAACAGATATAAAAACATGTTCATGACTAATTGGGGTACATTCACATCTAAGCAGATGCATTTTGGGCTCATCAATGAAAATTCTAACTTGCAATGAGCTATGGACATTTCATTTCACAACTTTATTGGACAAAGTGTAGTGGTGTTCTTGGATGATGTTACAGAATTTTCAAAGAAGAGATCTAATCACTTTCGTCATCTAAGGCATATTTTTGAGTGATGTTGAAGATATGGCATATCTTTAAAACCTAAGAAGAGCATCATCATAGTGTCCAAGGGTAACCTCTTGGGAGATAGTATATTTAAAAGCAAGTTTAAAGTTGAACCAGAACGGGTCAATACTATTGCTCAAATTCCCTTTCCCGTGAATAAGAAATCCATGCAATCCTTCCTAGGGAAAAATAAATTTCTTTGAAATTTCATCTCATATTGTGCACATATTTTTAGGCTATTACAAGATATGATTAAGAACGATGCAGTTACAAGTGGGGTCAAAGGGAGAAAGATGCCTTCGATTCCCCAACATTACATAGTACATATTTTGGAAAATATTTCTTGTTATATAATTTTCTTCTCGCACATCCCTTGAAATAGTTCTTACTTAGAAGGATGATCAAGGGAATGAGCAGCATATATCATTTATGAGTTATGGCTTACATGGATCTTAGTTGAATTATCCCACCATTGATAAGAAAGCTTATGAAGTATACAAGGCGGTAAAGCACTTTAGGCCTTACCTTCTAAAATTTCATGTTATCATCTTTGTGCCTCACCCAACGGTTAGATTATTTTTTGTGCAACAAGATTTGGGTGAGAGGAGAGAAAACTGGATGACAAGATTTCAAGAATATGATCTACAATTTAAGCCAGTTCACATAATAAAAGGCCATGGTCTCTTTCGGCTTGTAGTAGAAGCGGTTAATTCACCAAAGGAAGATTCTTCTGGATGGGAACAAGAGATTGAAATGTACAATATTGAAAAAGTTAACCCTACAGATGAAGCCACATCTTGGTCCATTGACGTGCAACAATATCTAGAGCACAACACCTTTCCCTCACACTTATCATCCAAAAAAAGAGGGAAATTTTACTTAAAGCTTTATCATATCAGCTTGTACATGGTGTGATTTTTCAAAAGCACCATAACGGTGTCCTACTCAAATGCCTAGAGGCACAAGATTTAGAAAGGTTGTTGAAAGATCTTCATGATGGGCCAACAAGTGGGCACTACAAGGGAAATACTACTGCACATAAAGTTATGCAGGTTGGTTAGTAATGGCCCACATTATTTAAGGATGCTCATGCATATGCCCATAAGTGTCTCATTTGTCAAAGAAGTGTTGGTCATGATAGGAATTCAACCGCCACATTGCAACCCATTTTTGGTGAAGAACCTTTTCAACAATGCGGATTAGATGTTGTTGGAAAACAAATTCCATGTTCATCAAAGAAACACCAATATATCTTAATCCCCATAGACTACTTTACTCGGTGGGCTCAATCAGTTTTGTTGAAACAAGTGAACGAGCAAGAAGTCATCAATTTCCTTAAGCAAAATATCATCACCAAGTTTGGTGTTCCTCCGTCATTTGTTTTTGATAATGAAACTTGCTTCTCATTGTTAAAACTTTATGATTTTTCATTGTAAAATGGTTTTGTTTTAAAGCACTCATCTAATTACTACCCTTAGGGAAAAAATTTAGTTGAGTCTACCAAAACGAATTTGATTCATATCATCAAGAAAATTGTTTACTTTGAGCAAAGGAACTAGCATATGCATTGGTGAATGCTTTGTGGGTTGACTGTGTCGCACCAAAGCCCTCTGTAAGTACTTCACCTTACTTACTCATGTATGGAAAAGAAGCTATCCTTCCTCTGAAAATATACCTCCCAACCCTTCAACTTTCTTAAGAATCCCAAGGTAAGCCAAGTCTTGTTATTCAGAGAAGGATAGACACCCTTTTGAAATTAGATAAAGAGAGGAGGAAAGAAAAATAAATTTTTGGTGTTTATCAAAGTCATATCAAGAATTGGTTTGACAAGAAATTTGTGGGGAACAAGCAGTTTGGTGTGGGATTATTAGTATTAAAGGGGGATAAATCCCATGAAGGGAAAGGTAAACAAACTAAATTCCAATCCCTATGGATTGGCCCCTTTGTTGTACATGACAAGATCGGCCATCATACTTATCGTCTTCAATCCTTAGATGGGAAGATGGACTCTCTTCCTGTAAATGGCTAAGATCTCAAATGTTATTTCCAATAGCAATCAATGGTTGTAACCTTACCTATGTACATATTTCTTTCCTTTTCCTTTTCCTTTTGTTTGTTTTTGTCTTTCATGTCAGGTTACATCCTTTCCATCATCTTTTGTCTTCTTGGTCCTATGAATAAACCTTGTGTGAGACTATTTTCTTGGTTCTAATAGATGTGGCGAAAGATTTAAAGGACGTTGTGACATATAAAAACACTAGGTAAACTTTCTATCTTGCTTCTTGTCTTGGTATCATACCTTTAAGGTCAATGATGTCTCTATGGAAAATATGATCCATTCAGACAAAAAAAATTGGGCAGAACCATAGCACCCGTATCTATTTTAGGATCTTCATTCCTTTGTAGAAATTAATGTGTAGACTCAAAATTGTTCATGAAATTTTCTAAATCACAAGACTTGAAGCTACTCTACTGATCTACAGAAGTTAATTCACCATCTAAAACAAAAATCATAGACATGCAAAAGGAAAAATCACACATTCACAAAGATTTATCTAGGGGAAAGCAACTGCTCAAAACCCATTCCTATTTGTATTGCATTAATCAGAGAATAGAGATGAAATACATATGATTTCTCAATATTGAGCACACCCTGCAAGTGTATAGTCTATCCCTCTACCTGACTGACTGAATCTAGCAAACACTTAGCCAATTTTCAATCCCTCCAAGCTCCTATTTCCTTACGTTGTTCCTCCAAGAAATCAACCCCTATTATTTATGAATTTCCCACTATTTAATTGCGCAATTCCTTAGGTCCTTCCTACGACTACACACATCACCTATACACATTGGAATATGCTATAGCTGATAGTACACTACCTTGGAATCTCCATCTCAACAGGGTAACTCGAATTCTCTACATGCAACAATTATTTTTGGATGATTGGTTAGTGAAGTGGTTTATCATTGAGTGTGGTTGAAGTTCCACTTCCAGAACTTAACCTCCAGTAGTTCTTCTGATAGTTAGAACTAGTTTAATTGATAATAACTCAAATTAACTGAAATATATTACTACAAATTAGCAATCAGTCATAATGAAATGAACTCAATATTTCCCAACTCGAATCAACTGGGTTAACTGAGTGAGAAGTTCCATGTCACCTTAGTTAACTACCTCCAAGATTTCTGCTAAAATAGAAATTCAAATTTTCTCTAGTTTGACCAAGGAAAAGCCAAACTCAGATTTTTCTTGCTACATTTCAACATCCTTCACTCGATGTTGTAATTGAATAGTATTTTACATGCTGATCTAATCAAGTAGAGAAGGGAAGGGGGAAACTAATGGAAAACATATTAATTTCAGAGGCATATAATAGTCTCTGAACGAACAACCTCTCTTGCTCTCAATAAGTTAGGATCCCTCTTCCACCTTGGCGATATAAACACCGATAAAATGCCAATGAGCATATTGAAATTAAATAAAGGGTGAAATAAGAGAAAGGCTTCTTATGCAGGGAGGTGTAGCAACTAACTTCGTTGGGGTACTGAACAGGTTTGCTGGCAATGAAACGATGATTGTGTTCATGTAGTGACTCCAACGGGGTACTAAATAAACCGGCTGGTAATGGGGAAACGACGAAGATGAAACTAAAACTATGAACATTTAAAACTAATGACTATACATTACCCTTCTCCTAGATCAAAACAATTGTGATATGGAAAGCTTTGTAAATGATTTTAGCCGAGAAAGGGGCACAGGGGCTTTACTCAATGAACCTCTGACCTATCACGTGTGTTCATGGCATATTAAACAATACCCTTAATTTGAATACATATTGGAAAATACCCCTAAAAGTCACATTATTTAACCCCCTACCAATACGAACCCAATACACCTTCCCAATTTAAACAACCCCTATTTCCACTAGATATTGCAGGTTTCCATATTTTCATTAACTTTTTTTATAACCATTTATATTTTTCATTAACTTTAAGCTCCATTTTTTATACTTGTAAATATAAAAAGCCTTTACCCCATATATATCCCCCAATACATTATGCCATTTTTTTCTCAATATATATCCCCCAATATGAACCCACGTGGTATGGTATTGCTCCCCCATTGAAGCCCCCGTGGAAAGGGTATGAAAGAGACTGCATCCATAACTTGGTTAAATGGGGAAGTTAAAGTGATCTTGTTAGGTCCCTATAATACTAGTGATTACCCCATTACTATTGTATTCCTTATTAATATTGTTGTGCCCCTATTGTCCCCATATTGTTATTTTTGTGCCTTTATATTATTATTGTTAGGTCGGCTTGGTTATATTGTGACTCCTTAGACTCCTATATATAGAAAGGAGGTTTTGTCATTTGAATCGTCAAAGAATCATTCATTTTTGTAATGTAAAGGAGGTTTCCCCCTCAAAGAGGCTGAATTCTAAGGCGTTGATCTCTCTTTTCTATATTTTTGTGAGCTGGTTTCATAACATTTGGTATCAGAGCTTTAGATTCTAGGGTTTCGCTGCTCCAAATAGGTCATCGTGGAATTTTCGCTATAAATTTTTTTCTACGACGTTTCAGAAGCGAAAAAAAAATTAGATTTGAGATGAAATCACCCTGAACCTTGGGTCCGAATTTCAGAGCTTTTTGCACTATATTTGCGGATATATGATCTAAGGAAGTTGGTATTTCTGTAGACTCCTGAATTACATTCCAAACAGGTGACCTAGGGAGAATCATCATAACTTTCTCTCTGAGCATTGGATTGAAGTTTCGTAAGAAGGTACAAAAAGAGGATAGACTTTAGTTTACTGTATATATTTTTTAGAGCCAAAGGTCGAAACAGGGACACGTGGCATGTCGTACAAGTTCGCTCTACTGAACTAGTCTATAATCAGGTCACTGTGGGAGATTTGGCATAACTCTTCCTTGGTGAATCCAATTTGGATCAAACTGGTGGTACTGGAAAGAGGACACAAAGGGATATTTCAGATCACAATTTAAGAACTCGATGATCTGAAATTATAGAGATACATCAGAGGCAATATCGAGCTTCTACAAAGTGAAAAAAAGGAGTGTAGATTTTTTTAAATTTTTGCTGAAGCTTGGTTTGAAAAATTATTTTGAAGGAATTCAAAGGGCATAGTAGAGAATTATTATTGGTAATTGATGCCCCAAGGAAATAAAATGCAAACACCTAGTATGCAACCTGAAAGCTCTAGCATGACTCATGAAGAAGAGGAAGAAATGCTACATGATATATCAAAATTACAAGCCCAAGTGCAACAAATGTCACTCTCACAAAAGCTAACAGAAATTAAGATAAATGGTGTGGAATCTAAGATAAAGGATGTGGAAGCTAAGATGGATGATTTGAAGATAGATTTGAAGATATATTTGAAGAGAAACATGGCAGATTTGAAGACAGATTTGACAATGTTTCTACAAGAAATACTTACAAATGGTGAAAGGGTAGTAAAGGAATCTCATGACGCGAACAAAAGACGTTAATCATGATTTCATAGAATCTAATGTTGGATCAAAGACCCGCTATATTCCAAAAGTCGATATCAGGAAGTTTGATGGCAAGGATCCTGCATCATGGATATTACAGATGGAGCAATTTTTCGATCTCAATAATGTGCAAAACACACAAAAGGTACGTATTGAAACTTTATATTTGGAACCAAATTAGTTTGTATGGTATCAATGGCTTTGCTCTCGTAAACAAATTATCACTTGGGCAATTTTTACGGAAGAATTGACAGCACATTATGAGGATACAAAAAGCGACACTTTTTTTAGCCAATTGATAAGTCTCAAACAAAAGGGTTCAATAATGGAGCACATTGAAGAGTTCCAAACCTTGAAAATAAGGGTAAAAAATATTCCAGAGAGCATAGGATTTATGTGTTCATAGGGAATTTAAAGGATAATATCCAACATGATGTTCGCCTTTGGGAACCTGATTCATTAGAGAAGGCATTCAGGTTAGCAAGAAAAATGGAAAGCAAAATTATGGCAACCAGGAAGCATACCACTCACAACTATAAAGATGGAAGTGTTGTTTCCCCGAGTCTTCCACAACCTATAAGGTTGACACCACAAAAATTGGAAGAAAAAATAGCAAAAGGGCTTTGTTATAGTTTTGATAGAAAATACACTAAAGGTCATAAGTGTGTTGAGAAGAAATTATTCTACATAGATTGTGAAGAGGAAGAAGAAAAGGAGCAAGAAAGGTCAAAAGAAGAGGATATACTCCAAGAAAAAATCCTAGATAAAGAAGAAATGAATCCGACCATACCTTGTAATGCATTGGCGGGAATTACGACTCCTCAAACCATCAAGATAGAAGGACAAATCAAGAAGAAAAAGGTAATAATGTTGATTGATTTAGGAAGTACCCACAATTTTATTCATTGTAACGTAGCAAAAGAATTGAATTGCTTCCTATATCTAGCACCAGAGTGTCAAGTGATGGTTTCAAATGGAGGAACAATAAATGAAGGTCCATTTGCACTTATTTCACTTTCCCATCTCTGCACTTCTGAGATCCACCTTCTTGTTGTTAGGTTACAATTAAAGGAACCTTCCCTTATAAAAATTGTTCGAAATAGTGAGATGGGGGTGAATTCCAGGTTTTGATCCAAAGTGACTTAATGTAGGTCCTGGAATAGGTTTTAAATGATGATATGAACCTTATAAAATATTCCCTTAGTGTGATCAAATCTTGAATATAACTACCTCAAAACCTTAGGCTTAGATTTACCCTGAACCTTCTAGACTTGTCCTTCAAAATTCAATAAATGTCTTTTTCAGATAGTTAGAAGAACCTGATTTCAAGCATTAAGAAAAGGCTACAGACATGTGCTTAACCATAAACCTCCATTCGTCACACTAAACAATCTGCACAAAATTCAAAAAACCTTAAATTGATCCATGAAGAAGTAGTGATAATAACATTTATATGTTTAGACAACCCAACCTTTCCTTCAGATATTTGTAGAATTTCCCATTGTAGATCACTTGATAATGCAATGTACTAAAGCAATATACTAGATCTACTTCTACAAAAAAACTTGCAGAAGCTTTATCAATTTGAGCACGATCAATTAAGAACACATATAACAGAGAATGAGAATTCAATCACACATGAACACAGAAGAATAACTTGGGGAAAGCCTTAGCTAAAAACCCCTCAATTTGTATATCAAACAAGTGGAAACAATAACAGAGATTACACAAAGATTTATCTCAAAAGCTACCCAACTCTCAGTATAATCCCTCAACATAGCTCATAGACTGAATAGACACACAAGATGTCTTCCTTCAATCCTCCAATCCTCCTATTTCCTTGCGTAGTTTCTCTTGGGGTCCAGAAGTTGCCACCTATGTGAAATTACCTCACACGCATTCTCTTACCTCTGATCTAACTACGCAATCCACCAAGGAATGAATTCCTTCTGCATGCAAGAAATATCCTCATGGGAATATTCTTGCAACTGATAGTACATTGTTCCATCATCTGATCTCAACTGGGTCTTTGACTGAACTGACATGCATGAGTCATTTATGAGAGAATATTTAGTTATCTGAAGTGTAGTAGTTACATGCATGCATGCATTAACTAACTGAACTCACAATTAGTTCCTCCAACTGTTGGAACTAATCTAACTAGACTTAACTCAGTTAACTGGGATAACTAATTAAAACACAACCTTATCTCCTTAACTGATGGATAACTTCCTCAATCAAAGGGATAACTATTGCATGTCTCCACATAGACTTCATGTTTGATTTTCTCCAACTAATTAACTTAGGATGAATTAATTAATTATTTTTCAAACAGCTGCTAAGATCAAATTCGAATTTTAATTCTCAATTTTAGTTCAGATACTAACTAAAAATTGGAATGTATTCCAAAATTCTATTTATAGCATTGCTAATTTTAGCACTTATATATTTAGCATTTCTTGTTGCTATTTTCAACACTCCCTCTCAACAAGAAAGGGATTATCTGTCACCCCAATCTTGTCTCTGTGGAACTCGAACTTTCATTTTGACATTGCCTTAGTCAAAATATTTGCATCTTGTTCCTCGGTCGAAACATGTAGCAACAAAATGACCCTCTTCACCAAAGAGTCTCGAAGATGATGATACCGGATATCGATGTGCTTGGACCTATCATGAAATACTGGATTCTCAGAGAGTTTGATACAACACTGATTATCACAATAGATCATTATTGGATCCATCCTATGACCAAACAATCCGACTAGAATCTTCTACATCCAAATGGCCTCACATGTTTCCTGACTAGCAGCCATGTATTCAGCCTTTGATGAGCTAAGTGCAAATGACCTCTGTTTCCTACTATACCAAGAAACTGCAGCTAAACCAAGGTTGAAGATTCCTCCTGAAGTTCTCTTCCGATCTAATGGAATCCCTGCCCAATCTGCATTTGTGAAGCCTTGAAGCTTCACTCCCTCTGTCCGTTTGTACCACAATCCATATTGAGATGTGCCTCTGAGGTATCTCAGCACATGCTTCACTACCTTCCAAACAACTTCATAAGCTGAACCATAGCTTGACCCAACTGGTTCACCGCAAAGCATAAATCTAGTCATGTGTTCACTAGATACATCAATGAACCCACAAGCTACTGATAACTAGTAGCAGCTACTACCTCACCTGAAGTAGCATCCTCCTTCCTCCAATTACTAGCTAGAGAAGTCTACATGGGCTTGCACTTCTCCATGTGGAATCACTTGAGTATCTCATTGGCATACTTGCCTTGAGATACAAACACTTCCCCATCCTTCTGCCACACCTCCATGCCTAGAAAGTAGTGCATAAGGCCCATGTCCTTCACCTCAAACTCTCTTGCAAGATCCTCCTTGCAAGACTTGATCGACTGATCATCACCAGTCAATATTAGATAATCCACATAAAGAACAATGATCAATGGCTTACCTTCAACCATGATGTGGTAAAGGTTCACATATGCTTCACTCTTGGTGAAGCCCAACTCGGTGAAATAGCTATCCATCTGATGTATCTTCCAACCCATCTGAGTTGATAGTGCTAACATCGATCTGATAGATGAGTACCTTACTACAGGAGCAAAGGTCTCATCGTATTCAATCCCCTCAACCTATGAGAAAACACGAGCAACAAACCTTGCGTTATGTTTCTCAACACTACCATTAGCTGCCTGCTTTACGTTGTAAAGCTATCGGGAACTTACCACTGACTTGTCGTGAGGTCTTGGGACAACATCCCAAACACAATTCTGAATGATGGAGTCATACTCCTCCGCCAAAGCATCAACCTAGACTGGTTGCTACACTGCTTCCTCGAATGAAGAAGGTTCGGACTCTACACACTCCCCAACCAGGGCCATGTAACCAGTGTACCGCTCGGGTGACGTCCTCTATCTGTGCTGAGAAGATGGTTGTCCCACATTCTCTCGTGCATCCAGCATCTACCTGTCAGCTTCCTTTGAGTGTTTCCGCCCATCTCTGGAAGACTCAACATGAGTGGATGTCTCCACTCTCGGATCCCCTGCATGAAACTTCTCCACATCAGTTTGAGGCTCCTCCTCCTTAGGAACTAAAAGCTCCTCCTCTGCTTGCAACTTGAGCTCCCTCTCAAATGATACTCGCATGGCTTTCTGCTTGTCAAACTTCAGATCTCTGCATACCACTATCCTCTGACTGGTAGGCAGGAACACCCGATAGTTATGGGGTGTATCAATGTACCCCACAAGTATCCCCAACTCAACTGTTGGATATAGCTTCTTCTGGGCATCTTTTGTCACATGGCAATAAGCTGATGATCCAAAAATCCTAAAGTGACTCACATCTGGTCGCTTCCTGGAATAGACTTCCATTAGTGTCTTCATCCCCAGTATACAGTGCGGGCTTCTATTTTGTAAGTATACTGCTATATTGCATGCCTCAGCCCACAAATGAAGTGGTAGGCTTTAGTCATGCAGCATCGAACGAGCTGCTCCCGCAATCAATCTGTTCTTCCTTTCGACCACCCCATTCTATTGTGGGTTATGGGGTGCCGTCAACTCCCATTTAATTCCTTCTGCAACGCAGAAGTCCTTAAACTGTTGGGATACGTACTCTTCACCATTGTCGCTACGCAAGGCCCTTGTTTTCTTTCCATATTATTTCTCTGCCAAGGCTTTAAACTCATAAAACCTTGAGAAGGTATAATCCTTCTTCTGCATAAAGTAGATCCAACATCTACGAGAAAAATCATTAATAAAAATAACATAGTACCTTTGTTTAGTGGTGGAGGCTGTAGAGAATGGTCCACACACATCTGCGTGAACTCGCTCCAGGTTTTTCTCCAACTCTACTATCTCAATCCTGAAAGGAATATTTCACATACTTACCCAAGGTACAACCTTTGCATGTATCCTTCTACTCTAGTTTTCCCTTGGGAAGTCCGGTAGAAATTTGCTGCATGATCTTCAAGGCCCCATGGTGCAAGTGGCCCAATATTATATGCCATAGCTCACCAAAATTTTGGCTCTGCACCATCTCTGCCTTGGAATCCAATGCAATACAGTCATCTACCTCTAGCTTGTGGAGATTATTAACTTGAATCTCAATCCTCTTGGTCTGTCCAGTGCTGATATGCCTCAAGAATACCTTTCCTTTACTATAGACTACATCATAGCCTTTGTCTTCTAGCATAGCGACGAAGACAAGATTCTTCTTCAGACCTGGTACATATTTACATTAGTTAGGGTGAGAGGAGCTCCAAGCTCCCTTTGAAACACAATTGTACCTTCACCTAAAACATGTTACTTTCCATCATCACCCATCTCGATCCGCATCTAGAGATCCTTCTCCTCCAAGGTATTGAAAAGGTTCTTGTCGCTGGTCATGTGGAATGAAGCTCCACTGTCTAGGTACCAAACACATCCCACCATGGATAAAACCATCCATGTGATGAGAAAGAAATCCAATTCAAACTGTGAGGCCAGTGCTCACCATCTGATCCCCTTGAGGATCCCTTCTTGGATTTCTTCTGTGGACAATTCGTAGCATAATGGCCCACCTCATGACAATGAAAGCATTGCACTTTCGATTTGTCAATCTTCTTCCCACCATGGGAAGAACTAGATTTCGATGGGATGCCTTGCCTTTCCCTTTCCTAGCCTTACCGCTAAGACTAGATTTTCTTCATCATCTTGTTTTGATGAAGATCCATCTCTGGTGCTTCTTCTTATCTCCTCCTGCATCAGATCCGACCAAAGTCATTCCCAATCTAGCAGTTTCTCTCTTCCATTTACTGAGTCTTCGTAACTATGAAAGCTCTTAGGAAGACCAAGGAGAGCAAGACTCACCATGTCATCATCAGCTACCGTGATCCCTACACTTCCAAGATCATCCCTGCAGGTGGTGAGCTTGTTCAGATATGTAGAGATCGTGTCGCCCTTTTTTCCAAAGCTTGTCTTTCAGCACCAACTTCCTTTGATCGCTGCTATTCTGATATAGATCTTTCAATGTTTTCCACATTGAAAATGGTGTCTCCTTCCCATGGAGAATCGAGACTATGTGATCTCGAACTCCCTATAGAAGGATTCTCCTCGCTCTAGACACACATTTCTTCCATTTCACCAATTCTTGGGCATTAGCTACTACTTGCTTGGGGAATTCTTGATCAATGAAGTCCTTTAGACCGTTGTCCTCTAATACTGCTTCCATGCGATCCTTCCAGGCAGTATAATTCAAGTTGCCATCAAGGGCATACTCAAGTCTTAAACCGTTGAATGCCATTGGTGAAATTTGAGATGTGATAAGAATTCTAATTCTATAATCAGGAACTTCAAACTTGGAACTTCTCCCTTCTTTGTATATTGTTCTTCGCTTTGATCATCTTTTCTCTGATACCATGTAGAATTTCCCACTGTAGATCACTTGATAATGCAATGTACTAAAGAAATATACTAGATCTACTTCTACAAACAAAACTTGCGGAAGCTTTATCAATTTGATCATGATTAATTAAGAACACATATAACAGAGAATGAGAATTCAATCACACATGAACACAGAAGAATAACATAGGGAAAGCCTGAGCTAAAAACCCCTCAATATGTATACCAAACAAGTGGAAAAAATAACAAAGATTACACAAAGCTTTAGCTCAAAAGCTATCCAGCTCTTAGTACAATCCCTCAACACAACTCATAGATTGAATAGACACACATATGTCTTCCTTCAATCCTCCAAGCCTCCTATTTCCTTGCGCAGTTTCTCTTTGGGTCTAGAAGTTGCCACCTATGTGAAATTACCTCACACACACTCTCCAACCTTTGATCTAACTGCGCAATCCACCAAGGAATGAATTCCTTCTGCATGCAAGAAATATCCTCATGGGAATATTCCTGCAACTGAGAGCACACTGTTCCATCATCTGATCTCAACTGGGTCTCTGACTGAACTGACATGCATGAGTTATTTATGAGATAATATTCAGTTATCTGAAGTGCAGTAGTTACATGCATGCATGCATTAACTAACTAAACTCACAATTAGTTCCTCCAACTCTTGGAACTAATCTAAGTAGACTTAACTCAGTTAATTGAGCTAACTAATTACAACTCAAACTTATCTCCTTAATTGATGGATAACTTCCACAATCAAAGGGATAATTGTTGCATGTCTCCACATAGACTTCATGTTTTATTTTCTCCAACTAATTAACTCAGGATGAATTAATTAATTATTTTTCAAACAACTGCTAAGATCAAATTCGAATTTTAATTCTCAATTTTAGTTCAGGGACTAACTAAAATTGGAATGTATCCCGAAATGCTATTTATTGCACTGCCAATTTTAGCACTTATATATTTAGCATTTCTTGTTGCTATTTTCAACAATATTTATGACTGTGCTAGGATGCAAAAACCTTATATCATATTCGAAAATGTTTCACAATTTATTCCTCTTTAGGTCATCTAGCAAATCTACCTTATATACACAGGTTTGAGACTTCAAAAGAGCCCATCAAAAAAGATGCAAAGGGTATATTTCCACTCAAAAAAAAATTCCTCCATAGATGTTAAGACATGAGTGGCACAAACTTTGAAAGACATGTGGTCAACCTTAGAAAATCCTTAGATAAACTTGGATCATCACAACAATCAAGCTCAAACATTCATCCACCATGAAAGAACTCATATATCTACACCATAAAAAGGTAAAATGGCCTAAAAAAATATCGTGTGGCCCAATGAATAACCAAAGAAGAATAATAAACTTTCACAAAAAAGTTGACCTGTAACTTAAGATAGGCATGTGATCACAAGGCCTTGGAACCAGAAAGGTTGTGTGTAGACCTGATGCCTTTGGAAGTAAGATGGGTCCCTTTTTATACTAGTCATGGAGGCTTCTAGGAGGGGCCAACATGAATGTTAATTCAACTTTTTGGAGCCAATTTTTAAGTCATATATGAAGCTGACTTAAGGAGGGGTCAACTGACTTGATCACTTCAAATTCCAAATTCAAATTTAAGTTATCTTGTAGCCAAAAACTTAATGAATAATAGAACTTACTTAACCTTTTATAAATTAGTTGATATTCCCTCCAATTTAGCACCCTATTTTACCTTAAGAAATATTTAATTAAATTATTCAATAACAATCCTTCTTGGCCTCATGATTTGAGAAATTTTCAAGCCAATAATGAGTTGCCACATCACTTCATTTTGAGGACTTTTACCACATGAAGGGGGCTTCAATTTTTGATTGAGCATATATCCCCAACCAAGATGTACCATGAGGCATACCATATGTCATTAGAATCATCACGACAAGGACAATTAAATGATGATGGTCTCATGATCAAAATCATTGTCCTTTACATCCATTGGGCTCACAAGTGTGGGGCATCTAGGGATTCTCAAGGCTTCTTCTCATTTAGAGCTTCTAATTAATGCAAACTAGATGAATATTAAGAGAATTCAAGGAACGATGTTGGCATCAATGACAACACTATTCAACATTCATGTCTTAAATCTAAATCACTTACTATCTAGAAAAACCCAAAATGTCTTGTTTAATTATTTAGATTTTTGGATTCCTAGACTTTTGGTCACCATTTCATGTGCCATAATAGAGGCCACATTGATTTCCACCTTAACTATTTCTCACTACCAAGCTAGGTCAACATTACACATTAGTTTCCACCTCAGCTCTTTTGCACTACCATGCTATGTCAATATGCCACATAATCATGTCATGTCTTCTAAACTTGACTACATTTCAATGTCAGTAGTGGCATGTTAGCATGCCAAATTATACCTCAGGATATATGTAAAGCCTAGGGTTGTCAAATGTGCATATACATACTCCCCATATGTCCTACCCTATTGGCATTCATATCCAAGTATTTGGATTTTTTCTTCATTATAGGATTAGTAGGATTTCCATATTTTAAGATATCCCATGTAACTTTGCCACCAAGGTTACTGTAGGTAAAGTTCCTTCACTTCTGTTGTAGCTGCTACAACGACACCAAAAATTTTCACCTTGTACACCTAAATTTTGGATTCCCCTATGCTTTTCAAGGTCCTAGTAGATATCCCTGTCAATTAGACTAGGAAAAATCATATCATCGAGGTTACATGCTGCTAGTATGTCCATGAGGCACACTACTTATGATCGTTAATCTAGCTTCATCCTTGATATGTTTTATGTCATTTTTCATTCATTTGTTTTATAGGCAATGCTTCAACATTGCCTCTCCATTTGTGTTAAAGTACATTAAATAAATAAGGGTTTTTAAGAAATTGCCAAAATTATGTTTGTGTGTGTCTTTTGCATGCCCAGGGTTTGGATCAAACCACAAACATGCTCGAAAGGCTTATTTCCCCCAGCAACATCTCTTAACGAGAAGTGGATATCATTATATCAAGCTTTGGACCCATACGCTCACTTCATTACATAGTGCCTTACGCAAGAACCAAGGTATCCCAGTTTCACAAGTTATGAAGTGGTTAGCCATGGAGGGGGAGGATATGGGATCCCTTCTCACTTACCATGTTTTATTGTTGAAGCAATATAAAGAATAATACATGGTCAAAGCAGTTCCACTCCTGAACAAATAGTGATTTTCCAACAAAACATTCACAGATTGTGTATAATAAGAGGACAATCTCTTGCAACTCATTAGGATCACTCTGTTTTGCTCACATGTGCTTGAGTGAGTCCAAGTTCCATCAACTTCTACTTCAATTGGTGCAAGTATTTCATCTTGTAATAGATCATATAAATGTCAATGATGGTAGTGGAGCAAAGATTTGGCCTGCAAAAAGTTCTTTGGAGCCAAATCTACGTGTTAATTTAATGCAACAACATTTGTACTTCAAGGACTTAGTATAGAATAGAAAAAGGAAAAAGGGGGGTCACTTTATCATACTTTGGGCTAACATTTCAAATCATGCCTTGGTCATTGGATGGAAAATTTTATATATTTTTCCATTATGTTCTTTGTTTAGCGTGGTTATGCATAGATATCATATATTCATTCTTACATTGTGTGCCTCACCTTTACTTTCAAATCATGGCATGGATGCATTCTGAGGTGCCCACAACTGTATGGGTTTTCAATAATGGAAATGTAGCATTGCAAAATTCCTCTAGTGTATTCAATGAACAAGCCTCTTTAGGCCTTGGACCCCATGATGAAGGATGACACAAGCTCTACTTGTCTCTAAGGAAAGATAGTTGTGTTAGAAATGTAATAGAGCCCAAGACTGGGATAATATTTCCAACAACTCTTATTAGTCACAATTATAGAAGAAGCAACACAAGTCCAATTTCTCAAGGTCCATCACAAGCTAAAAAATTGAGGGATTCTTTGGTAGAGGCAAAATCAAATATTTTAGTAAAAGGTTGGCTTGAGGAAAGGCTCCAAATATTTTTTTTATGCACATATAGTAGGATTTTCAGAGGAAAATAGAACTCTTGGTAAAATGACATACTTTGCATGGAAGTGAGCTTGTGTTACTTTGGATATCTAATGTTGTACATAAAGAAAGTTATAAGCAAGTCTTTTATGCAATGAGACCAAACAACATATTTGGTCTCTCTCATGGATTTTTACTGGGACATTTGTAGCCCTGTGGGGATAACTCCCCCAAGCACATTAGTGTGATAGATGTATTTCCAAAGGAAATTGGACCATCTATGAGACAGTTGTATTCCTAGGGCCAGGGGATTAATGGTGCATGAATAGACTCTAGTTTTGTTATGCATTAGGATGCTGATGAAAGGGAAATAAATTCTTCTTTGGAATGGTAAGTTGTTTTGGGTTTACAATTTACATTTGCAACATCCCTAGAGGATGAGTACAAAAGTGATATTTTTTAGGGTGTGGGATCTTGTTGGGAGTTATACATGATATTGTTGAAGCATTGGTCATCGACGGTGGAATGCATGTCAAAATCACTTATAAAAATACTATTGAAGCAGTAATTGAGATCATATCAAAAAATTTTCTTGATAGAGGGACTGTTACCTATATACAATTCTCTAAACAAATAAATGAGGAGAACTAAAATATTTAGAGCATTCATGATGTTATTTTCACTAGTTACAATTGTGTTGTGGCTTAACAGGTTTGATGTGGAATCCATGCTCCTTGATGATGTGACCTTTGTGGGATATTGATATTTGAACAAATGAACTCTTCCTCAAGTTGAATTAAAGTCTCTATTTTTACAAGTTAGGACAATTGTGATCGATGGAGACCATTTCAACAACACATTCATACACAACAATAAACTGTACATTGCAGTGTGTTAGAAAGTGCACGTGATACCCTTACTTGTTTGAATGTTGAAGAGATATCAAAGGCAGCATGGTGTGTATGAAGTTGCAAATCACATTTCTCATCTACAATGATTTGTCTCTACGCTCCAAGAATGTGATTTGTGACCTCCTTGTGCATGTTTCATGTGATAAAAATTCTACACATTTTTCTATGAAGAAGGATATTTAGGTTGAGGAATTGCTGGGACAATCAAAAGTGGTTGGGAAAAAAAAATTAAAAAAATATTTCAGTAGACATGTTTGAATCATGTTTTAGATGATGGAAATAGATTCAGCACCATCAAAAATCTCTGTAGCACCCAAGATTTTAAAGTTTAACGACTATAACTTGGATTTACAAAAATCCCTACTAAATTTTATCAAAATTTTACCTGATTTTTTATAATTTTATAAAATCTCTGGAGGCATCACCAATACGCCCATAGTGTAGGAGGATACAAGCAATAAGAATGCAAGTCCCATCACAAACTCCAGCCTATAGAGTTGTAAGGCCATATCCTAGGGTCTTCTAACATATCCATATTCTCTGGGAATTAAATGAAATAAGAGGCAATAATTTACTTTCTTACAAGATATTTAAACAATGATAATTTTATCCTTCCTTATAAGACATTTAAACAATGGTAATTTTCCATTTACATTCTAATCCCTACAAATTATAGTGAACATTTCATTTCAATAATTTACATGAGTAATCTATGCATGGAGGAATACCTGTACCGATGGCCGGTGGAGATGCCCTTGAGCTATTGCTCCTACTGAAATGATCCTGTTAACTATCGACTGGATTTACCTCCCAACAAACTAGGAAATAATTCCTAGCCCACGAAACCTCCACAGGCTCCCTAGCCCTCCGAGCCCAAGTCCAACCAGATGTAGTGTGTATCCAAGATGAATAATCTAGACCAAGATAAACAATGATCCCTCCAAACGCCAAGCCCAAGAAACCTCCACAAGTTCCCTTAGCTCCCCCAAAATCACAACCAACTCAAAACCAAAAGCAAGACCTAGCATCCCCCTTTCTCTCTTCCTCCTCCCTCTTTTACGCCTCTCCTCTCTTCTCCCCCTCAACCACCTCTCATTAATGTCATTAAGTTCTCCTTCATCCTTACATTGGACTTCTCTTCTCCCAAATAAATTTGAGAGTACATTTGGAAATGCGATATGAATATAAAATTGGGAAATTAATGGGAGAGGACCATGTCTTCTCCCAAGTAAATCTGAAAGTACATTTGGGAATGTGAGATGAATATATATATTGGTAATTAGTTGGAGAGGACCATGTCTTCTCCCAAGTAAATATGAAAGTACATTTGGGAATGTGAGATATGAATATAAAATTGGGTAATTAATTTGAGAGGACCATGTCTCCTCCCAAGTAAATCTGAGAGTACATTTGGGAATGTGAGATGAATATATATGTTGGTAATTAGTTGGAGAGGACCATGTCTTCTCCCAAGTAAATGTGAGAGTACATTTGGGAATGTGAGATGAATATTTAAATTGGAATAATGGTAGGAGACTATATTCTATCCAAGATTAATTTTGAGAAGACAAGTTGGAAATTTGATTAATAGCAATAATAAATTTCAACTATGAAAATAAAATTTACAGTTTTCTCAAATGAAGGTATTCACCAATATTTCTCAATATTTTCAGGTAATGTAAACATTAATAAAATTTGCATGATAAGATTAAGTGGGGCATTACATACACCCCTCCTTCAGAAATTTTTTTCCTGAAGTTAGAGTGAAAAGATACAAGGAGTTTGAAGACATAACAAAATAGAGAGTTGTAGAAGTAAAATTGATAAGTCAGACAATGACATTACTTTCCCCCAAGAGTCTCCAACTGATCTATATCCTCCTATCCATCATGACCTAATTCCATTCCCACCCTATCTGTCCTCTGCTACTTTATCCAGTGGCATCGGCCATACTAACCACTGATAAAACCAACATGGTGGAACAGTTGACTACATCGACCTAACTTCCCTAGTAGGAAACTGGCAATCGTCATCACACATCTAGGGGAGCATTTCCACCACTACCCTCCCACAATTCCAGGTTTTGGAGGATACACAGTGGGAAATGCCTCCAGCCCCCCTTACAACTAGGGTCAACACCCTAATACAGACCACACTACAACACTGGTTGGACTTGTCATCAAATAATCCAGTCAGGCAGTCTTGCCACCTGTCATTTACATTTTACCACTGTCATAAGAATGTATATCAAGTAGATACCAAATGTAATAGAACAATGTACATCGTAACTTTCCTCATTGGTCGTCTTGACCTTCCCCAATGAAATAGTAGATCTTGGTTATCATATGGTTCTTTTGTAGTTTAGTTCTCATCCATGCATATATATAACCACAAAATAGATATAGATACATGATCTCAAACATCATGTTTATTAAGTCCAATATCCATGTGTCAATTTTTGTTGTTCATACTAGAAATAAATCTTACATTAGATAAATGATAATTTCACTAAGTCATTGATTAGATAAATCATATCCACTTAAGCCCTATACAATGCAACAATAACTTTGACAAGTCATGCACTAGATAAATTGTACCGAAGTCAGTCATACATTTGGTCATACATACAACATTTCCATCATCAATACCAAATCCATCAATTTTTTTTCGCGTGTCCAACCAAATGTATATAATGTTCATAAATAACAACATGGAACTGCAAAATAGAACCTTAACATAGGTAGCTATCTACGTCAAAATGGGCATCATAAACGCTCATGTGACATCCTTGTGGAACCCCTCGATAACAATTAGAGTTGAAACAGATTCAACTGTCCGTCATGGAAAATAGCATTTGAACCCAGATATGCTATAAGGTGGTAAGCAATGGATTAGTGTACTATCAATTCCACTAGAAGGTGCTAGAATAAGTTTCATGCATATAATTTCTTTAATACCTTAGTGAATATAAAAGTCCCACTCTTCCAATTCGCTGGTTTTTCAACTTCCAAACCAATTAGTTAACTTAAAAATAAAAGACTCAAAACTTTAGAAACTGTTTCCAGCATGATTTTCATACTTTATTATTTTTTGTAAATTGAGAGAAATGTCCTCTAAATGTCAAAGGTTCAAATTTATTATATATTTAATCATTGTTTACTAGTACTAAAACAATTTCATGATATATATTGCAGCTCACAATATGACCAGACAAATGAGAAATAAATAAACGAATGGAATAATTGCCTTTGCCCTGTTGCTATTAGTATTTCCACTCTAAATGGCACTGAATTTCTAAAGATGCCTACTCCTTTCAGAAGTGGCCAGTGACCACCAAAAAGTTGCGAAGAAAGTTGAGGGTCCTTTTATCCAAAACTAGAGATATATTATTTTTCACGACATTTTTATTCAACACTAAAATAAGGGTAAAAGTGTATCCTAATATTTTCACTGGTTTTTTATTGACTAAATAAGTGTCCATTCTAAAATCCCAAATTCTCTACAAATTGATCTTCTCATTTAAGTTAAGATCATTAAAAACAACTATCACAGTAAGCCTTACACAAGTCCATGGTATTCAATCTATGTTTTCACTAGATAATTCCACCACCCATAGAATAATCATTAACGTGACATATAGGATATTTCATCACATCCTAATCTGAATTCTCGTGCTTCATAGTCGTTTTACTTCTCAACTCCAGATTTGTTATTATGACTTCCTCCATGAAGAATGACAAATATACTATCAGAAAGATAATCCTACTATCCTAATGGAAAATCTACTATATCTTAAATAAGAATAATGATAATCTACTATCGTTAGAATTAAAATCCACCCTCGTATGTAAAATATAACTGACTACATTCTTTAGATTGGGACATATTTTGGGTATAAATTACTAGCTCAAAACTGCAATTTTTAGTGAAAATATTGTTCACACCATCCATATATTTAATAGACACTGAGGTTGGCATCAAAACAAAGACCTCAGTACATATTAGTGGGAACAAAACTACAATTTTCAATGTAAAATATAGTTCACATCATTCTTCAATAATAATTCTGAGACCATTACAAAGTTTGTTCAAGTGACACATCCTTCAGCCAAATTTAATCATTGTGATGTGGTAGACTTGACTATACAATTAATGAACTTGGGCTGCAGGTTGAAATAGAATAGCTACATATTCACAAGCCAATCATCATAGCTTGACCATAGATCCCTTTGAATGTCGGGAAAGTGACCTTGCCCATAACCATCGATCTATCTGCAACCTGCTAACTTTCCTATAATTAATTCTTTGGTTCATGTGTCAAATTCATCCAATCATAATCATATAGTTTCCATGCATATTATCAGATAACAGAGATATAATGAATCATCAACATCATTGGATCAACATCCTTCATCAATCTACTCATTTTAAGATGAGACAATATCATGCTACAATTGTATCAACAAACTTCCAATCACCAAATCCCAACAATACTCATGCACGGGAACTCTCTCTCACATGCTCTTCCTCTTTAACAAAAACTTCTAAACAATAATATATTCAACTAACAAACATCAATAGCAGTATCATACCTACATCAATAGTACCTTTATATTACTTTTATCACAAGTACTTCTGACTGTTTGAAGATACTGTTATCACTCAGGTTGTTCCCTTTGACTCCTAAAGGAATATGGCCGAGGTAACCACAAACCAATCTTTGGATTACAGGTTCTAGCCCACCTGCAATCAGAGAGGGCTCTCTCTTTATAATTTAGCTATGTTTTGTGATGTTTTAGGCTAGCTATGATGCACTGAATTTTGTTTAAAGTTTGGTTGAATGATATCTTCTAACAGTTGGAAATGCAATGTTCAGAGGGTTTTAGTCCATTGGGCATTGGAGTCAGTGATTATGTGTTGCTTGAGGTATTTAGTGAGAATGATGATACTGCAGAGCCAGATGGGCATTCATGAAACAAACCTTCAAATTTGGGAAGTATGGATTGCAATCAGTTAGTGAGAGGCAATTAAGGTTCTTTCACTATGCTAGTGAGATGGAGAAATGAAATATTGCTCAGGAGCAACTCATAATTCCTAAACAGTATTCACCATGAAGATTCAGTGTAAATGTGAGCAATTAAGAATTTCACATTCATAACTAACTCTGAAGAAAATATAATTAACAGCAGAGATTGAGCTTAGGGTGTTTAATAAACAATTCCTGAACTATTCCTTTTCTCTGATGCTAAGACCATTAAACATATAACATATGTGGGTTTTGTAAGCGAAGAGAACATAAAGACACGGTTTAGAAAACTTATTGTATCATGAAATAATGCAGGAATCCTGCAGCAGCAAGAAATCTCATCACAACACATCAAACAACACAGAACTTCAGGAACTTCATCAGCTTCTTGTATTCAAAGTCTGAAATTACAGTATAGCTCCTCAAAAGAAAAATCAACAACCCCAAACGCATTCAGCAAGGGGATATATATACAAAAGGTGGAGCCAAAATATCTGAAATATGAGTCATTAACTCATAACTTTCCTTACCAACATTCTACGAATAGTAGATACAAAAAGTTATTTCTATTAAAACATTAATAAACAGCTGTTTATCTTTGTTAGAGATCCTGGACTATGAAACCAACTAGGCCGGCCAACTGATTTGCATTCATTTCGGGATTCTTTGCTTTCCTGCTGCTTTGCCACGATGCTGCTGTTGTGGTCACATCATTTGTACTCATCCATTGGTGCCTAGTCATCATCCTTGTCATTCAGTTGCTCCCCTTTTTTTTATTGCCACTCCAGGTAGACTTAAACATATGAATCATTTGAAAATGCTGATTTGTGAGTGATCCAAGGATTTTGATCAACAAACTTGTTTTATCAGAGTAATGTTTCTATCATGCCTTTCCACCATTCTTCTGTAGGGAGTTGGTGCCTCTGTAATTTGATTAAAGTTTCATCAGCCTCAGTGTATTTATAATAATTTGGTGGCACTTCAAAAAGATGTTTGATTTCATGCTCAATAAAAAATAGATTCTCCAGCTTATCATAAAGACTTTGTCCAGATGGGGGCCCTGCTTCCTCTGAGGTGGCTGAGGATGTTGTGATTTGATTGGTGGCATAATTGTTGACCCTCTTGGCATAATGTTCATGTGATAATAACCTTCCTGCACTGGTTACCAAGCTGGGAAGCCCTTATCTATGTAATGCTGTAATTTTGGCAATAAACTCATTTACTTCTGCTTGCATTTCCTGACACTTTCTGTCCAATGCCTGCACATAATTTCTCAAGGTCAAGACCCTCTTTATCAGTAGGATGGTATCTGTCCTGTTTCTAATACCCATTTCTGCTAGCTGGGGGCCAGTACGATTGTTGAGGACTTGGATCATTCTGTTGGCTAGCTCAGGCATACTCCCTAAAGATGCCCTGGCTTTTTGATTTTCAAATTGAGCCCTGTTTATGAGATCTATTTGCTCATGGATGGTCTCAATGGATTGCCATTGGTCTGTGATGGACTGACCAATTTTGGCCCATAGGATCTTCTTAACTTCAATTATAGCCTTATCAAGAGTAAGCTCTTTTTCTAGTTCCTTTATCCTTTTTTCAAGAGCCCTTACCTCTCTTGTTTTCTCAGCAATATTCTGTTTTGATTTGTCATATTTTTCTTCAAGCATAGCCAATTTCTCTTTAGCCTCCTTTAGTTCTACCATCTGAGGTTCAAGAGCTTCAAGTTCTTTCATCATATTTTGCATATTAAGGCTAGGTGTCTGTTCTGATGTTGTTGCTGGTGTTGTCACTTCTGGAGCTGGCGCTGAGCCTGAAGGGCCTGCTTCTGATGCTTGTACAGTGGGAGGACCTGCTGAAGTAGTTATTTGAGGTGCATTATCAATAGTTGTGGTTATTAGAGGTGGCTGAGGTGCTTGTTCAACTTGTTTTTCCTTTAATTTTGCTTCCAAGGCTCCCTCTGTTTCTACCAATCTTTTATGCAAGGCCAAGAGTAGAGCAACCACATCTTGGTATTTCTTTTGTTCTGCAACCCCTTCAGTCTGAGGGTGAAGGGTAGATGGTAACTTTATCTGCTTTCTCAAAGCTTCTATATCCTCATCTTTTTTCTTCATCAAGGCCTGCACACCCTTAGGGTCATTTGGATCATGTCCTAGCTCTATAATAATTTCTTCCAAGGACTTAATTCTGTTGTCCTTGGCTTGAGATGATGCCTTTTCTAGTTCGAGCTTAGCAACAGTATTGTGTAGAGAATTTTGTAACCTATGTGCCAACAGAGTTTTATCAGCCAAGGTTGAGTATACCATCTCCCCGGTTTGCTTGTGTAGCTCAATCTGATCCATGGGGTGGATGTCTTTAGCAAAAACCTCCAAATTGGTTCTAATATAGTCTGCAGCTGATTGAGGTTGCTGCATAGTAGGCCTAAAATGACTAAGAGTCATTTTTCCTTCTTGAATATCATAAGCTGACATTAGCCTCTGTTGATTAGTTGGTGCCATCTTTAAAAGGTGATTGTAGAGCTCGTATCTGAGAGGCTCATTTCTTGCCTTGATGTCTGTGAACTGCTTCTTGATACTAGAGTCTGCCTTGGTCCGCTGCCTTGAAGAACTTACCTCTGCCCCTTGTTGCATTTCTTGCTCTTGCTGTAAGGAGCTGGCCAATGTTTCGATGCTAGGAGGGAGCATAGTATCAGTTGGTCTTTCAGGCATTTCCTCCTCAGAGAAGGGATTTAGCCTCTATCGCTTTTCCCCTGGTTGATCTGTTGAGGCAGTTAGAGGAGTTTCCTCTTGCCTATCCTTTTTCTTGATCCTTTCTTCATTGAATGGTGTTTGCAAAATTGGGATTTCAACTGTTGTTTCCTACATTGGAGGGGCTTGTCCTTGAGCCTGTTGATCTGTGGAGGCCGGTTGTTCAGCCATTTCTTTTGGTTGCTGCAAATTGGGGAGCTTCTCCTGTTGATGTATTTCCTTTCCTTTAGTTGTGGTTGTTGCTTGGGGAACTGCTTGGGCAGATTACTGGGGAATGGTGGAAGAGGAGGCACTTTCTCCAAGATGCCCAGGGGCTGAGGAAAATACCTGTCCAACATACTCTAGGTCAACTGCTTTTTCAAGCCCCTTAATTGCTTTTTGTGTTAATTCCTCTGCAGAATAATCTTCAACTAATGTACCTTCTATCCACTCTAGTTGGTTAGCATATTTTTCAATTTGTGGAATGCTAAAGTGGTCATAGCTAGCAAGCCTGTACTTGATTCTCCTAAGGCTTATGAAATGATTAGGGTCATATGGTGCCCAATAGAAACTTGTTTCTAGCTGGAAGCCTTTTAGGATTTTATCTGCCTCTTCCCAAGCTTCCTCTCTCTTATTAAAAATGAATGGACCTAGTTGGTGCTTGATTTTGAGCTGTGCTTTCTTATTTTTGCTATGGAAGTGAACCATGTTTGCATTGCCAAATTTCCGAAAGTATTCCAAGGCAAAAAGCCTCATGGGGACATACTTGGGCAGTCTGTATGGGGCTAGCTCACAGCCATATATTCTGATTACTGTGTGATCTTGGTAGAAGTACCAATCACCAATGCTATAGTTCTTTGAGAGCTGGAGAATCTTTTGCATTTCATCTATGAGTCTAGGAGGAGGAGAACTCATCAGCAAGGACAGGGCTGGGAGGATGAACTGATCAATAAACTCAAAATAGCTGTATGGAGAGTGAAAGATATGGTGGAAGACTGGTGACTAGAATATTACAGATCTTCTGTTTCCCTTTGCATATAACTTCTTGAGGAAAATAGGAACGCTATCAGGTTGATTGTATAATAGCAGATGTTATATATAGGAGGTGTATTTGAATACTTTCTCTCTCTCCAAATTCATGAATTGTTCATGAATCTTGTCGGCTATAAATGTAGCATAGTCATACTGGATAGCAGGAGGCCTTCCTGGGGTAAACATAGACAACATGACCAAGATTGTTTCATCCACATGTTCACTGGTGTTGTACCCCAAGATGTAGGACATTATGTTCACTAGGAGTTTGCCTATGTCATTGAACCATCCATGCAAGAAAGGAGGAGGCTGCTGAGGTTGGGAATCCGGCCACATGAACAACTGAGAAATTCTTGTAATTTGTGAGCTGGACAGCTTGGCACCTTGCTCCAGCAAAAGTTGCATAGAAAGAGGAGTTAGTGGCTTTGCTGATTGAAACTGTAGCATTTGGTTGATGGCTTCAGGAGTGATATGGAATAATACAGAGCCTAAGGACTCAGAACAGCCCTTTGATTGGGGTCATAATTTGTGCAGCATTGGTGAATCAAATTAGGGAAAACATTCACCTGAGGGAGATAATATATTGGTAAGTGGGACTTCCAGATTCCCAAGATGTCAGTACCATTTTTGTGTTTTTCTCTTATCTCAGTAATTACTGGAATGTGGTATCTGCTGGAAAATTCGATCACTTCCATCATTTGGTAATCCCTGTCAACCAGGGGTAACCACTCCAAACTCTTATGCGGGGCATTTAGAGGGGCAACGTTTAGAACTATAGGAGTCTCCATCGTTTTATTATGACTTAGAATTAAATTACACTTGGATTTCAACAAAGAGCATGAATAGTGGTTTCTGAGGGGTGGAGTGATTTACAGAAAGAGAAAGGGATGAATTAGGTGAACAGGTGGCAACAACTTGTTGAGAAAGTGAAAGGAGCCAACGTTGGGAGTGAGTGCTGCTTTTACAGTGGAATTTGTCTGCTAATGGTTTTTAATCTGCAAATGCGCAATAAGCTGTGGGAATTCAGTGAAATTTGAACAATGGGACCTCCTTCAGATGAACTTGGGGCTAAACTAGCAGATGGAGGGTCTTAGTACTCAGGAATTTGAGCAGTTATTATGCTTCTTTCTTTTTTTTAATGCAGAAAACTCGGAAGACCAGGGTATGCAGAGGAAATCGGTAAATACCTGGGGACTGTGAGGCCGAAGGTGTTGAAGGTTGATGAACTTGTAGCGCCAGCAGCTTAGGGAACGAATTTTGCAGTTGGCGGACAGACAACGTAAAACAACATGCAAGGGAGTGCAACAATTGACCAATAGAAATGCGTAAAAACGATGATTTTGGGCTAATATAAAAAGAAATGGGATTTGGTGCCTTTTTTGCGAATGACATCAGCATGACGTCACTAGTCGGGCCCAGGTATGGCAAGATGACGTGGTGACACGTGACTGGGCTGACGTGGATGGATGACGTGGCGGCCATGTCAGATAGAGAGTGAAATGGCAGGTGACGTGATTGCTGATGTGAGCGAGGATGTAGGGGCGGGAACAAACGGTGGTAAGCGGTATTATCGGACCGCCTTTAGTACGGGCCTGGTAATGGTCAGTGGCCGCCCGACACAATAGAAAGCGGACACGCGTCCCTGGCACAACGTCATCCCACTGACAATTTCGGGCGGTAAAGGACGGATGGAGGAGGGGTTCCGAAATTCCCGAGAACCGTCGGATGGGAGGGCCCAGATCCGACGACGGACGGGAGGACAAGCCGCCAGCGCGATAACGGCGGGACCCAACCATTATTATATTGTTTTCTTTTGATAAAGCGCGGAGACATGAAACTTTGGATAAAGGTAAATGTGGGTTTGCGGGAACTTTATACAAATGATGCGGAAAAGAGGGAATTAACATTATGAAGTGTATAGCGGGTGAGGTTTATTAAATTAACCATGTGTCAATTTAATCCCCGAACATAGCATGGAGAACTATATACATTAAAGTCTTTGATTTTGTCACACTTCCCGAACTTTTAAAATATATGACTATAATGCCCAGGGGGGGTATGTACATATTTTTTGGGTTTTTGCATAAAATGTTATAATAGTAGGGGGAGGGGAACACTTAGGGAGTTATATAATAAGGTTAGAAGTCAATATGAATTGGAGATGTGAAAGAGGAACAAAGAGCTAAGTTTAAGGAGTAAACTTAGATTTAGAAGCAGATCAGAGTGAGAAATGATTTTACACAAGAAATTTGGCTTTCTTGTGTAACGGACACCAACACTTTGGCTTAAAATCTCTCGAAAGATAAAGTGTTGCTAGGACTTGTTGGGTAAATCCCAAGGTCCATTGGAGGGATGTTAGAAAGAGATTTTCTGGGGAAACAGGGGAAGTTAGACATGCTTCCATATTTTGTCATCAAAATGCTGCATAGATACCTCTGCGAGTGCCAATATGTGCCTTCTTGATCAAGGCCAAAACTGAAGAGAATCAGGCTTCTGCAACTTCTGGCTACCTACCCATCTTAACATTCCTATCATTTTTTGTTACTTCAGGGAGGGTGCACTTAGACTTGCAAACCCTCATTTGCTCTTTTTCTTTTTCTTTTTCAAATGACTTGCTATCTAAACTACCCTTATTACTTCCAAGGGCCCAGATTAAACACTTGGGCGCTTTTATTCTCTACCTAACTACTAATCTGCCAAGCTTAAACTGTTTGGACAGATTTTCTTTCTCTATTCTACAACATCAATTTAAACATGGCATTGATCCAAATTGAACTGTTAGATCACCCATTTAACAAAAGGAAGAGTACCAAAAACCATTTAGGAATGTTTGTGCACAAAAATATGGAGTCTTTGCAGCATCAAAGCTAAACATATTTGGAACTTCCCATGCCAATCATGAAAAATGAAACCTATTAGTATAGGAGGCTAACAGATACTAAGAGACTTCGATTTGAATTTTTCCTTGGAATGATTTTCTCTATTCCTTTTGAATTGTTCGCTTTGAGTCTAATTATGCTAAGGTGCCTTATGAAACACTGGTTCAGAGTTCTAGCCCTTATTAGCACTATTCCTAACATTTTCTACCATACTCTAGATAGTCCAAAGAGAACCCAAGCAATAGTTCAATTCAAGTTATGCCTAGTTACTTCTTAGCCACAAATTTAAACTTTAGAACATGTTATCATAGGCTAGATTACTGGTTAAAAACACTATTGGTGCTCTGTTTAAGTGTGTGCATTTTACCTACCTACCAACACCTCATTTCTATTTGCTGGGTTAGTGTTTGCCATGTAAACTGCTACAACTAAATTTCTCCCTGAACGCACAACTGGTCAACCTACAATAGTAATTATTCATTTATGGCTTTGCAGGTCCACTATATGGGTTTGAATGCAGTGAAATAGCATGGTACAGGCTACATACATATATTCTCAATCCAGTGCACTTTGGCATACATTATAGCCACCACATGTTGATGTAAATATTTTCTAAGGGTCTTGCAATTGGGAAACATTGACTGGAAGGAAAGCGACTTCATACAACCATTTAAATTTCTATTTATAAATGCATGTAAGTTGTTCTTTTGTGCTTTGTTGATTAACTACAACCTGTGTACATTGATCAATTAACTAGAACCCTCACTCTCCAAAAAAGTGGAGACAATTAACTAGCATGATAGATTTATAATTGACTAATTGCACCCTGATTACAGTGATATCAATGAGAAGAGATATTAGTAAATGCTATTTTTCTTGAAAATATGCATATATGATTTTAATGAGCAAAGAAATGGTTGAATGAAGTACTGTGATTGCACATTCAAACACAAAGAGGGCATTGTTTATTTTTAACATAGTAGAATTTGACTTACATCCTTGGTTGAGCATTTGCCTTGGCACCATAAGCAGGTAAAACAGGCAGTCAAGCCATTGAAACCAGATTTGCAGAAAGCCATTCACCCCATGTCATGAATTCACAATGTAAAGTTTGATCTTAGATTGTGATTGTGATATGCAGAGACAATAAATTCTAATTCTACAAAATATATGTGTTGGCAAGATAGACAGGCCATAGGCCTACGTTTTAGGGATCATTTTCACACAAAAATTGGGATGAACAACTCAGTAATGGTGTATGTGCATGAGACTTGTAAAAGATAATAAAATCTCAAGGTGGTATTCTAAAATAGTCATCCAATTACAAATGCAAAGAAACTAAAAGAAAACCTTGACATAACTTTCTTGTGGTTTCAATATAAAATAGTAGACTAGGACCCAAGTATTTCCTATCTATGTCATAATGAATATTATTTGTATTAGTATATACTAAAACTTTACAAGAATGTCCATCAAATGTTCAAGTCCTTTCAATGTTCACCCTCATGGCAGAACATGACTAATAAAATACTCCATCCAAAACTGCGAGTAAAAGTAAATCAGATTAATTGACGTTAGCATTATCCATCTCATAGAAGCTAAATAAAATGTCCTCATCAACCTTCCGCTATAAAATTTTATATAACAACAGCCAGTATCAGCCACTAGTGACTGTATGATTGTCAATAGATCACCAAGGATGACTTTCATTAGGATCTCATTCTTTTCTTGGCCCCTGCTCATGATCCACCCAGCCTTCTCAGCTACAGGAGTGTTTGTTTTTCCTCATCTTTTAAACAAGATCGGCCTTCTGCTTCATTGTCTACTATTCACCTATTTGGGTTTACCAGTTTTTTTTGTCATTTTTTCATTTTCTTTTCAAGAGACACCTTGGGCACTACTGCATTAACATTATTATGAGATACATTTGAATCCCATTGACCTGATTTGATAATCCATGGAAATGAATATAACTTCATTCTCTCATTATTACTACTCAAGATTCAAATGTTAACATCTTAAATCTTCAAAATCATCATTCTATTTCCAAAAGCTTCTATAACAATGTATTAAGTAGAAAAACAAATAAATCATAGATAAGATAAGATGATCTATCGGGCTATGATTTGGTAGCAATTTCGAGCTGTTGTTTGACAATGGCCCAAGTTAAGTCTTGGATGGCATTCTCCTTAAACATGCATCTCTCCCTGCACATCCATTGAAGCTATTCTTTAAGGCCAAAAATCTATAGGCATCCATTGAGGACATTTTTCAAGACTAACAATGTGCACGCAGGCAACAAAAAAGAACATCGTCAAAGACTTAACAACATGTGTCTATGAACAGCTTGCGAGATAAAGTGACTACAAAAATGCAAGAGATCATTTCTAGTAACCATTAGCCATACTCAAAAGGAGTGACTTGATGACAACTAAGAATAACATGGAAAGTGCCAAATAAAATGTCCCCTTATTATTATAAAGTGGTTGATGTATAAAGGTGAGGTGGCTTGGAAAAAATGATTGAGCTAAATAAGGCTTTGTTCCCCAACAGGAAAAATGATCAGATTTTTCTCCATTTGATATAGCATGTCCCCCCCCCCCCCATCATGTCCTAGGCTAATCTATCTTGAATTTATTCCACATCTACGCTCGTATTTTACCTAGACATGTATGCATAGTACATACCCTGCTTGATGGAACCTTGATAATGAATTTCCCATTTCACAAAAGGTTTGTATATTCTACGTCATTAAATTATTAATAATAAAACTGTGTCATTATTTATTTACAAGACATTAAAACATTGAATCAGGGATATCAAATAATAAAATCTCAAGAGTGGCAAAAAAATTTCTTAAAGACTTAGAAGTTTGGGAAAGTGCTATAATATCACGGAATTTACGAGGACCAATTCCCAAAATGAAATCCATTATCCAATGGAAGTTATTTTTCAGAAATTTAGACTATCGAAATATGTAATAATAATATTGAGCCAAAGGTTGTTCAGTGTTAGCTGTTGATAACCTCCCAAAACGAATAAAAGGACCCTCTTAGTGTGCATCATGCAATTGAGTATATGATTTCTCTTCCTTTGTCCTAGAGTGAAATGTTAATTTCTTGGCACAAAATATATAATGGAACATTTCTGAATAAGCCAATTGTAGAAAGGGCCTGAATGGCAATCACCTAAGTTTATTTGCCGGGAAATATGGTTAGCTAGAGGTAGAGCCATCTTTTAGCAAAAGAACACCACCCCTAGAACATAGGCAGTGAAATCTTGTGGCCTCTTGTTAGAAGCAATCTACGTTAAAGGATTTGAAAGGCCATAATGTGATGACGCTGGAGTAAGAAGAGAAAACTTGGCTTAAGGATTTTTTGATGGGAGATATCCAGAATCCAAGAAGTATCATGGAAAGACCTAGTCGTAGGGCACCATGAGAAATCCACTTAGGAGATGAATTTCACTGTTGGTTTACATTGCTGAGAAAGTCTACTCTTTTCTTTGATGAAGCTTAGAAAGGCAACCGTAGACAACGATCCCGATGGACAACAAGAATAAGTTTTGAATGGGCATTAGGATGGCATCTAATAACCAGGCTGAAGCATTAGCCCTTTATTAAGCCCTTTATCAAGGATTTAACATCATTATTCCAAGGTGGATAAGGAACCTGATAGTCATTTGAGACTCAAACATTATAATTAGAAACATGCACAACTCCACCACCCCATTAGATTGTAGTTTGGCAAGGCTTATATTGAAAATACCAATTGAGGCAAAAGATAAGACTCCAATGAGAATTATCATGTCCTAAGAGTGCGAAATTACCCAGTGGACCATTTAGCAATTGATGCCTCCATTGTAATGCTGTCAAGCCAGGTATTGAATTCTTCCATCAAGCAACTCACGAAATATATCTTCAATACACATGATGTGAACTCCATCCTACTGAAATGTCTTGTTTTAAAATCTGCTTCAGCCCAATCTGCATTAGACTCTGCATCAGTTACTGTAGAGTTGTGTGAGGGTGAGCAGTATGTTGGAGGCATCATGAAGATTGGAGGTTGGATCACAAGAGTTGGTGGGTATTCTGTCATGCTGTAGTGAAAGGATCAGACAAGTAACATAAAGGAAGCTTTTGATCAGCTACCAATTCCATACTCAATGGAAGACTTCAAAATTGAGCGACACTTTTGGAAAGATGTGATGGGGAATGAAAATGAGCCGTCTCCATATGTGCATGTTAGACACAATGTATTCTTAATAAAGAAGAAACATGATGATACGGATGATGGTGTTGGGTGCTCCTGTGGTAGGGATGCAGTTGTATGTGCTGAAAATTGTGAATGCCTTTAAAGAGTTGGATGCTGCGAGAAAGTATGGTGGGGATGGGGAGAACGACAGTCTGCTTGTGATAGAGTGGACCTGTCATTTTCCTTTTCTCCTAGTTTTGAACTTTGAACCCAACACAGCAGACTGTCGTATGTGTTGACGTGAGCTTTGAAAGTTTCCCGTTAAAATTTCTTTAACCTGTAACAGAGTTAACAAGTTTTTGTTGAATTTCTCGAGCCAATGGACTGTTTTCAGGTTTTGAATTTTCATTTATAATTCTTCCAACTCAAAACTATGTTTTTTTTGTTGTTGTGAGATCTCGGATCGCGAATCCCATCTTCCAAAGCCCTCCCATGTTTAATTTGAAAGGAAACCAAGAGGACCTGGCTTTGCATCAAAGTTTCTCACAACATATTTCACCCTAAAGTTAGTCTGAACCAACTGATGGGACTGTTTAAATACTTGATAAGGCTTTGCTATATGCCTTTGGGTATGATAGTATGCTTGCTACTACAGCCACCCTGACTAGCCAAGAGGCCTTGGAAGATGATATTTAACCTCTTTCTTCTACTCCTATTCCACAGTGTAGCTTATGATGTTTATTCCTCGAGTTAAATCAGGAAGCCGTCAATCCTTTTTTTGTGTGTGAAGAATAGAGATATCTAGGGTTATCCTTCATTAAAAGGTCCATGAATGTACCTCTGTCTCTCTCTCCAGTGCATGCTTGTTAAAGTTCCTTTTGCCTCTCTTGTTTATAATATTATGTACTTATCTGTATGTGGATAGCTTCAAAAGAATTCAGAACTTGTTAAGTTCATGCCAGGGTGGTTACATGTATTTGTTGATTTGGTTCAACCAAGTAGGATGACTATAAATATATGCTTCTATAATTTAAATCCAAAGCTCAATGCGGTGGTAGTAGATTTGGAATGTCACTTGGCCCCTTGCTTACTCGTTTCTGCTCTTTCAGAACTGGTAAAAATAAGGGATGCACATTTGCTATAGAGTATTTTGCTTTACAAGAAGCTACAAATGATTTTAGTAGCTATAACCTCCTTGGGTAGGGAGGCTTTGGTTCTATATACAGAGCTCGGTTCCGTGATGATTTTTGTGTTGCGGTCAAGATGCTAGACGAAAATAGAAAACAGGCAAATGATGAATTTCAGAGTGAAGTTGAACTAATGAGCAAAATCAGGCATCCAAACTTCGTGTCTTTGTTGGGTTTCTATGTCCATGGGAAGACAAGGCTGCTAGTATACGAGCTTATGCAAAACGGTTCTTTGGAAGCACACTTACATGGTTCATCTCATGAATCTACACTTACATGGCATCTGCATATGAAGGTTGCTTTGATACCATGGGAGGCGATTTAAGATATGAAAATGGGTGTAAGGTGGGCTTTGGATGGCAAATTTGAAGAATCTATATACTCGGATTATGAGTCCTTATGAGGGTTACAAGCTCTTATAGCGGAATTTGGGTATAGTGGGTTTTGGGTCCAGATTTTGAACCAAAGCTCTGGTACCACGTGTAAGGCCCTATTCTAGGGTCTTCTAATAGATCCATATTCTCTGGGAATTAAATGAAATAAGAGGCAATAATTTACTTTCTTTTAAGATATTTAAACAATGATAATTTTATCCTTCCTTACAATATAATTAAACAATGATAATTTACCATTTACATTCTAATCCCTACAACTTATAGTGAACATTTCATTTCAATAATTTACATGAGTAATTTATGCATAGAGGAATACTTGTACCGATGGCCGATGGAGATTCCCTTGAGCTGCTGCTCCTGCTGAAACGCTCCTCTCGACTACTGACTAGATTTACCTCCCATCCAACTAGGAAATAATTCCTAGCCCAGGAAACCTCCATAGGTTCCCTAGCTCTCTGTAGAATTTCCCAGTGTAGATCACCTGGTAATGCAATGTACTAAAGAAAAGCACTTGATCTACTTCTACAAACAATTTAGCAGAAGCTTAATCGAACATGAGCAACATCAAGCATGAACAGATATAACTGAGAATGAGAAGTAATCAACCATAACACAGAAGATATATCACTAGGGAAAGCACCAGCCTAAAACCCCAACTCTGTATTATCATACAAGTGGAAATCTTGTTCAAGTTACAAAAAGAATTAGGTCTCAATCTATCTTGATCTCTCTGCACTCAAACAATACAACTCATAGACTCAATAGACATAGAATATATCTTCCTCAAGCCCTCCAAGCCTCCTATTTCCTTGCACAGTTTTGATTGGGGTCCAATGATATCACATGTGTGAATTGGCCTCATCACACTCACTATAACCTCAGGTCCAACTGCGCAATCCATAAGGAATCATATTCCTTCTGCATGCAAGCAATATTCACCAAGGAATATCCTAGCAACTGATAGTACATTGTCCCTCCATCTGATCTCAACTGGGTCTCTGACTGAATTGACATGCATGAGTTATCCATGAGTGAATCTTCAGTTATCTGAATTACAGTAGTTACATGCATGCAAGCATTAACTAACTAAACTCTCATTAATTTAACAAACTATTAAATTAATCTAACTGGACTTGACTAAGTTAAACTAAGTCAACTAATTACAACTCAATATTACAACTCATCCTTATCTCTTTAACTGAAGGTTAAATTCCTCAATCAAAGGAGAAACTGTTGCATGTCCTCACATAGACTTCAAGTTTGATTTTCCTTAACTAATTAACTCAAGATGAATTAATTAATTAATTTCCAAACTATTGTTGATATCAAATTCAAATTTTACTTCCTATGTTTAGTCCAGGTACTAACTAAAATAAGAAGGGATCCCGAAATGCTATTTTTAGAAAAGATATTTTTAGCACTTTCACTTTTCACCCGTTGTTGCTAAGATCTCCAATGGCTGAACTGCTATTTATAGCCTGGCTATTTATAGTAGTGCTATTTTTAGCATTTTCTATTTCTAGCATTTATTGTTGCAAATCTCAACACCCTCCGAGCCCAAGTCCAACCAAATGTAGTGTTTGTCCAAGATGAATCATCCAGACCAAGATGAACAATGATCCCTCCAAACTCCAAGCCCAAGAAACCTCCATAAGTTCCCTTAGCTCTCCCAAAATCACAGCCAACTCAAAACCAAAAGAAAGACCTAGCATCCCCCTTTCTCTCTTCCTCCTCCCCCTTTTATGCCTCTCCTCTCTTCTCCCCCTCATCCACCTCTCATTAATGTCATTAACTTCTCCTTCATCCTTACAGTTGACTTCTCTTTTCCCAAGTAAATCTGAGAGTACATTTGGAAATGTGATATCAATAGAAAATTGCAAAATTAATGGGAGACGACCATGTCTTCTCCCAAGTAAATTTGAGAGTACATTTGGGAATGTGAGATGAATATATATATATATATATATATATATATATATATATATATATATATTGGTAATTAGTTGGAGAGGACCATGTCTTCTCCCAAGTAAATGTGAGAGTACATTTGGGAATGTGAGATATGAATATAAAATTGGGTAATTAATTGGAGAGGACCATGTCTTCTCCCAAGTAAATCTAAGAGTACATTTGAGAATGTGAGATGAATATTTAAATTGGAATAATGGTAGGAGACTATATCCTATCCAAGATTAATTTTTTTAAGACAAGTTGTAAATTTGATTAATAACAATAATAAATTTCACCTCTGTAAATAAAATTTATAGTTTTCTCAAATGAAGGTATTCACCAATATTTCTCAATATTTTCAAGTAATGTAAACATTAATAAAATTTTCATGATAAGGTTAAGTGGAGCATTACAAGAGTTTTGGTGTTTGGAATCGATTTGCAAGTAGTCCCACCCATATTATTGTTGCATAATTTTGTGAGCAAAAAAACATTTTGTTTAGACTACTATTGCTACCTCCTCAGAATAATGGGTGCGACTATAACACTCATTTTTCTTGTTTCATTTTTCAAGTGTCCATTTCCCTCTCCTACTTGCCTCCAAGATTTAAATGCAAGCCTCTCCCCTTGTATTTCTGCACCAAACTAGCAAACTCTTGCTTTCGTCTTTCTTTTCATTCTTAACTACAGGCATCGATCCTCCATTTTATCTTGAGGCTTGTCTTGAGCCATTAACTGAGACCCAAATTGCACGTATTCATTATCTCTAACAGAATCATGCATGGGTTTGTAGTTTCATCCCAAAGGGAGTATGCTCATTTTTGGGTTTTATATGGTATCATCGGGTCAAGTTTTAAAGTCTTGCAAGCTGCCTTGGTAAGCATAGTCCTTTTAAGCTCTGTGGCAAGGCCTTTTCGTGGCTTAAATCCTTTAGCTGGCGCATGAGAAGATTCAAATATTATTGCATATAAAATCCATTGTCATCGCACCTACCCGTGAAACCCAACTATAGCCTTGAACCATGGATTGTGATGACACGTTGGACATTAGTCACTGGTTGCACTTCCACATTATAATTACAATCATATATCATGACCTCCATTGACACCAGGAATGGCGACTAGTCTAAGGTCGCAGGTTTCTCTCTTAGCCTCTAACAACCATGGTCTCCAAGCAGGATTTGCGTTGAGGGTATGAACTACGATTAGGATTAAATCAAAAACCAATTTTACAAACCATGGCACTGCTATTGATTCCTGTGACTTGAGATAGGACTTAAAGACCGCAACCTAAACTTGGGTTGCGACTTGGCTACTAGAGGTCCCCTTTATAGTCCACAATAATCCAATAAAAAATGTGACCTACGTTTCTTTCCCAAAAGTGGGACCTACCCTCGAGTTAAAAATAGTGACCAAGATTAGAGTTGCAATTCACATTTGGAAATGTGACCTCTGCTAATGCTTGGACTTGCAATATATACATTGTAATAGGTTTTTTTTACAAGGTATGTTAAGGGCTAAATATGTATAGGTAAAGGTGCTTAGAGTGCAAATAAAACTCGAAGAAGGAGATCTAGGACCACTATTAAAATAAAATCTTCTTTGGATGAAAGGTTTTGGAAAAATGAAGCCCAATACAAAACATGTGGCCCAAACACTCAAATATTCAATAAAAGTTTATATCACCTAAAATTTGAGAAAATAATTAGTGATGGAGATTGTCAATATTTGTTATGGAATGTAGATTAGAGATCATTTTTCTTAAGACAACCCTCCAAAAAAAGGTAAAGGATGTCAAGCTCTTAGGGATATGGTGACTAAAGTAAGAAGAAATTTCCATGATAATAGAAAATCCAAGGGTAACCAAGACAACATTGAAATAGAGAAAAAAAATGATGATGATGATGAAGGATCATTTTCCTTATGGGAAATATGGTTGTCCAAACACAAATTCAAATTAGGCATCTTGCATAACAGTTCTAGATCTCAAAACTAGTGAAACTGCATGCCTCTTGCCATAGTATTTAGCATTTGCTCCGTTACTTTGGGGAATACTCATGACCATTGGGACTACAAAGGACTTAGAATTTTGGCCCAAAGAGGCATTGTTCAGAAGGTTTTATTTATATCTATAGGTCTACAGATGATGGAAAAGCCCAAGATATTTTTGCATAGAACACTGGTTGATGGAGTACCTCTTGGACTATGCCTTAGGTCCTACACAAACTATACATACCTTGATGATATTATGATGCAGAAAGAGGACTATATAGGGGTTCAAAATTAATGTTTCACTTTTCATGTTTCGAATATTTTTCTTTGACTATAAATGTATATGATTAATGTGATTTTCTTGTAGGAAACAAAATCGAGCCATTAATGTTAGCCAGGAGTTCCTCACAAATGCATAAATGATCCAAAATGTTATGCAATTAGGGTTTCGAGAAGCTGGAAAGCCGACTCCATATAGGCTTCTAGAACCATTCAACCATATCAAAGGCACAACATCAAAAGTTGGTTTGGATGATCATTTCCATGCAAATGAGGCACAATGGTAGTCAAATGGTCATTCAATACAACAAGTGAAATTTGTGACCATGTCTCATGATTTGGCCCTAACATTGGAAATGAGTAATTTAGAGTTTCGATCAACCATCTCTACTCTCCTCATTATTTCTCTTCTCGCATAATGTAAAAATTTCTTATCATAACACCAATAACTATACAGGGATCAATTGGGCATGTAATAGTCATTAGACATGAGAGAGTAGTGAGGATGTTCAAGAGTCACAAGGGTAGGTTAAAGGTCACAGTAGGTAAATAATCACCTCATTTATATAAATATGCCATCATGGTTCATTTGCAAAGGACTTTAGCACTTGAGCTAGGACTAGCATTAGATAGTTGAATTGTGCTTGAAGAGCTAGAAGCATTCAGTTCTTAGAAACTAGTAATGTGAGTTGTGGTGAGTATAGGATTTTTCTGTGGAGGACGGTATGAGCATCCCATGTTTTGATATTGAGCTTGATTGTTTGCAGGACGTGAACTTGTATTTTCAACAACATTAATATTTTTTTCACATTTGACATTGATTCTTGTGCTTCTTCATTATCATTATATTGGTTTTCCATTATTTCCATTATTTTTGTATGTGTGCTTTCATGTGGGAGATATGTTAATTAACTCTTTCATAGCTTATGGCTTGCATGTTTGCTTTGAATATTTGCTTTCTTATTCCATGTAATGTCGATAAATTATTACAAACTAATTTGCAATTAACCTTTGGCATATTTCCTCTTCATATATGTTTGATATCGTTTTATCTCACTAATCCTTCTTTTGGTATGATTCTTATTGTTGTTTTGTTGTTACATTCATGCATCCCCTTCCACAGGTTATCAATTGTGAGCTGATCTCAACCCCATTCTCTAGGAATTTTATTCTTTCTCTCACTCTAACATCTCTGCATCTGATAGCCAGGAGAAAAATCTACATGATGGTTTCCAGGCCTATATACTGCATGGGGATCCTATCCCCAAAAGTTTGAGGTCTAATTAGGACTTCATACTAGGGAGACCCCCTAGTTGTTGGCTAGACATTTTCCCCCGTCAACATATTTTTGGCGCTAGAAGGAGGGCCAAATGACAAGCTTAGTCTGTGGAGATTATATCTAAACACCATATCATGAAATGGTTTCATCCCAAATCTCTATCACAGATTGTTTCTCTAAAAGTATTAATATTTCAATCCGCGTGGAAATAGTTCATCACTTGTCATGGAAAAATTTTGATGGTGAGGGTGGAATCGATGTGTCTGAACATACATGTTAATTTCTTCAATTTTGTGTTTATAATGAAGTACATTGTAAATATTTTGCTTGCAGAATTTTCACCCTATGCTTGGAGGTCGCATCAAGGAATGGTGCAAAACATTGCCAACTACATCCATCCATTCTTTCGAGAAATTCGTCAAGGAACTTCATCATGATTTCAAAAAGTATGATTTTCAAAGTTCGTTTAAAAAGATTAACGAGCTCATATGGAAGCTACATGAATCTTTGGAAGATTTTTTCAATAGGTTTGTCCATATTTGTTATAAATTTTCTAAAAGAGATGTGGATTGGATGGATTTGAGTGAAAACATATGATGATTGGTTTGTGTTTTTTTTTGGTAGTAGTTTGAATCTGAATGAATCCTTATTTTGGTGGTAGTTTTGGTATTCTACATGTTACAAATTAGCTAGACCTTATCCTTGATTTTTTCCTTCCAACTTGTGTGATTCAGGAAAAGTCTCAAGCCCTTGGGGAGAAAATTATCACCTATGAAACTCCTTATTCTATTGTAGCTTCATTACCTAATGAAATATCTATCATTAACAATTTAGGTGATGAAATATATTTGTAGGGAGAGAATAAAAATTGTCTTGTTTCCAAAGCTCCTATAAACCTAGTTGAAATAGGAAAAAACTGAAAATAAAGTTGTTATAACTCCTTCCCCTAGTGATGAGATCCAACTTGAGCTCATGAAACATCTACCCAAATCTATTCTTGAATCCCTTCATAATATGCGCTCTCATTCACCTACATGTAATGACCTAGTTCCTATCTCAGATAGTACTAAATGTCCTATCAATTCCATGGACCATAAGATGCATGCAAATTCATTTCTCCTGAAGCTAACACTGGTGCGTGGGATTTGAGTCGTGCATCATACTTGGTTGGAATTGATGCATCTTCATATGAGTCTTTTCATCTTCCGTACCCTTATTTATTTGATGAGTCTTCTACGCCAATGGTTTCTCTAAACCTTTTATATCGTCATCTTGTTGATTTAGATTGCAATCAGTTACATAACAACTCCATGGACCATAAGATGCATGAAAATTAGTTTCTCCTGAAGATAACACTAGTGTGTGGTATTTGAGTCATGCATCATACTTGGTTGGAATTGATGTATCTTCATATGAGTCTTTTCATCTTCCGCACCCTTATTTATTTGATGAGTCTACTACAACAGTGGTTTCTCTAAACCTTTTATATCATCATCTTGTTGATTTAGATTGCAATCAGTTACATAACAGTGTTGTCACACAATTAGAAGATGAATATATCGAATCCATTGCTCATGATATTTTCAGTTTGCAATATTTAACAAGTGAAGAGAAAGATTCTACATCTTGATAAGTTCAAGAAATTACTCTAGTAATTTCATCCTCATTCTTGATCCTTGAAGAGTCTCATGTGTTGGATACCAAATTTGATCAAAGTAGTCACTTTAACAACTGTTATTTTATTGATAATGTATTCACTGAGACCTTTGTTGATAGTTGTTCATGTTCAGTGGTTGATCTTAGTAAGCCACCGAAATTTGATAATACAACTTTTGAAGGTTCAAGGACTTCTCAGAAGTTGAGGCAATTCAGTTTTTGTTAACGGTTATGTCGGGTTCTCATGATCCTGATGAGATCACTGAACTAGGGAGGATTAGGGTTTCCTTAGGAGATTCATCTATCAACACCATCTTGCAAAATGAAATCTCATCTTTGAAATATTTTGATAATGTGTTGTTTCTTCAAGTAAATCATTTCATCTTATATCAGCCATTAAGCACCACTCATTATGCTTTGACTTTTTTGCTAAAGAGAGTATGCCGACAATTGTGTCGAATTCTTCACCCTGTCTCTTTTCTAGTTCAATTTGTGATAAGGTTGGTGTTATTTACATTCCATTGTATGCAAGGGAATAAGCCACATAACTCATATCTTTCATGAAACTCATCCGAATGATTCATCCCCATCCCAAAAATCAGAACAATCTTATGTCTTGAGCAACCAGTATGTTAATAGTAGAACATCTGGTCAAACTAGCGATATATTTAGTGATTTTGTTGTCACAAATGATGATGACCATGTGCATTCATTTCTTGATCTTATGAAATAATTGATATTCAATGATCTACCATTTGAAATTTAAGAGGTTTTTCAAGTGAGGCACTTCGGCTCTCACCAATAGTTATGTCATATCCTCACGTGCTTGACGAAATCCATGAACAGACTCAAATTAGGATTTTCGATGAATGCTCATTTTTGGGAAATTTTCAAGGTTTTCAAGTTGGTCATTTTGAGTACAATGTTAGAATCATTGAATAGCTTGAAAATTATTATCAGGCAAATCTCTTTGCAAGTAGACGACATCTCATCTCTCTTGCACTTGATTTAGGGTTAAGAACGAATAGATCCATACCATGGAGAAATGCTAAAGTTTTTCAAATTTATCATTCTGTTTATCAAGCTAGAATTGCAGCCTTGTTGGAGAAATATTTTCTTGCATGTTTTCCTGTCAGTAGACGTGAACTTCATACTCTTGTGCATGTTTTACAAGTAAGCATTTTTGTTTTTAGACAATATTTTATACTAGTTTTGATCATTGACCTCTTGGTCTTTGTAGTTTGAGAACTGCTTTAGTGGCTACATTAGAAATTTGACTTCACATTTGTTGTTGATCCTAGAGACAGTCTCTAGATTGCAAGGAGACCAGTGCCTAAGACATCTAGATATGGTGCATCTCTTATTATTCTTTGAAGGATTTAGAGAACCATTTGTGATGTTACTTACAATTTGAATTTAGTCGGTTCAAACAAATTATGAAAGAAACAATCCATGAGTTCTTTATACATAATATGTACTTAGTGATATAACATATAAATCATTAGTGGCCAATATCATCTGAGGAGTTACAAATCATTTTGTTTTGATATAGATGCGACAACAGAAAAAATAAAAGAAGAAACCCATGATATAGGGCTTGTTATATCAAGTATTCTACACATATTTGGATTTAGAAAGAAATGACAGCCAACGAATCTTGGTGAATGTTAAGACTCATGGAGTGCATTTAAAGATCTAAATCCCACAACCTGTACAAGAATTCTTCATCAAAATTTTGATTTAAATGAATCTGTATTTAAGAGGAAACACATCTAGCAGCTACTTAACATGAAGTCTGAGAAGAACATGAAACATTTATGGAAATACTAAGGAGAAGAGACATACTAGAATCCCAAAATGTAGGAATCACCATTGATATTGCATTAATATTCTAAGTAACATATACATCGAAAGAACTAGAACATTGCTAAAACAATACAGAGTTTCTTTCCAAAATCATGAACCCTTCTTTCTTTATCAAAAGTTGCATATATAGGCCTCTTTGGACAAAGATAGGTCATTAGAGAGATATTCCTTCTTGATTTGGTTCATTATGCCAAAACAATGTCTCAAAATTCCATTGTGTGCAAGTGCGCAATAGTTTTAACCATAATGTATTGATATAACAAAACAAAGTTAAAAAACATAAGTAAAAATAACACTAAAGTAAATGAAATGCCAAGGCTAGCATAATTTGGATGATCTTCAAGAATGATGAGATGATGAGGCATAGTGAGGAGCATGCAGAGCATGAGGATTGACCATTTGTACGAGTGGTGGATTCAAAAACTATTCGCACCATTTCCATAAGGCTAGAGGTGGCTGAGGAACAAAACTGAACCGCCTGAGTTGTCCAACCTGTGATGAAAAAGGCTCCTAACCATCCCAGTAGCTGACATTCATTATTTAAGAAATTTACCATAGTTGTACCCTTATGAGTGGTTGTTCTCTCGTGATATGATCCTACCCTACTCTTAGCCTCTATCATATTTTTTATTGTGTTGCTCTTGAGATAGCAGTTCCCCACGAGGCCTCGAGAGGTTAAGTAACCCAACCTATATGATCCTATCAAACTCTTCATTGAAGGAAGCCACGTCCTTTTGTACCCTGACAAGGCTCTGCTTTACTCTAGCTCTAGCTTCTTCTTTCGAAACCACCTTAGAGATATCCTCCACTGCACTGACTCTATTTGCTATGTCTATTGGTCTCAACTCCTCGATTGGCCTCACGTTTAATAAATGAATTCACTTAAGAGAAAACTAGGAGTTCCTTATACTCATCACTTTAGCATTTGTTATTTGTGATTCACACTATGCACTAATGACCTTGTAATCATGTATCACAGTCACATGTTCCCAGTTGCAATTTATTTCCTCAATGATCTCATCCCACACCAACTACCTGGCTTCAAGGAGAGACATGTTCCCCTTCAATTTAGCCTTCAGTTCAATTATATCCTGCATTTCATCCTGTAGGTTTTTAGTGACCTGTTCAACATTAATAACTAAGTTTTGCAGTTGTTTCTCTTTCTGAGCTAGCTTGGCTTTGGAAGTGTCTAAGTCCCTTTGTGTCTTTTTTAGTTCACCTTCAGAAAGTTGAAGCTTAGTCAAAGCTTGAGTGAGACGATTAGTGGGGTTTTGGGGATCTCCAAGAAATACTACTATACATACATGAGAGTCAATATTATTTTGAAACTCAATCATAGTTTTCTCCAAAGCCAATACTTTATCTTTATTGTCTATCAACTCCTTCATCAACTTTTCTTTCTCCATTTCGACCTGTGCCAACTCCTTTGTCTCGACATGTTCACCACCAGGCATCTTTAGCCTATGCCTTAAATCCTGATTTTCCTTTTGATTTGACCGTAGAATGGTTTCTACGATTGATCTATCATCTAGGTTGATACCTAGTTTAATTATGAACTCCTTATATGATTCTTTTGGAGATATAGAGCTTTGGAGTTAGCCTTCTCTATTTTCATTTTATTGGAGACTTTTCCTATATCTGTCTCAATTTTATTGATATTCACGAGGTTTCTACCTAAATAATTATATAACATTTCCCCAACCTGCTTGTGTAGGTTGACCTTATCTAAAAAAGGGACACTGGCTAAGTTCAAGGAGGCATCCAAGGTCTTGAACTGACGTCCTATAGAAAAGACCTGCACTTATGGGTGTTGTAGTGAAATTATTATTTCATCCTTCTTAAGGTCCATAACAGTAAATAATCGAGTGTTCCAAGGGGTTGATTAGGAAGTAATTTCTCTCTAAATTCTCTCTTTGGATTTTTTGTTGCTTTCGTCTATAGCTTTTCCTAGAGGCTAACTGGATCCTGTAGCATCAGTATTGTCCTCAGGATATGGAATGGCTACTTTAGTTGTGGGTGAAGCTGTGGCTGCTAGTGGATGTTCCAGGTTGGTTTGAAAGCCTGGATGATTTGAAACTGGTTTCTCTAGTTATATCCCCACTTCCTCTTCCTCTATTTCTTCCTATTATGGATCCTAACTTTTGGATTATTTATTTATATGGCCTTTCTCTATGTCAGTATCCCTTGCTGAGTCTGTAGTCCTCTTTGATGCTTTTCCCATGCTGAATGGGGACTTGATCTCCATTTCTGTGTTAATAGGCCATGATTCAAAGTTATCTTTCCATTCAGTTTCAAGCTTTGAGTCATGCATGTAAGTTGATGCTTTAATATTTTCTCTCCTTCGAGAAATGATGCCTTGGGGATCATAATGCCAAGTGTATCCATTTTCGAGCTCAATAGATTCAAGTAGGGCCTCAACTATTTTAAAAGCCTCCCTTGTGATTACCACAAAGGGACCTTTTTTCTATCCCATATTAAAATGTAGCCTTTATTTGCTGGTACAAAATGAAGCAATTCTGCACTAAGGAACTGTCGGATTAATTCAAGGGTAAATATCCTCATGGGCATGAATACAGACAAGCGATATGGGAAAAGTTCACAACTGAAACAAAAATCTCTATGTAATTGTCATAGAGGTACCATTCTCCTATCATCGCATACTTGTTGAGTTAGAGGAACTATTTTCGCTGTGGGAAAATTCTAGGCGGCGGGGTTCCATGAATGATCCAATAGGTGTTGTGTGTGGAGCATGATTGTTCAGAGGTCTTTGTTTCAGCCGGATGTATGCCCTAGGAATTTTTGTACACCCCTCCACGCAGGGGGGGGCTTGTCCCCCTTGTGGGGGTCCGGGGGGGCTGATCCCCCCCGGCTGGGGGGTCTAGGGGCCATCGGTCCCCCAGCAAGGGCTCTGGGGCAGCGCCCCCGAAGCCAAAAATAAATGTAAAATTGCCTTGTAAAAGTATAGTAATTTCTACTCAATCTGGGTCGTTCATTAGGTGGATGATCTGACAATAGAACTTATGTTTAGTTTAGGGTTTTTTTCCTTAGAAGGCAACCCCTCTCTTTGTATGAGGGCATTGTATTTGAGGCTGTGAAAACGATGTATATTCCGTGAGTGAGAAATAGAGAGGTGAGACTGTGACAGAAAACAGAGGATATTACAGTAGATCTGTTGTAGGTTATGTCTCTTGATGGATAAAGAAATGAAGGACTGGTTGTTCGAGGTGGATGTAGCCCAAACTGGGTGAACCACGTATATCTGTGTCTCCCTTGTTTTATGTGTTTTTTGTGTTTATATTTCTGAAATATTTTATGCGTTCCATTTCTCTGTAATATATAATTATCTAACAACTGGTATTAGAGCCAAAGGTCTATTTGGCTGATAAATTCGCATGAAAGAAGGGTTCCTCGTTCGAGTGGGAGCAACGACAGGAGATGGTAAGTTTAGGGTTGAGAAATTTAACGGCCAAAACTTCTCGCTATGGAAGATGCAGATGGAAGATTATCTGTATCAGAAATACATGTACCTACCATTGAGCGGAAAAACAAAGGAGCAAACGGCTATGACAGATGAAGAATGGAACCTTCTCGATAGAAAGGCACTTGGAACAATATGGTTGTGCCTTGCTGCGTCAGTCGCCTTCAACATTTCGAAGGAAACAATGACAAAGGGATTGATTCAAGTGTTTTTGAAACTATATGAAAAGCCCTCGGCCTCAAACAAGGTATTTCTTATGAAACGGTTATTTAATATGAAGATGTCGGAAGGTGGATCTGTTGCAGATCATTTAAATGATTCCAATACAGTTACAAGTCAGTTAAGTTCTGTAGGGGTAAACTTTGAAGATGAAGTTAGAGCTCTGTTATTCTTGTGCTCGTTACCAGAAAGTTGGAATGGTTTAGTAATGGCCATTAGTAACTCTGTGTCTGGATCTAGTACTTTAAAGTTTGATGATGTTGTCGGTGCTATCCTTAGAGAGGAAATGCAATGGAAAAGCTCCAGTGAAACATCGGGTAATGCTTTGAGTGCAGAGTCTAGGGGAAGAAAAATGGAAAGAGGAAAGAGTTGAGGATATCAGAGTAAATCAAGGAAAGGAAAATCCAAGTACAGATCAGGGATAGTGTGCTGGAAATGTGGAAAGAAAGGACACCTAAAGAAAGATTGTAGATCTCAGAAGGGAAAAGAAGGAGATGCACATCAAAAAAACAATCATGAAGCAAACGTGACAGTTGAGGTGTTACAAGATGCTTTGATTCTTTCTTTCGAAAATATTACTGATTCATGGGTGGTAGATTCAGGGGCCTCATTCCATGCCACACCTGATAAGAAATACTTTCATGACTATGTTCAAGGAGATTTTGGACAAGTTCGTTTGGGTGATGATAAACCCTGTAAAATTGTTGGAATGGGTAAGGTTATTGTAAAACACAGAATGGAAACCAATGGCTACTAAAGGAGGTAAGGCATGTTACATATCTAAAGAAAAATCTGAATTCAACAGGGCAGTTAGGCGGTGAAGGTTGTGTGAAAAATTTCACAGATAAAGCTTGGAAGGTCACCAAAGGAGCCCTGGTAATAGCAAAAGGCAAAAATGTTGGTACATTGTATTTATGAAATGGTATTTCTAACTCTGTTAATGCTTTAACTTCCAAAGGAGCAGATGCAGCATTATGGCATCATAGGCTCGGACACATTGGTGAAAAGGGGGTGAATATTTTTCACTCAAGGAATTTGTTGCCGGGTTTGAAGAATGTTGATTTGGACTTCTGTGAGAATTGCATTTATGGAAAACAGAAGAGAGTAAGTTTTCTCAAAGTTGGGAAAGAAAAGAAGAGAGAAAAATTAGAGCTTGTGCATACAGATGTATGGGGACCTGCTCAGGTATCATCTCTTAGTGGCTCTCCATATTATGTTACTTTTATCGATGATGCAACTAGAAAAACTTGGATTTATTGTACTAAGAATAAATCTGATGTATTTGATACTTTCAAGAAATGGAAAGCTTTGGTTGAGATTGAGACATAAAAGAAATTGAAGTGTCTTAGATCAGACAATGGAGGTGAATATTGCAGCAAAGATTTTTATAGGTACTGTTCAGAGCATGGAATTCACAGAGAGAATAAAGTTCCAAGAACACCACAAGAAAATGGCGTGTCAGAAAGGATGAACAGAACAATCATGGAGCATGCAAGGTGCATGAGATTGCATGCAGGATTGCCTTTACAATTTTGGGCAGATGATGTAGATACTGCTGTTTATCTAATAAACAGAGGGCCTTCAAGTTCCTTGGATGGTGGTGTTCTAGAGGAAGCATGGGCATGTAAAAAGGTAAACTACTCCTTTTTAAAGCCTTTTGGTTGTGAGGCCTTTGTCCATATTGATAAAGAAAATAGAACAAATCTTGAGGCAAAGTCAAAGAAATGTACCTTTATTGGATATGGTGTTAATGATTTTGGTTATCAATTATGTGATTATGAAAATACACAAAATCATTAGGAGCAGAGATGTAATATTCAATGAAAAGGTCTTATATAAAAATCAGTTGCAGGAAAAGAAGCAAGAAAAAGAAAACAAGGAATATGCAGTTCTTGACGAAATCACTAAAAAAGTAAAGGTTCCTAAAAATAAAAATAATCAACAACCACAACAACAGCAACCACCACAACAGCAACAGGCACCCCAAACACCTGAAAGTGGTGTTAGAAGATCTACTAGGATAAGTAGACCCCCTGAACGATACTCTCCTTCATTATATTATTTATTGTTGACTGATTCTGGTGAACCTGAATGTTATGAAGAAGCAGCGTAGGTAGAAACCAGGAAGAAGTGGGAGCAAGCCATGAAAGAAGAGATGGACTCCTTAGCACATAACCAGACTTGGGACTTAGTCAGGTTGCCTGCAGGTAAAATAGCATTGCAGAATAAATGGGTTTATAGGCTGAAGGAAGAAGATGAAGGAAAATAGAGGTACAAAGTTAGACATGTGGTAAAGGGGTTTGCACAGAAGAAAGGTATTGATTTTGATGAAATATTTTCTCCTGTTGTTTAAATGACTTCAATCAGAACTATTTTAAGTCTAGTAGCAGTTGAAGATTTGCATCTTGAGCAGTTAGATGTAAAGACAAGCTTTCTCCATGGGGATTTGGAGGAAGAAATATATATGTAGCAGCCACAAGGATATGAGGTGAAAGGGAAGGAGAAACTAGTGTGCAAGTTGAAGAAGAGCTTGTATGGCTTAAAATAGGCTCCAAGGCAGTGGTATCTAAAATTTGACAAGTTTATGTCTGAACAAGGTTATACTAGATGTCACTCTGATCATTATGTTTATCTGAAAAAGCAAAATGATGGCAGCTATATTATATTGTTATTGTCTGTAGATGGCATGCTTGTTGCAGGGTCTAACATGCAGGAAATAAATGTGCTCAAAAGAAAATTGGCAAATTCATTTGCAATGAAGGATTTGGGAGCTGCAAAACAAATCCTTGGTATGAGAATCACTAGAGACAGGAAAAATCGGAAATTAACATTGTCTCAGAATGAGTACATACAAAAGGTGTTGAAAAGATTTAATATGCATAATGCAAAACTAGTTAGTACACCTTTTGCTAACCATTTCAAACTTAGTAAGGAAATATGCCCAAAGACCCAAGAAGACATGGATTATATGTCTAAAGTTCCATATGCATCAGCAGTTGGAAGCTTAATGGATGCAATGGTCTGCACAAGGCCTGATATTGCACATGCAGTGGGAGTTGTAAGCAGGTACATGAACAATCCAGGAAAGGAACATTGGATGGCAGTGAAACGGATTCTCAGATATTTGAAAGGTACCACAAATCAAGCATTATGCTTTGGTGGTTCAAACATTTCTCTACAGGGATATGTTGATGCAAATATGGCAGGTGATAAAGATAATAGGAGAAGCACTATAGGATATGTATTTACTGTTGGTGGAACAACTGTCAGTTGAGTTTCAAAAATCCAAAATGTTGTTGCACTTTCAACAATAGAAGCAGAGTATGTTGCTGATACAGAGGCTAGTAAAGAAATTATTTGGTTACAAAGGTTTATGGGTGAATTGGGTAAGGAGCATGATATGGGCACGTTATACAGTGATAGCCAAAGTGCCATTCATCTTGCAAAGAACTAAGCATTTCATTCACATACAGCTCAAGTACCATTTCATACAATCAATGTTGGAAGATGGAGAGTTGAAGATGGAAAAGATACACACTAGCCAGAATCCTGCAGACATGCTAACAAAAGTTGTAACCAAGGAGAAATTGATAACATGCTCAATTTCAATTGGTCTTCAAGGATGACGATGAAGATGAGAAACAACCAGGTCCAAAGAGGAGTCATTGTCCAACAAATGAAGCAGCAGTGGAGTTGCTACAATCATTCTCCAAGTGGGAGATTGTTTTGTGTGGAGCATGATTGTTCAGAGGTTTTTGTTTCAGCCAGATGTATACTCTAGGAAGTTTTGTACACCCCTCCATGCAGGGGGACTTGTCCCCCCCGCGAGGCTCCGAGGGGCCCGATCCCCCCCGTCTGGGGGGTCCGGGGGCCAGCAGTCCCCCGGCAGGGGCTCAGGGGCAATGCCCCTGAAGCCAAAAATAAATGTAAAATTGCCTTGTAAAAGTATACTAATTTCTAGTCAATATGGGCCATTCATTAGGTGGATGATCTGACGGTAGAACTTATGTTTAGTTTATGGTTTTTTTCCTTAGAAGGCAACCCCTCTCTTTGTATGAGGGCATTATATTTGAGGTTATGAAATCGATGTGTATTCTGTGAGCGAGAAACAGAAAGGTGAGACTGTGAGAGAAAATAGAGGATATTACAGCAGATCTGTTGTAGGTTGTGTCTCTTCATTTTGTTGGATAGTAGGAAGGAAGGACTAGCTATTCGAGGTGGATGTAGCCCAAACTAGGGGAACCATGTATATCTATGTCTCTCTTGTTTTATGCATTTTTTGTGTTTATATTTCTGCAATATTTTATGTGTTCCATTGCTCTGTAATATATAATTATCTAACAATAGGTAATGGCCATGAAAGTCGAGATGAATTGGGAAAAGCCACCCAAGCCAGGACTTTTTTTCATAGAGATAATCTGGTCAAATATACAATTTTCTTGCTTATTGAGAGAAATACTTGAAGATCTAGACATTGAAATTATTCGACATGGGTATACAGGAACAAGCAAAACATAAGGGAATAGTAGCTTAAGGAAGAAGGAGGGAAATAACGGAGCTAAAATCCTATGGCCATGGATAGGTAAAGTGGTGCGTTAAGTAGGTAGTCAAGATGATTCATCTTATAAAGAAACCCCAAGATGGATTTATTTATTATTTGTGAGCTATCTTCACCCATTAAACAAGTGATTATAGATAGGATGGGCGGCACATATTTCTAGAAAAGGGTTATTTGGAACCACTCTTATGGGGGAAAAATTACTTTTAGGAGCGAGGATTTGTTCTAGGAAGGAATGTTGTTCATCGAGAGTGAGAGTAATGAAGTGATGAACCAAGGTAGCATCGGTGAATGGCTGCATTGTGGAAGAAAAAAGAAAATTTAAAGCCCTTTGGATCAAGGCATGAGTTGTTTCCAGGATTTTAGTCCCTGAGGTAGAAACAAAGTAATTCTTATCCTATTAGTATGTTGTGGCTAGCCAGGATCTGAATTCAGTGAAATGATGAATAGAAGGTGCAATTTGCAAATATAGACTAGAGTTGAATAATGAAAACCCTAAAAGGGTCTTCCTTTTTCACATGGTTAGAAAAAAATTCACAACAGAGGTTGGCAAGCGAATAACGACAAGTGGGGTTTACAATTTGACTCTCAGCATCTACTAAGGGTTTGACGCCACTAAACTTGGCCTCATGGGTTTTGGGAGTTATGGGTGCAATTTGCTTCATTTTCTTGAGCGAAAAAAAAGAAAAATACAGGCGGTCAGGGTGTCGGGTTACCTGGAGCCCACAAGAGTGACTGAAAGTGACGTTGGGGAGTGGTCCTTATACGTTTAACATACGCAGAGTGGTAGATCATGTGTAGGTCACCAGGTGGGGATACTCATGCTAGGTTGTATAGTAGTTGTTAGGAAGGGAAAGTTTAGGTGGTATAATATTATATAGCAGAAGGGGCACAACTGTCCAAATGGTGCACTTAGGGATTGGAGGAGAGGGTACATGGCAGCTTCGAGTTTTTCTGTAGGCCGGGAAGTGGAGATCAGAGGAGGGAGTGGACCAAAATGATTTAACTTTACCTTTATGCCCCTGGGCCTTCAATCGTGAGGAGCCAATGAGAGGAGACCATTTGGGTGATGGCCCCACCATGCTACAACATGGAGTACCCTAGGTGGAATGAGTCCTCTACTAGCCCTCGGAACCAATCAAGACCATCAAATCACTCTTTTACATTTCAATGCCGACAATGCATATTTTTTTTTAATCCTTATGCAAGTCACACCATTGTAGTTGGTTTTAAGAGTGCCGAGGGTGATGAGGGATAATGATCCTAGAGAGAGAAATGTGACCTTTACTCTGTTCTTGAAAGAAACTCGTCAGACCTCTTGATCACCTTGCACCATGGTTAATCCTAAACCTCTGGTTCATTGTGCCATGGTTTAAGCGGCAAGAGAGGTTAGTCCTCATGACTTCCTTGAAAGTGATTATTCCTTGTTTATTCTTGATGATCACTGCACTATTTCCAATCTATGTAGAAGCATATGAGGTCCAGAGATAACATTGGCTCCAACTGGGGTCAATGTATTGACATCAATGCACCGAGAAACTGCATCTTGACATTTTCTCCTTGGGCATGGAGTCTTGAAGAGAAAAACTTTGAACATCATAGAATGTTTACATATATCGCATCAGTATTTACAATGAATTAGGGGAAAGTACCTTTAGTGCTAGAAATAGAGTTTGAGGAACTACCCATTTACTAGTAATTCTAGTGACTCTCCTTCCAGGTTTTCCAGCAGAAAAATATTATTTCCTTTTTCTTCGGAGATTTTGAAGGGGTCGAACCACAATGGATCAAACATTTCATGTTTTCCTTTTTCCTCCCTATGGACATCCCACCTTAAGACTGAATCACCAGGTTGAAGTGGCATGTCCTTTTCCTTCTTACCAAACAAATATTTCATTTTCCGTTGATAATTAACCAATTTTTATCTAACCTGCTCCCTAATTTCGTGAAGTTCCACCAACTAATTTATCCTTTGGGTTAAAGCATTTGGTTACTCTTCTACATCTTGTAGTGTTCTCGTGACTGGCATTTCTAATTGTATAGGGAATATGGTTTCTTTTCCATAGAATAATTTAAAAGGTGATTTTCCTGTGGATCTCTTAGGAGTGACCATTTTAGCCCATAGATAAAATTTTACCTGAGAGTCACAATTTCTATGATTCTCTTTGATCGTTTTCTTCAAGATCCTCACTAGAGTCTTGTTGGAGGACTTAATTAGCTCGTTTCCCTGGGGGTAATATGTAGTAGAATGACCAAGTGTAATATTGAACCTTTGACAAAAGCTGATGAATTTGGCTGACTTAAAAACCTGAGCATTATCGGCTACTATATTCATAGAGCAACCAAATTTTGATAAGATATTTTCTTCTAGAAACTTTATAACCACCGAGTCAGTTGCATCTCGGGCTAGGATAACCTCCACCCATTGTGTAAATTTGTTAGCGGTTGTGAGTATCCACTTATGTTGACCACTAGAAGGAGGATGTATTTCTCCTATGAAATCCAATCCCCACTGCCTAAAGGGCTCTTCAATACACACAAGGATCAAAGGGAGGGGAGTTAGTTTCTTCTTTTCAACAAAGACCTGAAATTTATAACAAGCTCGGACCTGAGAGTGAACCTCTCCAAAGAGTGTGGGACAATAAAAACAAACCTTCAATATCTTTTGTGTTGTTGTTTTCCAGGTATCATTTCCCCCACAAACTCCATTGTGAAACTCTTTCATTACCTCTTGAATTTCAGTCTCCAATAGGCACAACAGTAGAATCCTAGCGGGGTCTTTCCAATAGAGCTGACCATTGGATATGACAATTTTTTGAGCTTGTAGTCTTACTGTTTAGTACTTGGATTTTTCCATTTTTAAGGGGCACCTTAGAAACAAAAGATAATGGATAATATTCTTATACAAGGCTGACATTTCATATTTGACATGAATATTTTGAATTCAAGTTTTGATGTTCGATTTTTGCATTTATGCTTCATCCTTTTCTGTCAATAATATAATCTCGAGTGCCTGGATAGGATTTTGGCTAATCCCTATCCTTTGATAATATTTTTAGGCTCAATGTCTAAGTCATATTCCTGAATCTTAGTGATCCACCTTCCTCTTTTTCCCTCGTTGTCTCCTTGCACCAAAATGTCTTTGACTATTGTTGTTGGAACATATGCTATAATGTCGGACTGCAAGACATAGACTCTAAATGCCTTCAATGCCTTGACTAGAGCGTAAGCTTGTTTCTCCAAAATGTTGTACTTCAATTCAATTTCTCTCAATACTTGACTAAAAAAAGTTATCGGTTGTTCATAACCTTCCTTATTCTTTTGTAACATCACAACAACGATAGTATGAGGGGAAGCAAATAAAAGAAATAAAAAGGTGTTGAATAATTAGGGTTGACTAGCATAGGTGCTTCTGCAAAGGATTCTTTGATTCTAGCAAAGGTTTCCAGAGAACTTGGGCTCCATTTTACCTCATTCTCCTTTTCCAGCATGTCAGTGATACCTTTCACTATTTCAACATAATTAGGTATGAAACTTCTTAGAAAGTTGATCCTTCCCAAAAACACTTGAATATATTTCTTTCTTCTAGGCAAGGGAATGTGACTAATAGTCTCCACTCTCTTAGGATCGATTTTTACTCCCTCCTATGCCACTATATGTCCGAACAATTTTCCTTTGCTTAGAGAAAACTGAGAATTCTTTGGATTCAGAGGTAATCCATGTCTCATGCATTTTTTAAAGGTGAGTTTTAGGTGTAAGATATGTTCCTCATCAACATTGGAGAAGATTGTGATATCATCTAAATATACCAATAAAAATTTATCTTCTTCTCCCACAAATGTTATATCCATGGCCTTTTGAAAAGTCGTTCCAGTGTTTATAAGGTCGAATGGCATACAGGCATACATGAAGGTTCCCCAAGGCGTGTGAAGGCAATTTTCTTTTGGTCATCTTGGTGAAATGCTACCTGGTTGTATCTTGAAAAACCATCCATCATGGACATCTGAGCCGAGCCAACTACATTTTGTAATATGTATTCCATCTTAGGCAGTGGGTAGTTGTATTTTAATGAGGCTTTGTTGAAGTTCTGAAAATCCAAACATAACCTTATTTCTCCATTCTTTTTCCTGACCGCAACTAAGTTTTCCACCCACTCAGAATATATCAAAGACACTATAATTTTTGCTTGTAGAATTTTTCTCACTTCCCTCTCAATAGATGGGAGTAGGAGAGGATTGATCTTATAGATATTTTTCTTACAAGGTTTCACTCCACTTTTTAGAGGAATCTTATGTTGAATAATGTTAGTATCAAATGTATTCAAATCATCATATGACCAAGAAAAAAGATATTTATAAACTTTAAAGAGGTTTAAATACCTTTGTTTGTATTGCACGAGGATCCCTTTTGAAAATATGATCATTTGGGGTTCATCCTTTGAGACAATATTGCAGTATTCCACATGTTCATATATTCTATGTTCTGTCGGCTTTGAGGATAAATCATATTTATTGAATATCCTTTCTAGTGGGATTATGCTGCAAGGGATAGTATTCCCCTTTAGTTTCAAGACTCTGTGTCCTAAAATAGTATCTTCCCAAGCAGTTGTCTTTTCTTTTGTCATTATTTCCTCTTCTTGGTCAATAGATGAATTTGAAAATTCTCCATTGACTTCTATAATTTTTTTGATTTTCTTGTCATCCTTGAATACCTATCAATGCTTCATGTTATTAGGTATAGAGGGTTTGTATCTAACTTCAACTTCATACCTGAGAAGTGGGTTTTGGGGAGGCTTAAAGTTGCTGGAAGCTATAGCAAGGGAGTCAGCCATTTGGTTCCCTTCCCTGGGTAGGAATTGGACATTGAAGGCCAAGAAGAAGTTTTCCATCAAGTCCCACACTTCATTTCTATAGGCCCTTAGTCTGGGATGTTTAGTCTGACATTAATTCTTTATTTGCTTCACCACTAGCTCGAAGTCTCCATATACCATCAGAAATTCAATATTCATATTCCTTGTTGTTTGTGAGCCAAGTAGTAATGCTTCATATTTTACCATGTTATTTGTTGCCTCAAATTCCAGTTTAAATGAAAGAGGGATCAAGCTACCATCTAGGGATACTAATAGCACCCCTACTCCATTACTTTATCCGGAACTAGCCCCATAAAAATATAACTTCCATACTTTGCCTTTGGCTTTGTGTTGATTGTCTAATTGGACTATTGTGTGTGCCTGATTTCTTCTTAGATGATGTCATCTTCTTCTAAAAGCATACAAGAGAGGTCATTGTCTTTACCTTACACAGATGCATTATTTTATCCCTCAGCTTTGCAAAAAAAAATTATGAACCTTGACTCTCTATACTATCTTCTTTCTTCCCCTCCAAAGGTAGGGATGGTGGCATAAGTTAGATTTAACTTGATGGAACCTCCAATTTTCAAACCCCAGGATCTAGACAAGAGCATGCCAAATCTTCTAGGGATATCCATTACCATGATTTCCATTACTATTCTCTTGACTGGGATCTGAGCCATGTTCACTACTAGGTCCTTTGTCATTCCCAAGCATTTTACTCTCTTAGAATAAAAAGAGTACATGTATTTATAGGTTGTAGTTATCTGCAAACCGAGTTGCTCCATTACTGTTAATGGCATGAGATCATAAGAGGGACCTGAGTCCAACATACAATTGTGAAGTAGGATGTCATGTATTACAAGAGTTGCATAGAAGGGTGTAGTAGAGGGAGCTTTCTCTTCATCATGAGGTCCAAAAAATACCATAGGCCGTTCTTCTTAAAGATTTGAACAATCATGTGATGGTCCTGAAGTGGATGGAAGCATAAATCGAGAGACTTGGGCTTTATAAGTGGGTTGTTTCAGGAGTTCAGTTAAAGGAACCAGGATTTTGATTTTTTGAGTCCCTTTTGAAGATTGAAAATAGTTGGACCTTTCTCCATGCTACTAGATTCTGCGAGTTCTCTTTCCTTTTCATAGGCTTGCGTTTATGTGAGGGGTGAATTCTCCTCTCTAGGGTCTTCAAGCTTATAGCAATCTTGATTTAAGAAGTCATTTTTTGACATACTTGAGTCTAAGGGTCCTTTTCCCTTGTCAAACAATCCAAGGGTCTCTTGGGGAGAAGCACCTTCATGCTTGTCTTGTTCTCTTGACCTTTTCCTAGACGACTAGAGATCATATTTCCTATGCAACTGGGCCTACTTCAAATCTACAAATGGTTTACAATAGTCACCTATCTCTCCATCGTTCAATGATGCATCCATATCATGCTCTTCTTCTTGATGAGTTTTGATTTCTTGTTCCTCCTCCGAGAAAGAATAGTACAAGTTCCCCTGTATTTCATGAGTGTCTTGTGACTGCTCATCCAGGTCATCCTCTATGTACAATGGGGGGGAATATGGTTTATTTTATCCTTCCTTTCTCTTTGTAGTATCTGTAATCGATGTCTTCAGTACTAGGGATTAAAGCCTCCATTTGGAACTTGAGCATTTTGTCTGGGGAGACTTTGGTTTTTCCAGTTATAGCTTAACCAGTTTATGTGATGAGATTTTTATTAACTTATCCATTTATTCCAACATTTTTTGTTGTGATTATTTTCCTTGACTAGAGGAATATACTTCCTCTCCTTGCTTCTTTTCCCCAGGATTAATCTTGCCTCTCGACATTCCTATGGATGTACAATTTGCATCCACCTCAACGGCATCAATTTGGATCTGATCCAACATGTGATAATTCCTCTCCCTTAGTGTGAAACCAAACTTGGATTCAAAAGACCTAATAAGGACTACTCGGGCAGCAGCCTCGGGAGGCTTGATTTCAATGGGCAGGTTGTTGTATTGCTTTATTAAACCTCTTTATAAATTCTGAAATATCTTCATTTGGTTTTTTCTGTATGGAATTGAACTGTGTTAGGATATATCTGCAATCTCTCTTTTCTCCCCACTTCTATGTAAAGGAGTTCTCCAGCTCTTCCCAAGTAGAAATGGAAGCATGTGGTAAATATTTAAACCACTTTTTAGCCTCTCCATCAAGGGATTGAACAAAGAGCCTCAATACCACATCTAAGTGTTCCAAGTTTAAATTTTGTGCAAATGTACATTCTCTTCTCCATTGAATATGGGCTAGAGTTTAAGGTAGTCTTATGGCATGGTGCTTAGAGCTTAAGGTAGGTCTAATGGAGCATATTTTCTTAGTAGGAAGCCTGGGATTGCCATCTGTATAAATGGAGGTTGTGTTAGATTTATCAGAGGTCTCTGTACTATGACAATGGATGAAAGAGTAGATGGAATGAGACTTGTGGAATTGTTTATATGATGGGTATGACTTCCAGTGAAGATGTACTTCCCCTTTTCGATCTCAGGGGGAGTAGGAAACCAAAAGGAACGAGTATTAACTGAAGCTTCTTCTTCTTTGACTTCTGAGGGAAAGATATTATGTATCAGATCACTTTTGAAGGGATAGGTTAAGACTTTAGTAGTAAATTCTGAGCAATGAATGATGGTGTTCTAAGAGATGGACGATGAAGCTCCAAGGAATGAGGAGATAGTAGCACCACTAGTGAGGGGTTTTTCCTTCCAAAGTCTCTTGTATATTAATTTTTCCAGATCATATGGAGATGGAGATTTTTGTTGAGATGTATCTAAATGGGCGCGGGGTCTCGTAAAATTCAAGATGATTTTCTTAAGATCTGGACAGTGGAGTCACCAAGGTGATCAATCCACAATTTGAATATATTTGCTCACCTTAACAAAGAGTGCCTAAATTTCGTATCCCAGGAAAAAATTCTCTAATACGTTCCCCGGAAACAATGGCAAAAGATGTTGTCGATCCTATAGATAGAGTCTCGATTGCAAGGAAACCAATGCCTAGGAAATCTAGATCTTTATATATAAGAGGTACTCAGTAATATAACATATCAATCAATATAGGCCAATATCATCTGAGGACTTACAATTCATTTTTTTTTGATATAGATGCGACAAAAACAGAAATAAAATAAGAAATCCATCATATAGAGCTTGTTATATTAAGTATTCTACACATATAAGGATTTTCAAAAAAATGACAACCAATAAATCATGGTGAATGCTAATACTCATGGAGCACATTTAAAGATATGAATTCCACAATCTGTACAGGCATCCTTCATAAAAAATTTTATTGAAATGAATTTGTATTAAAGAGGAAAAACATCTAACATCTACTTAACATGAAGTCTAAGAAGAACATGAAACATTTATGGAAATACTAAGGAGAAGAGACATAATGGAATTCCAAAACGTAGGAATCACCATTTACATTGCATTAATATTCTATGAGTAACATATGCATCGAAAGAACTAGAACAATGCCAAAACAATACAGATTTTCTTTCTGAAATCATGATCCCTTCTTTCTTTATCAAATGTTGCATATATAGGCCTCCATGGACATAGATAGGCGATTAGAGATATATTCTTTATTGATTTGGTTCATTATGCCAAAACAATGTCTCAAAATTCCAGCGTGTGCGAATAAACAAATGTTTTAACCATAATGTAATGATATAACAAAAAAAAATAAAAAACCATAAGTAAAAATAATATTAAAGTAAATGAAATGCCAATGCTCGCATAATTTGGATGATCATCAAGAACGATTAGATGATCAGGCCTAGTGAAGAGCATGCGGAGCAAAAGGGTTGACCATTTGTATGAGTAGTGGATTCGCAAAGTGTTCAAACTATTGCCATAAGGTTGGATGGGATTGAGGAGAAGAACTGAACCACCTGTAATTAATCTTTAGATCAGTCACCCCTGAGTAGTCCAGCCTGCGATGAAAAATACTCCTAACCATCCTGAGTAATTGAAATTCCTTCTTTAAGAAATTTACTAGAACTTTACCCATAGGAGTAGTTGTTTTTTTGTGAGATGATCCTACCTTGTATTTAGCCTCTTTTATTTCTTTATTATAATGCTCTTGAGGTAGCAGTTCCCCACGAGTTCCCTAGAGGTTAGATAACCCAACCTATATGATCCTATCAAACTCTTCATTGAAGGAAGCCACGCCCTTTTGTACCCTTATCAGGCTCTTCTTTGCTCTAGCTCTGGCTTCATCTTTCAAAACCACCTTAGATATCTCCTCCACTACACTGACTCTATCTTCTTTTCCTATTGGTCTCAGCTCCTTAATTGGCCTCTCTTTTAAGAAATGAATGAATTTCAGAGAAAATTGGGAGTTCCTTATTCTCATATCTTTAGCATTTGTTATTTGTGATTCACACTATTCACTAATGATCTTTTGATCATGTATCAAAGTCACATGTTCCCAGTTGCAATTCATTTCCTCAATGGTCTCGTCCCTCACCAAATGCCTAGCTTCATGAAGAGACATGTTCCCCTTTAGTTTAGCCTCCAGTTCAGTTATCTCCTGTATTGTAGCCTGTAGGTTTTTAGTGATGTGTTCAACATTAATAACTAAGGTTTGTATTTGTTTCTCTTTCTAAGGTAGTTGGGCTTTGGCAGTGTCTAAGTCCTTTGTGTATTTTTTAGTTCACCTTTAGAAAGTTGAAGCTCAGTCAAATCCTAATTTAGGCGATTAGTGGGGTTCTAGGGATCTTTAGGAACTACTATTATACATACATGAGAGTCTATCTTCTTTTCCAACTCGATTAGAGTTTTCTCCAAAGCTAATATTTTATATTTATTGTCTCTCAACTCCTTCATCATCTTTTCTTTCTCGATTTCAACTTATGCCAGCTCTTTTGTCTAGACATGTTCACCACCAGGCATCTTTAGCCTATGCCTTAACTCCTGATTTTCCTTTTGAGTTGACTGTATAATGACTTATACAGCTAATATGTCATCTAGGTTGATACCCAGTTTAATTATCAACTCCTTATATGATTCTTTTTGGAGATATAGAGCTTTGGAGTTAGCCTTCTCTATTTTCATTTTATTGGAGACTTTTCCTATATATGTCTCAGCTCTATTGATAGTCATGAGGTTTTTACCAAAATAATTATATAACATTTCCCCAACCTTCTTATGTAGGTTGAACTTATCTAACAAAGGGACACTGGCTAAGTTCAGGGAGACATCCAAGGTCTTGAATTAAGGTCCTGTAGATAAGACCTGCACTGATGGTTATTGTAGTGAAATTATCATTTCATCCTTCTCGAGGTCCATAACAGTCAGTAGTCGAGTGTGCCGAGGGGTTGGTTGGGTAGTCATTTCTCTCTGAATTATCTCTTTTACCTTTTTGTTGATTTCATTTATAGATTTTCCTAGAGGCCAACTGGATCCTATAACAGCAGCCTTGCCCTCAAGATATGGAATGGCTACTTCAGTTGTGGGTGAAGCTGTGCCTACTGGTGGATTTTCTAGGTTGATCTAAAAGCCTAGATGATTTGAAACTGGTTTCTCTAGTTGTATCCCCACTTCCTCTTCTTGTTCTTCCTCCTGTTCTGGACCCTGACTTTTGGCTTTCTTATATATATGGACTTCCTTTGTGTCAGTATCCCCTGTTGATTCAACAATCCTCTTTAGAGCTTTGCATGTGTTTATTGGGGAGTTGATCTCCATTTCTATATTAAGATACCATGAATCAAATTTACCTCCCCATTCAATTTCTGGCTTTGACTCATGCGCATAAGTTGATGCTTTAATTTTTTCTCTCCTTCGGTCAATGATGACTTAAGGATCATAATGCCAAGTGTCTCCCTTTTCTAGCTCCATGGATTCAAGTAGGGCTTTAACTATTTTAAAATATTGCCTTGTGTTTACCACAAAAGGACCTTCTGGCTCTCTAATTTTTAAAATGTAGCCTTTCTTTGTTGGTACAAAATGAAGCAGGTCTACTCTGAGGGTCTGTCAGATGAATTCAAGGGTGAATATCCTCATAGGAATGAATATTGGCAAGTGATATGGATGAAGTTCACAACCATAAACCTAAATCTCTATGTAATCATCATAGAGGTACCAATCTCCTATCATGGCATCCTTCCTGAGTTGGAGGAACTCTTTTTGTTGTGTGAAAATTCTGGGCAGCGGGGTTCCATGAAAGATCTAGTAGGTAATGGCCATGAAGGTTGAGATAAATTGGGACTACCCACCCAAGAACAACCTTTTTTTCACAGACATATTCCAGTAAAAGACATAATTTTGTTTCTTATTGGGAGAAAACACTTGAATATCCAGACATTGAAATTCTTTGACATGGTATACAGGAACAAGTAAAACTGAAGTGAATAGTAGCGAAAGTAAGAAGAAGGAGGGAAATAATGAAGTTGAAGGCATATGGTAACAGATAGGTAGGGTGGCATGTTAAGTAGGCAGTTAGGCTTCTTCATCTTATCCATAAACCCCAGGATGACTTTATTTATTATTTGTGATCTATCTTCACCCATTAAACAAACGATTACAACCAGGAGGGCCAAACAATCTAGGGGAAGGAATTTAATTTTAGGAGAGAGGATTTGTTCCAGGAAGGACTATTGTTCATTGGGAGGGAGAGTAATGAAATGATGAATTAAGGTAGCATCGGTGAACTACTTCATTGTGGAAGAAACAGGAAAAATTAAATCCCTTTGGATCAAGGTAGGAGTTATTTCCAGGATTTTAGTCCCTGAGGAAAAAACGAAGTAATTCTTATCCTCTTGGTATGCTGTGGCTAGGCAGGATATGAATTCAGGGGAATGATGAATAGAAGGTGCAATTTGAAAATATAGACTGGAGTTGACAACCTTAAAAGGGTCTTTTTTCTTCACATGGTTAGAAAACAGTTCATAGCGGAGGTTGACAAGCGAATAAGGACAAGTGGAGTCTACAATTTAACTCTTGGTGTCTACCAAGGGTTCAACGCCAGGAGACTTTGCCTCACAGGTTTTGGGAGTTGTGGGAGAAATTTTTCTACATTTGATTGAGTGAACAAAAGAAAAATACAGGCGGTCGGGTTACCTAGAACCTGCATGAGTGACTAAAAGAGACGTTGGGAAGTGGTCCTTATATGTTTCAGATACGTGGAGTGATAGATCTTGCATAGGTGACCAGGTGTGGATATTCATGCCGAGGCTGTATAGTAGCTGTCGGGAAGGAAAAGTATTGGTGATAGACTATTTTATAGCAGAAGGGTCACTACTATCCAAATGGTGGGCTTAGAGATTGGAGCAGAGGGTAGGTGGCAACTTAGGGTTGGCCGACAGGCCGTGAATCAAAGATTAGAGGCGGGAGTGGACCGGCATGTTTTAACTTTACCTTTAATACCCTAGGCCTTCAATCATTAGGAGCCAATGAGAGGAGCCCATTTGGCTGATGGCCCCACTGTGCTATGGTAGGGAGTACCCCAGGCATAACAAGTTCTTTTCTAGCCCCCAGAACCAATTAGGATTGTCGAAACACTCTTTGACCTTTTAACGTCAGTGTTGCCTATCTTGTTGATCCTCATGCAACTAACACCGGTGGAGTTGGTTTTAAGAGTGTTGAGGGTGTTGAGGTATGGCGGTCATGGAGAGAGGAATGTGCCCTTTACTCTTTTCTTAAAAGATACTCATCAAACCTCTTGATCACCTTGCGTCGTGGTTAAGCCTAAACCTCTAGTTCACAGCGCCATAGTTTAAGCATCGAGAGAGGTTAGTCCTCATGACTTTATCGAAATTTGTTATTCCCTATTTATTCTTGATGATCATTGCACTATTTGCGATCTCTAGAGAATCATATGATGTCCAGAGATAACATTGGCTCCAACTAGGGATGGTCTATTGACATCAATGCACTGAGAACTTGGAACTTGACATTTTCTCCTTAAGCATGGAGTCTTAAAAAAAAAATTCATGAAAACAAACAACAATAACTTTGAAAATCATAACATATTTACGTATATCACACCAGTATTTACAATGAATTAGGGGAAAGTACCTTTAGTGATAGAAATAGAGTTTGAGGAACTACCCATTCACTGGTAGTTCCAGTGATTCTCCTTCTAGGTTTTCCAGCAAAAAAGTATTATTTCCTTTTTCTTCGGAGATTTTGAAGGGGCTGAACCACAATGGATCAAAGTTTCCATGTTTTCCTTTTTCCTCCCTTCATAAATCCCACCTTAAGACCAAATTTCTAGGTTGAAATGGCCTGTCCTTTTCCTTCTTGTCAAATAAAGATTTCATTTTGTGTTGATAATTAACCAATTTTTGGCTAACCTACTCTCTACTTTTGTGAAGTTGGATTCTGGTAGGATTTTAGCTAATCTGTGCCCTTTGATAAGCTTAGTAGGCTTAATGTTTAAGTAATATTCATGAATCTTAGTGATCCACCTTCCTCTTTTGCCATCGTTGTCTCTTTGCACCAAAATGTCTTTGACTATTGTTGTTGCAACATATGCTATAATTTCGGACTATAAGACATAGAATATGAATGCCTGCAATGCCTTGACAAGAGTGTAAGCCTGTTTCTCCAAAATTTTGTACTTTAGTTCAACATTTCTTGATACTTGACTGAAAAAAGCTATCGGTTGTTCGTAACCTTCCTTATTCTTTTGTAACAGTACAACAATGACAATATGAGCGGAAGATTAAAAACATATAAAAAGGTGCTAAATAATCAGGGCTGACAAGCACAGGTGCTTTTGCAAAGGATGCTTTGATTCTAGCAAAGGATTCAAGAGACGTTGGGCTCCATTTTACCTCATTCTCATTTTTTAGCATGTTAGTGATACCTTTCACTATTTCAACATAATTAGGGATGAACCTTCTTAGAAATTTGATCCTTCCCAAAAACACTTGAATCTTTGGAAAGGGAATGTGACTAATAGCCTCCACTCGCTTAGGATTGATTTTTACTCCGTCCTATGCCACTATATGTCCCAACAATTTTCCTTCGCTTAGAGAAAACTGAGACTTCTTTGGATTTAGAGATAATCCATATCTCCTGCATTTTTTGAAGGTGAGATTAAGGTGCAAGATATGTTCCTCATCAACCTTGGAGAAGACTATGATGTCATATAAATAGACCACTACAAATTTATCTTGCTCTCCCACAAGTGTTATATCCATGGCCCTTTCAAAATTTTCTCCAATGTTTATAAGGCCAAATGGCATACGAGCATACATGAAGGTTCCCCAAGGCATGGTGAAGGAAACCTTCTTTTGGTCATCTAGGTGTATTGCTACCTGGTTGTGTCCTGAAAAACCATCCATCAGGGACATCCAAGTTGAGCCAAATTCCATTTGTAATATGTAGTCCATATTAGGTAGTGGGTAGTTGTCTTTTAATGAGGCTCTATTAAGGTTTCAAAAATCCACACACAACCTTATTTCTCCATTATTTTCCCTGACCCGAACTAATTTTTCCACCCACATAGAATATCTCAAAGGTACTATGATTTTGACTTATATAAGTTTCCTCACTTCCCTCTCAATAGATGGGAGCAGGAGAGGATTTATCTATTGCAAATATTTTTCTTACAAGGTTTCATTCCATTTTTTAGAGGAATATTATGTTGAATAATGTTAGTATCAAATGTCTTAAAATCATCACATGACCAAGAAAAAAAATCTTTATAAACTTTAAAGAGATTTAAATACCTTTGTTTTTATTGCAAGGGGATCCCTTTTGACAATATGATCATCTGGGGTTCATCCTCCGAGCTAAAATTGTAGTATTCCACTTGTTCATACATTCTGTGTTTTGTCGGCTTTGAGGCTTCATGATTTTTATTGAATAACATTTTCAATGGGACTAGGATGCGAGGGATATTATTCCCCTTCAATTGGAAGACTATGTGTCCTGCAATAGTCTCTTTCCAAGAAGTTGTCTTTTCTTTTGTCATTTTTTCCACTTCCTAGTCAATAGCTGAATTTGAAAATTCTCCAATGAATTTTATAAAGCGTTGGATTTTCTTGTCATCCTTGGATGCCTACCAATGCTTCACATTATCTGGTATAGAGTGTTTGTATCTGACTTCAAATTCATACCCGAGAAGTGGGTTTTGGGGAGGCTTAAAGTTGCTGCCAGCTATAGCAAGCGAGTCAACCATTCGGATCCTTGGTAGGAATTAGACATTGAAGGCCAAGAATAAGTTGTCCATCAAGTCCGAAATTTCATCTCTATAGGCCCTTGGTGTGGGATGTTTAGTCTGACAATGATTCTTTATTTCATTCACCACTAGCTTGGAGTCTGTATATACTGTGAGACATTCAATATTCATATTCCTTACTATTTGTAGGCCAAGTAGTAATGCTTCGTATTCTGCCACGTTCTTTGTTGCCTCAAATTATATTTTAAATGAAAGAGGGATCAAGCTAACCTCTGGGGATCCTAACAATATCCCTGCTCCACTACCTTCTATGGAATTAGCCCCATCAAAATATAACTTCCATACTTTTCCTTTGGCTTTGTGTTGATCGTCCAAAATGACTGCTGGGTGTACCTTAGCTTCTTCTAAGATGATTTCATCTTCTTCTAATAGCAGACAAGAGAGGTCAAGCTCTTTCCTCTACACAGGAGCATTCTTTGAGCCCTCATCTTTGGTAATTATTTTTATGAACCTTGACTCTCTATACAATTTTCTTTCTTCCCCTCCAAAGTTAAGGATGGTGGCATAAGTTAGATCTAACTTGATGGAACCTCCAATTTTTGAACCCTAGTATCTTGACAAGAGAATGCCAAATCTTGCAGGGATATCTACTACCGCGATATCCATTACTACGCTCTTAACTAGGATCTGAACCAAGTTCCCTACTAGGTCCTTTATCATTCTCAAGAATTTTACTCTCTTAGAATCAAAAGAGTAAAGGTCTTTATAGGGTCTAGTTATCTGCAAACCAAGTTTCTCCATTACAGTTAATGGCATGAGATTATGAGATGCACCTGAGTCCAACATACAATTGTGAAGTAGGAGGTCATGTATTACAAGAGTAACATAGAAGGGTGCAATAGAGGGATCTTTCTCTTCAACATGAGGTCCAAAAACTACCATAGGCCTTTCTTCTTGAAGATTTAAATAGTCATGTGATGGTGCTGAAGTGGATGGAAGCATAAACTGGGTTGTTTCAAGAGTTCAATTAAAGGAAAAAGGATTTTGACTTTTTCAAGTTCCTTTTGAAGATTGAAAACAATTGGTCCTTTCTCCATGTTTCCAGATTTTGTTGGTTCTCTTTCCTTTTCACGGGCCTCTTTTGACGTAAGGGGCGACTTATCCTCTTTAAGATCTTCGGTCTTATAGAAATATCTATTTAAGGAGTCATTCTTTTTTGACATATTTGTGTCTAAGGGTCCTTTTCCCTTATTAGATGATCCAAGGGTCTCTTGGGGAGAAGCACCTTCATGCTAGTCTTGTTCTCTTGACCTTTTCCTAGAGGGCTGGAGATCATAATTTCTATGTAGTTGGGCTTGCATGAAATCTACAATTTTTTTACAATAGTCACCTATCTCTCCATTGTTCAATGTTGCATCCATATCGTTCCCTTCTTCTTGATGAGTTTTGATTTCTTGCTCCTCCTGCGAGAAAGAAGAGTACAAGTTCCCCTGTATTTCATGAGTGCCTTGTGACTTCTCATCCGGGTCATCCTCTATGTACAATGGGGGGGAATATGGTCTATCTTCTCCTTTCTTTCTCTTTGTAGTATCTTTAATGGTTGTGTTTGGTGCTAGGGATTAAAGCCTCCATTAGGAACATGAGCATTCTATCTAGGGAGACTTTGGTTTTCCAATTATAGCTTATCCAATTTATGTGATAAGATTTTTATTAATTTATCCATTTATTCCAACTTTTTTTGTTGTGATTATTTTCCTTAACTAGAGGAAGATACTTCCTCTCCTTTCTTCTTTTCCCCAGGATCAGTCTTGCCTCTCGATATTCCTGTGGATGTGAAATTTGGGTCCACCTTGAGGGAATCAATTTGGATCTGATCCAACATGTGAGAATTCCTCTCCCTTAGTGTGAAACCAAACTCGTATTAAAAAGCCCCAATAAAGACTACTCGGGCAGAAACCTGTGGAGGCTTGATTTCAATGGGAAGGTTGTTGTATTGCTTGTTAAACCTCTTTATAAATTCTGAAATATCTTCATCTGGTTTTTTCTTTATGGCATTGAACTCTGTTAGGATATATTTGTGATCTCTCTTTTCTCCCCACTTCTATGTAAAGGAGTTCTCCATCTCTTCCCAAGTATCAATGGAAGCATCTGGTAAATATTTAAACCACTTTCTAGCCTCTCCATCAAGGGATTGAACAAAGAGCCTCAATACCACATCTAAGTTTTCAACGTTTAAATTCTGTGCAAATGTACATTACCTTCTCCATTGAATATGTGCTAGAGTTTAAGGTAGTCTTGTGGCATGGTGCTTAAAGGTTAAGTTAGGTCTAATGGAGCATAGTTTCTTAGTAGGAAGCCTGGGATTGCCATCTATATAAATGGATATTGTGTTAGATTTATCATAGGTCTCTATACTGCGACAATGGATGAAAGAGTAGATGAAATGAGACTTGTGGAATTGTTTATCTAATGGGTATGACTGCCAGTGAAGATGTCTTTCCCTTTCCGATCTCAGGGGGAGTAAGAAACGAAATGGAAGGAGCATTGACTGAAACTCTTCTTCCTTGACTTCTAAGGGCAAGATATTATGCATAAGACCAGTTTCAAAGATATATATTAAGACTTTAGTAGTAAAGTATGAGCAATGAATGATGGTGTGCTGAGAGCTGGATGATGAAGCTTCAAGGAATGAGGAGATAGTAGCATCACTAGTGAGGGGTTTTTCCTTCCAAAGTCTCCTGTAATTTAATTTTTCTAGATCATACACAGTTGGAGTTTTTTTTAGATGTATCTAAATGGGTGCGAGGTCTCATAAAATCTAGGATGATTTTCTTAAGATTTGGACAGTGGAGTCACCAAGGTGATGAATCTGCAATCCAGACGTCTTTTCTCACCTTAACAAAGAGTGCCTGAATTTCGTATCCCAAGTAAAAATTCTCTAATATGTTCCTCGACAACAACGCCAAAAGATGTTGTCGAGCCTAGAGACAAAGTCTGGATTGCAAGGAGACCAATTCCTAGGACATCTAGATATTTATACATAAGAGGTACTCAGTAATATAACTTATCAATCAATAGAGGCCAATATAATATGAGGACTTACAACTCATTTTTTTTATATAGATGCCAGAAAAACAGAAATAAAAGAAGAAAGCCATCATATAGAGCTTGTTATATCAAGTATTCTACACATATAAGGATTTTGAAAGAAATGACAGCCAAGAAATCATGGTGAATGCTAAGACTCATGGAGAACATTTAAATATATGAATTCCACAATCTGTATAGGCATCCTTCATAAAAATTTGATTTAAATGAATCTGTATTTAAGAGGAAAAACATCTAACATCTACCTAACATGAAATCTGAGAAGAACATGAAACATTTATGGAAATACTAAGGAGAAGAGACATAATGGAATCCCAAAACGTAGGAATCACATTGATATTGCATTAATATTCTGAGTAACATATGCATCGAAAGAAACAGAGCGTTGCCAAAACAGTACAGATTTTCTTTCCAAAATCACGAACTCTTCTTTCTTTATCAAACGTTGCATATATAGGCCTCTTTGGATAGAGATAGGCCATTAGATAGATATTCCTTATTGATTTGGTTCATTATGCCAAAACAATGTCTCACAATTCCAACATGTGAGAATAAACAAATGTTTTAACCATAATGTACTGATATAACAAAACAAAGTAAAAAGCCATATGTAAAAATAACACTAAAGTAAATGAAATGCCAAGGCTCGCATAATTTGGATGATGTTCAAGAATTATGAGATGATCAGGCCTAGTGAGGAGCATGAGGAGAAAAATGATTGACCATTTGTACGAGTAGTGGATTCACAAATTATTCGCACTGTTTCCATAGTGTTGGAGGGGGCTGAGGATAAGAAATGAACCGCCTGTAATTAATATTTATATCAATCACCCCTGAGTAGTCCAACCTACAATGAAAAAGACTCCTAACCATTTGTTGTAGCAGCTACAACCACCCTCCAAAATGTTTCCTTAGCCTGTTTTGGAGCCTCCCTACCAACCTTACACAACACTTTGTCTTCTTCGTTAACTACTCAAGATTCAAGTGTTTTCCTCGCACAAAGGCAACCTATTGATCACAGTTGATCCATGCCCCTCATAGGCTGCTCATCCAAACTTGGTCACACTGCAGGCTGAGCATATTCCCCTTGAAAATTATGCATTTCTGGAGGGTAACCAGCCTTCCCTCCAGGAATTACGCAGTCCCCTCTTAAATCTTGTTGGGATCTAGGATTGTACAATCCTGGAAGCCAACCTTCCCAGTAAGATTTACGTAAATTTTCCCACCAAAAGGCTGCTCAGCCCATGATTTGCACAAATCTGGGAAGCAATGAGTTGCTCTGCCCAGAAATTGTGTAAACCTCCTGGGTAGTCAACCCATCTCCCAGCCAGAAATGATTATTTTTCTCGAGTAGTCGAGCAGTATCTTGCATATGCAGCTGAGTTGACTTGCATGCATGGGCTGCTTCTCCCATGGTAGCATGCAAAGGCATCCCTTGTTTCAGGGATCTATGTTTAGCAGTTGGAGGTTACATGCAAGGAGAAATTCTGAAACCTCCCACCAAGTGTCGCTTCCACTAGATTCGTGGCATGCGCATCATAACCTCGATGCTATCAAAACTCATCAATCAGACACTGTAGAGCTCATTCCTCACATCAAACTTGTAGCTCTATCCCACATCACATCTAGGAGCAGTTGACACATTCAGCTCAGCTGTTTTGTGGTAAGCCCACTTCCCATGCCTTGTGCTGCATTTATGTCGCTTTTTGTGTTTTTTCTTGTGGGAGTACTTTTTTCTTGATTTCTTTGAATGCTTTCTGTCACGTACATATATACTAGCTTGTCCTAGCTCTATTTTAGTTTTCGTTGGTTCCTCATTGATGTCGCATGCATGAAACTGTTTTGCACAGACATTCGCCCAACCAGTGGACTGCATCACCCACATGCATGTTGATCTATTTGTGGAATCTTTAATTCATGTTCTACATGCACTATCAATCACTTATGCTATCACTTAGTTTCACCATGCATTTACTATCTTAGTTGCTTTTAGTTTCCCGTTGGTGAGTCAAGCCAACCTTGGCCTAGACTCTGCTTTCACCAAGGCTGCATTGTGCAATATGGGGAAGGACGGCTCACCTTCCTCTCCAGATTTGCACATTCCTACCCAACATTGGCCTCCATGACTGTTTTGTCCATTTCTCGAGGACAGTGGTTTCTTGACCCAAGAAATTGCGCAAATATGTCCCTAGGCCAGCAGTCCTTCCAAGATGGAATTGCGCATTGCGCAATCCCACCAGTCAGCAGCCAAAATTGACTATACATTGTGCAGTTCCAATGGTCCACTAGTCTCCCAACAACCCAGGCTTTGCCTTGTGTAGTCTTGGTAGTCGGTCTCCCAACCTCCCTACTGAAATTGTGCAACCTTCATGATCATGCACCCAGGTATGTTGCAAGTCAGTTCTCATGTTCATTTTGGCTTATGACAGATAGATTTCTTGCCATGAGAGTTGCCATGTCTCCAGGTATCCTAGGTATTCATCTACCTCTCAGAAGTACAGGTACAATGGTTTCTAGGAGAGCAGAGACAAAGACACCATTCAAAGCACACTTGGGGATGCAGTTGATCAAGTGTCCATGGACATGCCTACCCATGAAGACGTGAATTTGGTCATAGGAAATGACATCAAGATATGACAATAGCAGCATCACACCGAGCAGCATCATGAATTGCAGCTGAAGACATCATACCAAATGCAACGAGTGCAAGAGGAGGGTTGTTGACCACACGGAGGCGGAACAAGTTTGCAATCTCAAGTAGGTCCATTAATGATGAAAGAAACTTTGGAGACTCTGGCTATGAGGTGACGACGCAACATGAAGATCACATGAAGGTAGAAGATGTAACAAAGAAGGAGTTGCATGTGCTGAAACAGAAACTCAGGAAGAACATGAAGCTGCATAGATAGACGAATGAGTTGTTGGGTTGTGTTTGTTATACAACAAAACAATCTCCTCATCGGCTCAGAAGGGAAAGACATGATAGCTGATGCAAAGACCAAGATCACATGCCTTGTTTCCACACTAATGTTGGCTATACACTGACAACCTGCTTTATAAAGCTTATCTGTAAGCCTAAGGGTGCGTTAGTGACCCTACTATCTCTATTTGTTACTGCGGGGACAACGTCAGTGGATCCTAATGAAGTTCTAAAGGTCAAAGGAGTGAATTGACTCATAAATATCTAGATATTTTCTCCTAAATGTACTCAAGAAAAGCAAGGAAACATCTCAAGTTCGACCTATTTGAGGGATTTATAATCTTAATGAAGGAGGCAAATGGGAAAGAGCTGAAAATCATGGTAACTTCATTTCTTTTACCTTAAGGAACTCATGGAGGAACTTGGCAACCCTAACTCAATTTCTACATAAGCAAAGCTAGGGCTATGGTGCTAGAGGTCAGATCATTTGAAAGGATAGCTTACTTGATTGTTGAGCATAGTCTCAAACCTAAGCATAAGAAGTTGGTAAGGGAGAGAGAGAGAGAAGCTGGAGGGGTAAGGGAAGGCTTAGTTATGTGTAACTAGAGATCTTTTATGTATTCATGTATTAGTTATCAGAGTTGTATGATGTGATTATGCTTGTCTCTTATATGTGCAGGACTTGATCTGGAGCTGGCTCAGGGGACTTCCAGCTAGCTGCATTGTGCTCTCTAGCAAATCTACACGGAGGCTTGAGGTAATCCATTTGTTTTTCTTTGATGGTTAGTTAATGTTTATGGACATGCATGTAACTTTGTGACAGTTGCAGATAATATTACAGTCTATCAAGGGTCTCGGGAAGACCCTTGAGGGTATCTCCATTCTCCATACACCGTGCATTTTATCCTATAGTAGAATTGGTGACTCCGCTGGGGACTATACATCTAGTTCCTAGTTTTCCTAGACATTTCTCAGTTTCCTCCTCCTTCTAAGACCTCCCTATACTTCTACATTCGCTTTCTAACCCACCAAAACATTGCTACATTCTACCTTCATATATTTAGCCATGAATCTGATCCTAAACACCCTATTTTGAGTTGTTTTCCCACACTAACGTAGGTTAGTAGACAACACAGTGCTTTATAAAGCTTTGTGTCTGCACACACAATGCGTTAGTGGAACCAGTAACTCTCTGTGGCCACTACTATAGAGTGTTAGTCCCCCAAATCTTGACATACAGCTGTGTCTGTAAACTCAAAGGGAGGGGAAGCTTTCTCATGGACTAAAAAGGATTTGTAGCTACATTTTGTTAGCAAGATCGCTGTCCTAAAAGAATTTTTTTTTTAGGAAATAACTTTTTTCTTTCTTAAAACATTTTTTATAAAAGAAATATTCACATTTTTTATTCATTCTTTTGCTTGGCTTGTTAGATTTTCCTTTATTTTGGTTTCAAAATAGTTGTTAAGAAAGCATTGGAAAGATTTATGTTGGTTATGCATGTGTTATAATGACTAGGATGCATGGAACAAATATGAATATGTGAAAGACTCTCACCTGTAGAATACAACTTGTTTTCATCGAATTGAATATTTTTTAAGCATTGTCTTGTGCATGATTTTTGAGTTAGAGTCCCATCACATTTCATACGTCAACTCCCCTACCGAAGACACTAAAAAAGTACACATAAAATTTACCTAAAATCAATTAGTAACTATTTATTGAGCAAACAAACATTAGTTCAGGCTGGGATCTTGGGATAGGTAGTGTGAGTAAACTGCCGAAGGTCAAAAACCAAAACTAATGTCATTAAAAGAGAGAAAATTCCTTTTGCACTCATACTACCGAGACCACTCTAGTCAAAGCGGAGCTAAATATGAGACAACATCAGACTGTAAGTGAAGGTAGCCTGCCTTCGCTTGCAACTCTTTTGGGTATTCTATGTAGTGGGGATCCCTTCGGGGATTTCGGAGCTGAGTCAAGGACTTAGGTATCCTACCCACACAGCGTATTGTCTGCTACAATGTCCCCCCCAGTGGTGTCTGTGATCTGAGGTATCCTTAGTGGCCAAGCTTTTAGGGACTTACACAAGGTGACTCGGTCAGGCTTCCCTAGTACCTAACACATACGGACCTACTTTGCCTTCAATTTTTGGGACGGTGCTCGTCTTCATCAGAATACTTGGCCCCTCAATCTGAGGTTCAGGCGAAGCTCTAGAGTAACCGTAACTGTACATTTGACCAGCCCACTCTATTATTCATTGAGATACTGGGTTTCATCTCCAGCGATTGGTGCTTATTAGACAAGGTCATTTCCCTCTGTTTGCTGATTGATCAACTTAGTGAATTTTTTACATTTTTTAGGCACTTGTGTGCTATCATTGAGACTTTAACAAATATCACGATAAAATTTATTGATAAAAATTAATGGTCACCGTGGCTACATCCAGCCCTCGTCATCAATCTAGACGATTGTTAGGACTTCGTCCACTTATTGTGGAAGATCCGTCGAGCTCCAGTGAACCAGATTCTCCATCTTCAGGGAATCAATCTCCTAGATTTCACATGAAATCTATTTGGACAACAAACGATTCAAGTTTGACAGAGGATTTCTTTACCAAATTATTTCTTCCTCCCTTTAACCCTTCTCTCATGAATCTGTTGGACCCACTCTTGGTTCCTATGGCACTTGTACTCCCTGTCTCTTTAGTTGGAACATTTCCATCCATCTCGTCGACGACTAATGGGTCGTGGAACTTTGTGGACACTTTTGGTCCCCCACCACTTCCCCAGTCGACAGTCACCACCACTCCGTTGATGGCAAACCCTACTATCCCATTTGTCCTAGGTAAAAACCCTCACATGACACCCTCCACAAGTGGCACTGAACCTATGCCGGGTTCCACACCTTTAGTGTCAAATTCTACACCTTTGACAAGTGCTACATACAACACTCCTTATAATGCTCAATATATGTTGGGTCCCTATAATACTAGTGATTACCCCATTACTATTGTAGTTATACCCCCTATTTATATTGTTGTGCCCCTATTACCCCCATATTGTTATTTCTGTGCCCCATAGAATCCCTCTATTGTTATTTTTGTGGCTTTATATTATTATTGTTAGGTCGGCTGGATTATATTGTGACTCCTTAGACTCCTATATATAGAAAGGAGGTTTTGTCATTTGTATCATCGAAGAATTGTTCATTTATGTAATGTAAAGGAGGTTGCCCCCTCGACGAGGATGAATTCTAAGGCGTGGATCTCTCTTTTCTATCTTTTTGTGAGCTGGTTTCATAACATTTGGTATCAGAGCTTTGGATTCTAGGGTTTCGCTGCTCCAAACAGGTCATCGTGGAATTTTCGCTATAACTGTTTTTCTGTGACGTTTCAGAAGTCGCAAAAAAAACCCATTTGAGAAGAAATCGCACTGAATCTTGGGTCCGAATTTCAGAACTTTTCGCGCGATATTTGCGGAGATATGATCTGAGGAAGTTGGTCTTTTTGCAGACTCCTGAATTACATTCAAAACAGGTGACCTAGGGAAAATCGTCATAACTTTCTCTCTGGGGATCGGATTGAAGTTTCATCAGAAGTTACAGAAAGAGGACAGAATTTAATTTCTTGTGGGTGTTTTTCAGATCCAAAGGTAGAAACAGTGACTCGTGGCACGCCATACAATTTCGCTCTACTGAACTAGTCTATAATCAAGTCACTGTGGGAGATTTAGCATAACTCTTCCTTGGAGAATCCAATTTGGGTAAGACTTGTGGCATTGGAAAGAGGACACAGAGGGCTACTACAGGTCACAAATTCAGGACTAGATAATCAGAGAGTACAGAGATACATCAGAGGCAATATCGAGCTCCTACAAAGTGAAAAAAGGTGTGTAGATTTTCTTAAATTTTTGCTTAAGCTTGGTTTGAAAATTTATTTTGAAGGAATTCAAAGGGCATAGTAGAGAATTATTATCGGTAACTGATGCCCCGAGGAAAGAAAATGCAAACACCTAGTAAGGAACCTGAAAGCTCGGGCATGACTCATGAAGAAGAGGAAGAAATGCACCATGATATATCAAAATTACAAGACCAAGTGCAACAACTGTCCCTTACACAAAAAGGAACAGAATCTAAGATGGATGGTTAAAAGAAAGGTGTAGAAGCTAAGATGGACTGTCTAAAGAAAGGCGTAGAAGCTAAGATGCTTGACGTGGAAGCTAAGATGGATGATTTGAAGATAGATTTGAAGACAGACATGGAAGAATTGAAGAAGTTGCTACAAGAAAGGGTCACTAATGGTGAAAAGGTAGTAAATGAAACTCATGATGAAAACAAAAGAAATGTTAATCATGATTCCATAGACTCTAATGTTGGATCGAAGACTCACCATGTTCCAAAAATCGATATGAGGAAGTTTGATGGCAAGGATCCCGCCACATGGATATTACAGATGGAGCAATTCTTCGATCTCAATAATGTGCAAAACACACAAAAGGTACGTATGGCAACTTTATATTTGGAACCAAATCAGTTTGTATGGTATCAATGGCTTTGTTCTCGTAAACAATTTATCACTTGGGCAATTTTTACGGAAGAACTGATAGCACATTATGAAGATACAAAAAGCAACACTTTTTTTAGCCAATTGATAAGTCTCAAACAAAAGGGTTCAATAATGGAGCACATTGAGGAGTTCCAAAAATTGAACATAAGGGTAAAAGATATTCCAGAGGAGCATAGGATTGATGTGTTCATAGGGTCTTTAAAGGATAATATCCAACATGATGTGCGCCTTTGGGAACCTGATTCTTTAGAGAAGGCATTCAGGTTAGCAAGAAAAATGGAAAGCAAAATTATGGCAACTAGGAAGCATACCATTCACAACTATAAAGACGGAAGTGTTGTTGCCCATAATCTTCCACAACCTACAAGGTTGACACCACAACAATTGGAAGAAAAAAGAGCAAAAGGGCTTTGTTACAATTGTGATAGCAAATACACAAAAGGTCATAAGTGTGCTGAGAAGAAATTATTCTACATAGATTGTGAAGAGGAAGAAGAAAAGGAGCAAAAAAGGTCAAAATAAGAGGATATATTCCAGGAACAAAGCCTAGATGAAGAACAAATAAATCCGACCATATCTTGTAATGCATTGGCGGGAATTACCACTCCTCAAACCATCAAGATAGAAGGACAAATCAAGAAGAAAAAGGTAATAGTGTTGATTGATTCAGGAAGCACCCACAATTTTATTCATTGTAGGGTAGCAAAAGAATTGAATTGCTTCCTATATCCAGCACCAGAGTGTCAAGTGATGATTGCAAATGGAGGAACAATAAATTGTTCTGGAAAGTGCCATAATATCAAGATATCCATGGGAGAATATGTATTGACTAGCCCAATGCTTTCCATTCCAATGGGAGGTGCTGATGTTGTACTAGGAGTCCAATGGCTACAATCCTTGGGTACAATAGCTTTTAATTTTCAAGAACTTTTCATGAAATTTTTTGTGGAAGGAAAGGAAGTTGAATTAAGGGGTATTGCAGGGAAACCAGGAAAGATAATCAGCTCTAATGGCATGACAAAGCTTCTAAAAAAGGAGCAAAGAGGTGTAATTGCACAATTATGCTCGCTAGATGTTTCCACATTGGAATCATCTATTTCTCCAGATCTCCAAAATGTCCTGGACAATCATTCCAAGGTATTTGAGACTCCCAAAGGTCTCCCACCTATGCGTGATCATGATCATGCTATTCATCTGATTCCAGGAAGTGTTCCTCCAAACATCAGGCCATACAGATATCCATATGTCCAAAAAAGTGAAATTGAACGTATGGTTGCAGAAATGCTAGAGGCTGGTATAATTCAACCGAGTCAAAGTTCTTTCTCAGCTCCAGTAGTATTGGTGCACAAGAAGGATGGATCATGGCGCATGTGTCCAGATTATAGGGAGCTCAACAAGCTCACTATTAAAGATAAGTTCCCCATTCCTGTTATTGATGAATTACTGGATGAATTGCATGGATCAATTTACTTCACTAAGTTGGATCTTCATTCGGGATATCATCAAATTAGAATGAAGATTGAAGACATTTCAAAAACGACATTTAGAACTCATGAGGGTCATTATGAATTTTTGGTCATGCCTTTTGGCCTTACCAATGCACCTTCAACATTTCAAGGTTTGATGAATTCAATTTTCAAACCATTCCTTAGAAAATTTGTGTTAGTATTTTTTGATGATATACTAATCTACAGCAAGTCTTGGAAGGATCATGTTGAACATGTTGACAGGGTGTTACAACTATTGGAGGAGAAACAATTATATGCAAAAAGATCCAAATGTTTCTTTGGAGTCCAAGAGGTGGAATATTTGGGTCATATTGTATCTCATGAAGGAGTTAAGGTAGACCCTAACAAAATTAAAGCCATTAAGGAATGGAAAATCCCCACATCCATAAAGCATCTGCGAGGATTTCTTGGGTTGACAGGGTATTATCGCAAGTTTGTTAAGAATTATGGGAGAATAGCAGCACCTCTAACAACATTATTGAAGAAAGATTCATTTTCATGGACTTCGGAAGCAACAAAGGCCTTTGAACATCTTAAAGAGGCAATGTGCCAAGCACCGGTCTTAGCTACGCCGGACTTCACAAAAACCTTTATTGTGGAATGTGATGCTTCAGGAAATGGAATTGGTGTTGTTCTAATGCAAGATGAAAGACCCATTGCTTTTGAAAGTTGTCCAATCAAGGGAAAGTTTTTAAGCAAAGCTATTTATGAGAAGGAAATGTTGGCAATACTCCATGCACTTAAGAAATGGCAACCCTACCTAATGGGAAGACACTTCAAGGTAAAAACGGATCATGATAGCCTTAAATACTTTTTAGAACAAAGATTATCCTCTGAAGAGCAACAAAAGTGGGTCACAAAGATGTTGGGTTATGACTTTGAAATCATCTACAAAAAAGGGAAGCAAAATGTGGTGGCAGATGCACTCTCAAGAAAGGATGAGGATGTGGAAGCATTGTTGTGTGCCATTTCTATTATCCAACCAGATTGGATAAACGAAGCAAGGGAGGAATGGAAGAATGACGAAGAAGTGTGGGCACTTATTCAAAAGCTACAACAAGATTCCAGTACTTCTGATACATTTAGCTGGCAAAATGATTCGTTATGGTACAAAGATCGCTTATACCTCTGTAAGAATTCCCAGCTAAAACAAAAGATTCTTATGGAATTGCACACTTCTCCCTTAGGAGGGCACTCAGGATTTTTAAAAACTTACCACAGGGTTAAGAAGGAATTTTTTTGGGATGGCCTTAAATCAGATATTCAAAAGTTTGTGGCGGAATGTTTGGTTTGCCAGCAAAATAAAGTTGAAACAATTAAGACACCAGGTCTATTACAACCTTTATCCATTCCAAGCCAACGTTGGGAGGAGGTTTCAATGGATTTTATCACAGGTTTACCCAAGTCTGAGGGAAAGAGTGTCATCATGGTGGAAGTTGACAGACTTACCAAGTATGCACACTTTTGTGCATTATCACATCCATTTAAAGCCAGTACAGTTTCTACTACATTTATGGAAACAGTTCAAAAGCTACATGGAAACCCAAAGATTATTGTAAGTGACAGAGATCCCATTTTCACTGGAAATTTTTGGACAGAATTATTTTCTTGTCTTGGTACTCAGTTAGCTCATAGCTCATCTTATCATCCTCAATCTGATGGGCAAACTGAGATAGTAAACAAATGTTTGGAAGGATATCTTCGTTGCTTTGTATCTGATAAACAAACACAATGGGTCAAATGGTTGCCTCTAGTTGAATGGTGGTATAACACTTCCTTCCATACAGCAACAAAAATGACCCCATTTATGGCACTTTATGGGTATCAACCACCATCCATCACATCATATTTAAGAGAAAATTCTAAGGTTCAGGCAGTGGAACATCACATCGAACATCAGCAACAAGTCCTCCAACTCTTAAAGGATAACCTCGTGTTGGCACAAAATAGAATGAAACAACAGGCAGATCAACATCGCAGTGAAAGAAGTTTTGATGTAGGTGATTGGGTATTCCTACGGCTACAACCATATAAGCAAATGTCCCTAAAGCAAGCTAAGAAGGATAATAAATTATCACCAAAGTATTATGGTCCGTACAAGGTGTTGGAAAAGATTGGTACTATGGCATACAAATTGGAGCTTCCTGCAGCTTCTCGATTGCACCCAGTTTTCCATGTTTCATGTTTAAAGAAGGTTATAGGTGACAAGCTCCCAATTCAAACAATATTGCCAGAACTTGACGAGGAAGGAAAAATTATATTGGAACCGGAAGAAATCACAGAAACAAGAACTCGACAGCTACGAAATCGATCAATTTCAGAGTATCTTATCAAGTGGAAGAACTTATCTGCTGAAGATTCCACATGGGAGGATGAGAATTTTATGCAGAAGTATCCAGAACTGCTCAAGCGTTGAGGACAACACTTTTTTGAAGGAGAGGGGCATGTTGGGTCCCTATAATACTAGTGATTACCCCATTACTATTGTAGTTATACCCCCTATTTATATTGTTGTGCCCCTATTACCCCCATATTGTTATTTCTGTGCCCCATAGAATCCCTCTATTGTTATTTTTGTGGCTTTATATTATTATTGTTAGGTCGGCTGGATTATATTGTGACTCCTTTGACTCCTATATATAGAAAGGAGGTTTTGTCATTTGTATCATCGAAGAATTGTTCATTTATGTAATGTAAAGGAGGTTGCCCCCTCGAAGAGGCTGAATTCTAAGGCGTGGATCTCTCTTTTCTATCTTTTTGTGAGCTGGTTTCATAACAATATAGCATGGTTAGTGCGGGTCCCCTTAACCAAAAATATGGTTGGCATCCATTGTACAGTTCAACCCCGCAGATTCAAGTATCTGGGGGCACTCCCAATATGCATATACTGGTTGGGAATGTAACAGTTCCCCCTCCATTTTTAGGCATGCATGGTCAGTCACTGATTGACATGAGTGTTCCTTATGTGAATCAAGGACATATGGTTAGTTCTATGGCGGGTGGGAATCCTTAAGGAGGTCCCAACCAATCCATGGGGGAACCCTACTCACAAATTCAAATGAGTCAAGGGGGCACTGCATATCCTAGGGGAAATGCTATACCTTAGCATCAAATTCCCCATGGAAATCAACACTACAACACCATACCCCAAGGCAACTACTATACCACATAGCCTATGTATAATATAATGTTAGAAAATTATATATTACGGAGCAATGGAACACATAATTTATTGCAGAAATATAAACACAGAAAACGCACAAAACAAGAGAGACACAGATATACGTGGTTCACCCAGTTTGGGCTACATCCACCCCGAACAGCCAGTCCTTCCTTTCTATTATCCAGCAAAATGAAGAGACACAACCTACAACAAATCCGCTGTAATATCCTCTGTTTTCTCTCACAGTCTCACCTCTCAGTTTCTCGCTCACAGAATACACATCTATATCTCAGCCTCCAATACAATGCCCTCATACAATGAGAGGGGTTTCCTTCTAGGGAAAAAAACCCTAAACTAAACATAAGTTCTACCGTCAGAACATTTGCCTAATGAACAGCCCAGATTGACTAGAAATTACTATACTTTTACAAGGCAATTTTACATTTGTTTTTAGCTTCGGGGGCGCTACCCCCGAGCCCCCGCCGGGGGACCACTAGCCCCCAGAGCCCCCAGCCGGGGGGGATCGGCCCCCCCAAACCCCCCAGCCAGGAGGGATCGGCCTCCCCCCAGACCCCTGCGGGGGGGGACAAGTCCCCCCTGCACCCCCTTGCGTGGAGGGGTGTACAAACTTCCTGGGGTATACATTCGGCTGAAACAAAGACCTCTGAACAATCATGCTCCACACACAACATATAGGGACTCAAACAATCAGAGGACCGCAAGGATCCTCAAGTCATATGTCATCGCCTTGGTCCGAGTCGAGGGCACCACACACTCTATATTCTTGGCAACGTTGGATATCCCCAACTTGTACAAACTTACAAATGACCCCATCTATCATAAGCTACTTTGGCCACCAATCCCACATAAAATACCAATAGACATCCCCAAGTTTGAAGGGAAACAAGGGGAGGATCTAGGCACCCATATCACCACCTATCATCTATGGTGTGTCTCCAACTCCATGGTGGACAATAGTGTCTGGTTACATCTGTTTCCCCGCACCCTCACTAGCAACGAAGCTAAGTGGTACATTGAGTTACTAGGTGCATCAGTAAGTACCTTCAACGCTCTAGTGATGGAATTCTTAAAGCACTTCCAGCTACCCATCCACTATGAGACTGGGATAGAGCTCCTCACTTCATTACATCAGGATACCGCCACCCACATCTCTGATCATATACATGAATGGAGACGTAGGCGGAGGTTAGTCAAAGCTCCCGTCCCATACTATCTCTTAGCGGACTAGTTCTGCAAGTCCCTACTCCCACAAATTGCTAAAGATGTCACCTTAGGTGGTGCGGTCATAGAAGACCAATCCATATGTCATGCCCAACACTTAGATATGATATACTCATAATCTGGCATTCTTTACGATATAATCCCCAATGCCCCTCGCAACTCCAATTTTTCTGCTACTCAGCAACCTGGAGCACATGGCAATGGAATTATCAGTTCAATCTCTGGGGTTACTGTAAAACAACTTAGTGGTCACATCACCTAGATGTTAATGGACCCCTCTACCAAATCAACTGCTCTTCTTGCCACCACGATAAACTCTGTGCAGTCTACGCAAAAACCCGGTGGTAATAACAAGAAGAATAAGAAAAAGACCTCTCCTTTTGATGAGCAGTCAAAAAAGAAACAAAGCCCTAAGTAGAAGGCCACTGCGCCTCCTGATGATGGAAAGGATAAACCCGCCAAATTCCCTTGCAAAATCTGTGTTGAAGTCCACATGACCTATTGCTGCCCATAGCTTCAGGAATGCACAAAGTAAATTGCTAAAAAGGATACTGGTAGGACCCCGCTATCCTTAATAATCCTTTCCCCGCTTAATAGTAGCAAAATCTTATTGCAAACCAATCCCAATGCCCGCAAGGGGGCAATGGTGGTTCACAAAATCCTTTAGCTAGTGAAGGATCTTCTACCATTTACACCTTTGAAATGTTAGACCTACAAACAAGAGCCAAACCTTATGGAGCTACTATCACTCATGCAAAGAAACCTTCCTCAAGTCAAAACCCATTGCCACCTAATGATTTGAATATCGAAAGGTCGGTTGCTGACCTTGTAATTCGCCCCCCTAAAGGGGCACTTCGACGTGAAATGCATAATACATCTGCACATGCCACCCAAAACTACAACATTGTAGAAGACTTGGCACAAGCATCGTCGACTATGTCAGCACTCAAAGTATTACAAACATGTCTAGCACAAAGGAAAGCTTTGCTTTCGGCTATTGGTGGTATCGACCCACAGGATTCCATGCTTGCCATTTTCGACATGGAAAGGTGTAAACCTCCCCTTTCCCACCAGCTTACATTTCAAGTGCAATTTTTTTCGAAAGTTAAAGGTATACACAGAACTGTCATCAACGAAGGTGCTTCTACCTATGTCATGTTGGCTTCATGTTGCCTCGCTCTGGGTTCTCCAGCCCTATCCCCGCCGTCGAATTCCCTTAAAGCTTTCGACGGCCACACATTCATCCCAAAAGTTTACTTAGCTAGATACCCCATCACTTTGTATGGGAAAATGGTAACGGTGGCCATAGAAGTCGTAGATAAAAAACTCGACTATAATCTCTTGCTAGGTCATAGTTGGACATATGCCATGACGGCCATTGTATCTACTGTCTTTCGCATCATCCTATTTCCATTGGATGGAAAGGTAGTTGCAATGGACCAGCTATCCTTTTGTACCCCTGATTATTCCCCATGTGGCTCTGTACCCCTAGTAGGTGGTGTACCGTACTCTTACGTCAGTATCAATACCGGTCTACTGAAGGCTTCTTCCCTCATGTGTTGTTTCCATCTTCAGCCGCCCAAGGTTTCACAGATGGTCAATATTCTTTCATATATTCCTCATGAATAGACCGATCCATGGATCCTACCAACTCCTTCAAACATTGACACTTACGGAGAACAAATGCCACTATCAACAGTTGAATTGGCCTACCAAGCCATTCAATCCGCATCCGCATCTCCGGTCACTTTGGTTACGGCCAACGATACCATGACCCCTCCCATAACTACTCCTTCTTTCGATCTAGTCAATCAAATCTTACCTAGGGATGAAGATATTCAAGAAATCATGAGTTTAGAAGAACGACCTTGGGAGGACACATATCATCATGTTTCAGTGTGTGATTCAGACACGATGCCTCTTCAAATCCTATCCCCTAACATACCAAAAATCGTTTCCTCACCATATACGTCTATCTAAACTTTGGAGGTGGAAGGAACATGGGAAATATTTCAAAGACATTGCTAATCAATATTTCGGTCAAGGCAAACATCGTGGAAAACATCCATATTGGAGCAGATTGCAATCCTGAGGAAATTGCAAGCTTCACTTGCCCTTTAAAGGAATTCTGCAATGTATTCGCCTGGTCTTATGAGGAAATTCCTGGTGTAGATCTGTCTATTGTCGAGCATGAGATCAAGATTTACAACAATGATAAACTTGTCTGATAAAGGCTTCGACCAATCCATCCACGCAAAATGGCAGCCATAAAAAACGAAGTAGAAAAATTGTTACATGCTGGTTTCGTCTATCTTGTTTCTTTAACGGAATGGATTTCCAATCTTGTTCTGGTTGATAAAAAACAAGGAACCATCCGCGTATGTGTCAACTATTGAGACTTGAATGCTGTGTGTCCCAAGGATAATTATCTAACACCGTTCATAGATCAAATCATCGATGACTGTGTCGGTTGTGAATCATTTTCATTCATGGATGGATTCTCAAGTTACAACCAGATTGCTGTAAAACCCAAAGACTAGCACAAAACCACCTTCGTCTACCCATGGGGCATCTTTGCCTATAGAAAACTCCCATTCGGTTTAAAGAATGTTGGAGCAAAAATTCGAAGAGCCAAGGAATATCGTTCAAGCTTACTTGGATGACCTTCCAGCCCATTCCAAGCAACAAACACAACAACTTGGATGACCTTCTTAGGTGCCTATTTTACAACATCTGCCTGAATCCACATAAATGAGTTTTCTTTGTCGAGTTTGGATGCTTACTTGGATTCATTGTCTCCAAGTACGGGATTAGGGTTGATCCTGATAAGGTAAAGGAAATTACTCAATTTCCTAAACCACAATCCATTCTACAGCTCCAACCAAGGGAAAGGAAACTTTTTATGATGGTTCATCATAAACTATGCTGATTTGACGAAAGACTTTATGCACCTACTCAAGAAGGGAGTGTCGTATCTGTGGGATGATCAAGCTCAATCAATATTTGATGCCTTGAAAAAGGTGCTCATATCAACCCCACTCCTTAGCTCTCTCAACTATGACCGATGCTTTCTTCTATACCTGGTAGCCTTGCCATCCTATCTCGGAATGGTCTTGGTTCAAACTCATGATGACCGGAGTGAACATGTGATCTATTATTTGTCCAAAAGCCTAGCTGGGCCCGAACTTAGATATTCACATGTGGAAAAGCTGTCATTGGCAGTTGTCTTTGCTGTCAACCGATTCCAACACTACATCCTGCTGCGAAAGACTACTGTCATTGCCTTGGAGAATCCCATGAGACATATTTTGTCTCGTCAAGTAATTGGAGGAAAATATTCAAAATGGATAGTGATCCTCCAACAATTTGATTTGGTTTTCACAGTTTCCAAGGCAAAGAGCTCCTTAGTATTCGCCAAACTTTTGTCGAAAGTTCCCATCATTGATCCTAACAAGATAGCCTACGATCCTCTTCCGGATGAAGCTGTTTATCTTATCGACACCACTGACCCTTGGTACGGTGACATTCTTGTCTACCTCCAAGCACAACGGTTCTGCCCTGAACTATCGATAGGTGACCATCATTGCATCCACCACCAAGCGCAACACTATATAGTGATTAATGATACATTATATCGTCGTGATGCAGATACAGTTCTTTGACATTACCTCACTCATGAAGAGGCGGAACATGTTTTAAATGACTGCCATGCTGGGACATGTGGTGGTCATCTTTCTGGCATATCTACTGCACAAAAAATCTTGCGCGCAGGCTATTACTGGCCGACCTTGTTTAAATATTGTGTCAAGGCCATCCGGCAATGCCATCCTTGTTAAGTATTCACCAAGAAAATGTGCTCTCCCCCATCCCTACTACACCCGGTGATCTCCGTCAGCCCCTTTGCCAAATGGGGGATAGATTTCGTAACTTGCAATCCTATTTCCTCTGCTAAACACAACTATATCATAGTAGTCGTGGACTATTTCACGAAATGGGTCGAAGCCCTTCCCACCTATAGAGCCGATGGAGAAACCACAATGCTATTCATGCTCAATCAGGTTATTTTTTGTTTTGGTGTATCCCACATAATTGTTACAGACCATGGATCTCATTTCTAAAACCATATGATGTCTGATTTAACATCGCTACTTGGTTTTCATCAGGATCATTCATCCTCCTGCTACCCCCAAGCTAATCATCAAATAGAAGCCATTAATGGCGTCTTAAAAACCATGATACATAGGTTGGTAGGAAATCATAAAACCAATTGGCACTGAATGTTATATTTGGTGCTATGGGCATACCGAAATTGAGTAAAAACTACCATGGGCTTTACACCTTTCCAACTCACTTACAGCCTGGAAGCAGTTTTACCCATTGAGTGTCAGATCCCTTCCCTACAAATAGCCATTAAACTCATACCCAGAACTACTGCCGAAGAAGAGTGCCTATTATGCATTAATCAACTGGACAAAACCCGTTGAGATGCCGAATTGGCACTTGAGGCTCACAAGAGCCAAGTAAAAACCTAATATGACAAAAAGGTCAAGCCTCATTCTTACTAAGAGGGAGATCTTGTTTTTCTCTATGATAAAAATCATGACCTCTTGGGGCCAGGAAGACTTCAACCCTTATGGCTAGGACCCTATCTCATCAAGTCAGTCCTCTCAAAAGGGGCATATGAACTTCAGGATTGGGAAGGAGTCCCACTCTCCGAGCCCAGAAATGGGCTCTATCTGAAAAAGTATTATGCCTAGTATTGCACTAGACATGTGCTTTGTAATTTTATGTATTTATAAGTTTTACTTCCCTTTTTGGTGTGATTGGATTGTTTTGATATTTATTGGAGTATTTGTCACATACATCCTTCTTTCAATGAAGATGTCTTCATTACCCTTAGCATATGTAGGATATGTGGATGGTGCCAGTCGTCACACATGTCACATTACATCAGCTACTTGGGTCATCTACACACCTGAGTCGGAACTATTTTGTTCCGGAGGAGTCTTTCTTGGTACCACCACCAACAATATTTTCGATTACATGTCCATAATTTCACTTCTCATGGAAGCGTCATCAAGGGACATATGAAATTTGGTGGTCAGGTTAGAATCCCAGCTAGTTGTTATTCAATTGACAAATCATTATCACGTTTGTAATCCAACCGTGTTACGTCATTATTTAAGGGTACGACTCCTGGACCGTTAATTTGAATTAATCAGATATGAACACATTCCTAGAGAATTTAATTCTTTTACTGATTCATTAGCTAACTATGTATTAGACTGGCATTTGTCTCATTCACTATAGAAGCATGCATGAAAAGTAAAAATTTACTGAGTTAAAATTTTTACAAAAAAAAATTTAAAAACATTTACACCATCAAAATACCAAAATGTCTATATATATATATATATAGATATATCAAAATCCAGTCTTTTACATCGAAATATTCCAAAACTTGGATGTTTTAAGTACAAAATGGCTACTAAGCCCAACTACAAACACCCATTGGTTATGCCAAAACACTTGCTAAAAGGATCCTACTACGCCTGAAATGCTAAAACCACTCTAGCTATCCTCCAAAGAGGAACCAGAAATTGATCAGGTACACCAACTGTATGTCGCTGCATATGAGCTGGAATCTCCCTCATAGGAAGGGGGAACACCCATGCTCAAGCCCTCCAGGTTCCTTAGAACCTCACGAAGACTGTCGCATCACCCCCCCCCCCCCCCAAACAGGTAGTTGGCCTCCTCATCACATATGGAGGGGTTTGCCTATAGGTCGCAATAGCGCCACATCTGTGTTAAGCATACAAATTCATGTTAGTACTTATTTCGCCTATAAAAACATTACATAAACTTTCAAAAGCTAAAAAATACTTGAAGTACTTTCAAAAATCATTCTCACCTTGAGGAGCCCAGTTGGTCCCAGGTGGCAGCATCAAGTCAGGGTCACCGGTGAAGTCCATTCCCTCAAAAGCATACTCATAAATCATCACAATTTGGCCATGAAGCCACTGGAAGAAATCTTCCTCAAAGAAATGTCAGATCAGTCCTACCCTTGTGCGAGGATTGAGTGATGACCATCGCCCCTATATCGGCTCCCTCAGATCAAAGGGACCTAAGCTCATCCTTAGACGCATAATAGGCACCCTCTCAAGAATGAATGAAACTATGAGAGTACCATACCCAAGACTATGTTGGGTACGAGTCTTGCATGCCGTTAACTCTACCTTCAACTGGCGAAGCGCTGCTTCACACTAGTTGAACATTTGTGGCTGGATATAGTTAACTGCAAGCAACAGTTGGGTCTTTGTTGCAACGTGGTGACTCTTTGACCCCTCCAACTGCACAATCAACCATAAAATGGCCCTCATAGACCTAGACCTTATCCTCTCTATTGGGGACCCTTTTGCCGACAAGTCCACTCTCAGGGATGTAGTAGGATTGCACCATCTCTAGGGTAGATTATGGATCTGGCCTTCCCCCGGTGTGCCCCGCACATGACAGACTAGTTAAAAAGTATATGTCATCATGATCAATAGCCATCTCATGATCTACAATCCTGAACAATTGCTCGTGTTCATCCCAGTGCTGGATAATCCATCTCAATAAATCCTCTTGCCCTTTCATCAGCTCCAGCTTTGCATAATTCAGTAAACCATAGCAGCACAATGCAAGTATGCATGTTGGATCATTTCACATCAGCAATTCCTGGCTATCATGGGCCCATTCTTTCCATAGGCTAGTCATTATGGCCTGAAACCTGCACAAAATAACCTTAAAATTAGTCAAAATGGGGCAATACAACTTCAAGAATCACTTCATGAGGTTATAAACTGTGCCCATAGGCTCTAGCCCCCCCCAGTGGTACACAAGGAGGATTAACACCCTCCAGCAGGTCGTATAGGCCATTTAACGCTCTCTACAGGCTTGCCAGAGGGCGTTAGTGCGCAAATACTACTTTAGGGCACCTTAGATCTGCAAAATTCCACCCCATAAACTGAATAGAAAGGTTAAGCAATGCATAGAGAAAGGTTTTAGCCTCTACCTAGGACTGACGACATGTTAAATGGTTGCCTTGATCTCCTGCAATGGTCCACAGAAAATCTGCTCCTCTTTGGCTCCAAAATGCTCTCACAATTCTCAAATCGTGAAAATAATGCATGTGAAAGCTCAAGAAACTTCGTTATATTTATTTTTGGAGAAATGATTTTTTGAAATCATCAAAGAGGTAGTATTCGATTCCCCATCATTTTTTATCATGCATAAACCCATATGGATAGGAATTTCTGCTTTTTTATACATTTTTCGCTTTTGATGAAAGTACCCTCAGGAATGAAAAGCAGTAAAAGCTACATGCAATTCTCCAAAAGAACACTTTTCTTTTATGGGATATTTTATCGCTCTCAAAAACTAAAAAATCCCCAAGTTTTTCTTCGTTGGGCTCGTTAAGCACATACGACAACGGTCCGAGCAACTCTTTTTCCCTCTTTTTCCAGCTCATTAAACTGAAAAAGATCGTTAGAGCATTCTTTTTAGGCGCATTTTTCTCTCTCATAAAACTGAAAAAATCCTGAGTTTTTTCTTTAGTCTTGTTAAATATTTATAAATATGACCCAAGCATTCTTTTAGGTAGTTTTCTCACTCGTTAAACTGAAAAATCCTGAGTTTTTGTCACCGGGCTCGTTAAAAATCTACAACAGTAATAAGAGCACTTTCTTTTTTGGGACCATTTCTTGCTCTTAAATCGAAAAATCTTCGAGTTTTTCCCCTTCTCCGGGCTCGTTAAATCTACCAAGAAGGAATAAGCAGTTTTTTTACCGCTTTTTCCTTGCTCAATAAACTGAAAAAATATTCCTTGATTTTTCTTCATTTGACTTGTTAAAATTTGATGAAGTAATTGAGTTTGTCGTCGCGTGACTCATTAAAAATTCATGAAGAAACCAAGTTTATTCCATCTGCTTGTACTCATAACAAAATGAGGTCAACATCCATTGAACATATGTTTCTATTTATCCAAATTCAATAGATTAACTCACGAAAAAGTAACCAATATGGGTATATTATTAACCTTTTGTCGTACCCGGTTAACAACTATGACAAAGGGACCACAATGGAGTCGCTCTTTTTACAATCCTTTTCAGACTCTCAAAACATGAAAAGATCAACGAGTTTTCCTGTCTGGACTCATTAAAATAATTAGATAGGGCATAGAGTCGCTCTTTTCGCAGTCCTTTTCAAACTCTTAAAATATGAAAAGATCAATGAGTTTACCCATCTGGACTCACTAAATTAATCAGATGGGGAAAGTAGACAATACAACTGCATTCAATATTAGAAAGTGTGGTTTCACAGCACTCGTTCCCTTGAACATGGCACTCCCTCAGATAAAACTTCCTTGTGACGGCCTCTCAATATGAATCCTACCATCCTATGAGTTTAGCCTAAATACCCCGATGTTCTTGCATCTTTGTATCCTAACAATATTTGGTGTTCATGAGTCTAGTGCTGCATGGTTAAAATCCTTGTCATGCCTTCTATTGTTCAAGGGTTAACCTTTTGTTTTCTCCATCAACCCATCAAGCATATCCTTTCATCATGCCCTCTATTATTTATACCCAATGCTCAAAGATTCCTCAAAAAACAAATCATTCTTGTCCAATTTCGGGTCGATTGTAGGACACATTATTTCCTACCTTTCGGTAGGTATCTTCCTATCGACTTCAACACTCTATCTAGGAAGACAACTAGAAAAAAATTAAGTGCCTTTTTAGTTATAGACATTAGTGGTAGGTTTCCTTGTGTTTGATAAGGGGTTCTCATTATTGGCTCCTGGTTAAGCAATTCTACGGGTGTTCGACGACAAAAACATCTTTCACACTCATTAGATTGTACTGTGCATCTTCGAGATAATCACCGTTATTGGTGGAATTTCACATCTGTTACGGTCTCCATTATTGACTAGTAATTAGATGATTTCATGCATGTTCGACATCAATGCATATATTCACATGTATCGATCTATGTTGTTCGGTGAAGTGGAAATCAAGACCTTGGGTAGAGGCTTGCATCAATCAACCTTGCTTCCTCTCCCAAGTTGCGTATATTGTTTTTTGGAGACAACTCATCAGAATGATCCTATTATGACACCGGATCCGCATTGTGCTTATCAGCGGCCAACATTGTCATATCTCTTTTATGAGAAAATCACTCTGACATAGCTACTGAGCATGGGAATGCTCGACTCAAGACATGATTTTAGTAGTTTTATATATATGTGTTGTATCAGGTTTCCTGTACCACCTGAAGCTCTGATCCTCTCTCTCTTTTTGTCGAAGAAGGAAAATTATAGTTAAGTAAAGTATTTCGGCCATCATCGCAGCCTCTGATCTCACACTTTAGGGGGCATCTGTTATACAACAAAATGACCCCCTCATTAGCTCAAAGGGGAAAGACATGATAGCTGAATCAAAGACAGATATCACATGCCTTGTTTCCACACTAACGCTGGCTATACACTGAAAACCTGCTTTATAAAGCTTCTCTGTAAGCCTAAGGGTACGTTAGTGACCCTACTAACTCTAGTTTTTAGTTCGAGAACATCGTTAGTGGATCCTAATGAAGTTCTAAAGGTCAAAGGACCGAATTGACTCATAAATATCTAGATATTTGCTCCTAAATCTACTCAAGAAAAGCAAGGAAACATCTCAAGTTTGACCTGTTTGAGGGATTTCTAATCCTAATGAAGGAGGCAAATGGGAAAGAGCTGAAAAGCATGGCAACTTCATTGCTTTTACCTTAAGGAACTCATGGAGGAACTTGGAAACCCTAACTTGATTGCTACATAAGCAAAGCTAGGGCTATGGTGATAGAGGTCAGATCATTTGAAAGGATAACTTACTTTATTTTTGAGTGTAGTCTCAAACCTAAGCATAATAAGTTGGTAAGAAGGGAGAGAGAGAGAGAAGCTGGAGGGGTAAGGGAAGGCTAATACAACAGATGGTTGTAATCACTCTTCCAACATTAATATAGAACTGCAACTGTACTATCTACTCTGTGGTGTTAGTACTATCATTCATTTATTTGCTTGTCCAATACCTGTTAGCATGAGTAGCTTAGTTATGTGTAACTAGATGTCTTTTATGTATTCATGTATTAGTTATCAAAGTTTTATGTTGTGATTATGCTTGTCTCTTCTATGTGCAGGACTTGATCTAGAGCCGACTCAAGGGACTTCTACCTAGCTGCATTGTGCTCTCCAACAAATCTACACAGAGGCTTGAGGTAATCCATTTGTTTTGCTTTGATAGTAGTTAATGTTTATAGACATGCATGTAACTTTGTGACAACTGCAGATAATCTTACAGTCTGCCAAAGGGTCCTGGGAATACCCTTTATGGTATCTCCATTCTCCATACACCATGCATTTTATCATATAGTAGTGTTATATTATTTCCACAACTAGCCCACATAGTTAACTAGGGGGTTAGAAGGGGGCGGAGCCCCCCCTTCGTTGCGCTGATTGCGTAGCGGGGGGGTCACAGGGGGTTTTAGGGGTGAGGGTAACCCCACTCTATGGGGTCTGGGGTAGCACCCTGGAAAATTTTGTTTTTTGGACCCTATATTAGGTTGGGTGGAACTACCTATGGTTTTGTGCATGATTTTTTGCACATGGTTTTGGACGCGATGGTTTTCGGTCCATGGTATTGGATGCTTCGGCATGTATAAATATGTATTGTAACATTGAAAGGAACATAATCAAAAATCAAGCTAGTAGTCTCGGTTTTGGGATACATGGGAAAATATATGTGTTTTATCTGTTATGCTCTCACATTCTTTATTTTCTGTGTTTTAGAATTCGTATGCACGTAATTTCTGTACGAGGTTAAAACCTACATGAGTTGCAATAGAAACAGGAACAACAGTGGGCGCAACATGGACTCATGGATGAAACAACGCTCATACAAGTTAAGGATCCATCCCAGCGGTTGACACAAAGCAGACATGGTGAGGAGTGTTGTTGATCGCATGCAAGGGATTCAACAACATGCATGTTGTTGAGCACATGCATGCAATCCAACCCATTCACACACACTCACAAAAAGCGAAGACATGAAGCAAGTCCAACTGGGCTTGAACATGTACTTTGGCAAGTTGATGCACATGACCACCAGCACACACTTGGATATCAACATGGAAACCATGCATCAGTGTGTTGTTGGTTCAACTATACCCAGGAAGACCATGCACATGTTAGCAGACGAGTTGGATGAAGGGACTAAACCAATGCAACAGTTGCAATGGAGGCAAGAGTTCGCTTCAGCAAGATGTCACAATGAGGTGCATGCACACCATCACGGATGACCAATCTTGGCATCAACTCACCACCTTCACCATCACAAGCATGCCAAAGAATTGGTCTCATCATAGCGGATCGAGTGTCAGTGATGTATTGTAAGGCTTTCTCAAGCCATATGTGCATTGTAATGTTGAGTCATGTCAAGTGTAAGTCAAGTGTCAATGGTTGGATGTAATAGTCATAGAGTAGGTGAAGAGTCATGAGGTTAGTCGAACTGTCACAAAGGGTAATGTCAAGGGTCACCCCACCCTTTCCTGTAAATACCCCTCATAACTCATTGTATAGGCTTTTGGTCAACCAAGCTTCTACTAAGACTATCTTGAAGAAGGCTTGGATTGTATTGTAATGCGTGTTGGCTTCTCCACTGCACGGAGCTAGTACATCTCTTTGGAGGAGTAGGCAGATGTGGCTGTAACGTTCCACTGTTGGGGTTAGCAAGTTTACATGGATGTATTGTATGATTGTGACTTACACTTCTTTATATAATAAGAGCCAACACATTTTCATGCATATGTTTCTATTGTAGTTGAACTGCTCCGGTTGCCTTAATGATATATGTTGTTTAACTTACGTACTTTTGTATGAACTCATTTGTATGAAATTATATGAATCTTGTTGTTAATGTGTTGCATATGTTTTTAATTTTTTCACTGTTCGTGTCAATTGCTCTGCCAGACATCAGACAGACCTTTCACTTGAACCTTGCTATAACAACCGTCACACTCATCTCGGACTGATCCGTGAGTGTTGTACGTGTTATATTACCTTGTATGATGTGAATGCCGCATTTGAGTGGAATGCTCCGTCGAAAGCTATGCATGTCCTTTTGTGTTTTGTGTTCCTAGCCGAGTTGGGATTTATCCCTTTCAACTTGTAACTCACCTTCACCTCCTTCCCCCTTCGAAGTGTTGGAACCTCTCATACACTTTCCTTGACTGACTGCATCAGTCACACCCTTGCTGCTAACAAAGTTATGCTACTTTCCTCTGTGCGACATCTCAGTCAAGGCATTACCTTACGATCCACTACTGGGACTCCTACACCAAATGGTCTGAGGTCTAATTAGGACTTCTTACCAGGGAGATCCCCTTAACATGTTGGTAGGTCCAACACCATCAACATTTCTAGCACTAGAAGGAGGGCCTGATGACAAGCTCTGTCCTCTCATCCATTTTTGAACCTTTGCATATCTTTCATGGAGTCTTGCACTCTTCTTCCCTCGAGGTGTTTTTCGTATCTTGAAGATGTCTCCATCTCGGGGAAGCTTTTCGATCTCTTGTCCACTCACACGTATGATGGTGAAGGCGAAGTGGCCTAGATTGAGCACTTACAATAACTTTATTTCCATGATTCATGAGGAAGATGATTTTTCTGACGAATAGACCGGCTTGCTGCTTTCATACACACTTTGCGAATCTCCATTTTGTTGGGTTCTCAGCCTACCAGCTGACACCATGCACTCATTCGAGAACTTTTGTGATCTTATTGAAGACACGTTCTATCATTTTGATCCAGGCCATCTTCACCGGAAACTGTTACGGCAATGGAGGGCTCTGCATGAATTTGTTATTGATTTTTGGTAGCGCTTCCTTGATTTGTAGTTTCAAGCTCCAAGGAGCCAGATAAAATTTGCTTATCTTTGGGACTAGTTTGAGTACTGCCTTAAGAAATTTTCCCGTCCCAAGATAAAGTTTGAGATCAAGCTTTACTCAATATTCTTTGTTGATGGAGCTATGCAATCCTTTGAGTCCTCATATGCATTCTTTTCTATGACCTCCATCTTCGTTCTTGGGTCTTCCTCCAAATGATGTTGTCTTGTGTTCGTTCATTCCGAACTCTTGAATTGTTGTGAATGAGGAACAACCCATTAACAGAGTTGGTGTTGCACAACAAACATGCACCTTCATTCATGAAGAGTATGAGTGGGAGCTTGAGCATCAACACTCGACGAAGGATGACTCCTTTTCATCTGAGCCCCCTCCGTTCTTTCCTAACATCGTTGGTGAATCTGCCATCCATGATTTCACATGTGTGTCTTCATCCACGAATGCACCCATTGTTGATCTTTCGTGGGACACACCGTATGTTAGCTCATCATCCAAAAACGGAGAGGACCAACCATTCATTAGAAATCCACTTTATCTTTCATCTACTTTTTATGGAAACGCGGAGGGTGAACATCCTTCCCTCTCATCTACCCCTCTGTGTGATTCATCAAACCATGAGGATGCCAACCAACATCTTGAATTTTCTAATCTTGGTTGCCGTGATCTATTCATCTCATCATCTGATCACAATGTTGATTCACTCGTTTCTAATCCATCTAAGCCACTGGTATACGAAGATCCATCTCTCAGCGAAGTTGAAACCCCAAAGATCGTCGAGGCACTTTAGCCCGAGCTGATGGTTATGTCAGGCCCTCGTTATCCTAAGGTTGGTTTTGCTTCCGATCAGGAAATTGTTCAAACAATCAAGGCTCCTCATCACTCATCTATATGCACTCAAGATCAATATAACACTCAGATTTTACTTCCTCCACTCGAACTACACAATCCTATTACTCATGCATTGGAGGAGTCTTACATTGCAAGCACTCGTGCGCGATGCAAGTTATCTTTGTTTCTTTCGTTTTCCTGCATGTTACAGTCAAGAGTGTGCTTATGCTTCAAAGTTGCACATAGTGTCACACAGCACCATGATAATTCTAGAGAATGCCCATCATGCACATGCACTCACTAATGTCCTGTGGGCACTTTGAATCGCGAAGTGTGGTTGTCTTCATTGTTATATCTTTCTTTCATGATGGTCCACACAACTGGGTTGCTCGCAGACAAAGCGTTCACCAACATGGGTGTACCAATGCATCGGTGGATGCATTGGATGTATCACTTCACGTGATCAGGCCCATGTACCATTAGTGTAGGAGTAATAGTATTGTTTTCTTTCAGTTGTTCGTTTGCATGCTTGTTTTCTTACGTGCTTTATTTTCTTGTTTGTTTACTTGCTTCACTTTCGTTTTTACTTTTGCTCTTGCTCTGCTTTTTTGATTGATTCATTCGCTTGTTTCGTTCATAGGTTAGTTTTGCATGAAACCATGTATGACTCTTGAAGCGAGCTAGGTAAAGTACAAGAGGGCTTATACAACTATCACTACTTGGTTATCTATCATCTTGCCTTTGTATGATGAGCTCGTTATTTTTAGTCCATGATACGTTAAAGAAAAATACGTATTGTTCGAAGTGAACCTTGGTGTAAACACAACACTTGCACGCTAACTAGTGTCACCTTCTATAGTTGATTTTTTTTGGGTTAACCCTTGTCAGCTCAATCAAGTAGAGTAAGGTAAGGGGGAAAACCTTAATAGGCATGTCAGAGATAAAATAAACTACTCCTCTGCTGGAAAAACCTCTTCTTATCTCAATAAGTTGGGATCCCTCTTCCACCTCTGAAATGAATAAGTGCTATGCACAGTGAAAAATGAAAAAATGAAAGGTAAAAAATTCAAAATGAAAAATGAATAAGGCGAAAGAAGAGAAAGGCTTCTTGCTCAGGGAGGTGATGCAAGTAATTTCGTCAGGGTATTGACCAGCCTCACTCGCAGTGGATCCATGCTTGTGTTCCTATGTGACTCCACTGGGGTATTGCCCAGGCCTGCTGGTAGTGGAGCAACACCAGAGATGAAACTAAGACTTTGACGACTATACTACTTGTGCACCTATCTACCCCTTAACCCCAATCGAAATGATTGTGTCACCTTGGCTTGGAATGTGTGTCAATCAACTAGGAGTCTAGCAGATGCTACATCTTACAATCAAGCTAGTGTGAAGCCAAGATGAGCTGAGAGCTGAACAATACTTCTAGAGGTGTTAGACTTGCTTTCCATGAACAAGGTCCACTCAGAGAGCTGGAGCTTTACCAGTGTGTCACCAAGTGTTGTAGTGGCTACAACCACCCTCCAAAAGTTTGCCTTAGCCTATTTTGGAGCCTCCCTACCAACCTTACACAACACTTTGTCTTGCTTCATCAAGTACTCAAGCTTCAAGTGTTTTCCTCGCACAAAGGCAGCCTGTCGATCATAGTTGATCCATCCCCCTCACAGGCTGCTCACACAACCTTGGTCCAGTTGCAGGTTGAGAAAATTCCCCTAGAAAATTGTGCATCTCTAGAGGAAAACCAACCTTCTCTCCAATAATTGCACAATCCTCTCTGACAACCTGTTGGGCTCCAGGATTACGCAATCCTACCAGCCAACCCTCCTAGCAGGGTTTGTGCAAATTTTCCTAGTAGCAGGTTGTTCAACCCAATATTTGTGCAAATCTAGGAAGCAGTCAGCTGCTTTACCAAAACATTGTGCAAACCTCCTGGGCAGTTAGCCCAGCTCCTACCCAGAAATGTTTATTTTTCTCCAACAATCAAGTAGTCTCTTGCATGTGCAGTTGAGTTGACTGGTTCCTTCTGGGACTGAGAAAAATAGAATTTCATGCATGGGCTGCTTCTCCCAAGGTAGCAGGCACATGCATCCCCTGTTTAAGGGATCTATGTTTAGCAGTTGGAGGTTACATGCAAGAAGCAATTCCAAAACCTCCCACCAAGTGTCGCTTCCACTAGATTCGTGGCATGCACATCATAACCTCGATGTTATCAAAACTAATCAATCGGATGTGGCAGAGCTCATTCTTCACATCAACCTTGTAGCTCTTGTTAGCAACTAAATCTGCCTTAGGCTGAAGGAAGGCAAAAATTAGGGTAACCACAAACCACGCTCAGTCTGGTAGCTAGCCCTACCAGAAGAGGAGACGGCTCTCTCCGAGTCACGCTCAGTGAATAGGTGAGCGAAAAACGGTCTGAGATGACTTACAATGAAATATTGATCTTAGGCTAGTAAGTGAATATGGATACAAGAAACAAATTTTATGAATGACCGAGCTTCTAGGATGGTATGGGACCAACGCTCAGCAAGGAATAGAGAATTTAATACAAAGGCACAGATTATTCCGTGAGGCAAGGCAGGCGGAAAATGTAGCATTTAGTTTAAGGTAACATGGAATGAATAGATTGTTGAAGAAAGTGAAAAGGGCATAGTTACATGAATCCTTTTCAACAGAAGAAAAACACTGAACATCAAATTTTCCCACAGGCAGAGCAATAAAATTGAATTCTACCTAATCTCACTCAGAAAATTTCATTGGAAATTAACATGAATTGAATTATGAAACATAACACAATACATATGAAAACATAAGAGACACATTTTCTACACTCACAACCACAAGAATCTCATGAAACAAAGCTGCTGCCTTTCATTAATTCTCTGTCAAAAACACACAGTGAAGAAACAGAGTTTCTTTCCCACAGTCTCCCAAAAGTTACAAACCAACCAACCCTTTGCAAATAGCTTGCATACAATATATAGAATGTGTAAGGAAGAGATAGAATTCCTAAGGGTTGGGGAGTTACTCGAATCATTGCAAAATGGAGATGGAGAGCCAACCATCAGCTACAGGTACAACGCTACAAACATGACATTTGGCTTGGGTGACCATTTGTCTTCCTTCGCCACTTGTATAGAAGCCAATCTGGAAAAAAAATACTTTAAATTCTGCCCTTGGTGCCAAAAAACTGAAGTGTAGATGAGCGGGACCACTTGGAGAAGTTGCGAACCGAAATTTTGCGAAACGGAAGCAAATTGGGCAATTTTTCCTCTTTGCGCCGCGCCATTTTCTCTGTGCATCGTGCTACTTTGGGCCTATTTTGGGGCACTTGCAGGTGTGAAAAATGTACCCAAGTGGGCTTGCTGGAAAGCCTGTCCTGTCTACTTTCTAACCCCACTGGAATTTTGAATTTGGTGCTTATTTTCCCCTCCAAATCTTCAGTCTCCCAAGACTGCTTCCTGTGTGTCAAAAAAGGGGCAGAGAGGCCATTTTTGGGTGTTTTTTGACCTTTTGGAGACTCATATCTTGCCAAAATTTCTTGTTCGGGCACCAGTAGTCGTGATTTTCTATGCTGAATCCAAAAATTCAAACCATTTCTCATTTGGAGCTCTATAATTTTAGCGCCGCGCGCACAGGGAGAAAAACCCTGTGTTTTGCCCAAAAATTTGTCATGTGACCAAAATTTCCCCAAATTTCTTGAAATTTGGGATGGAGGTTCCCTATGGGATGTTATGATGGGCCAAGGAAGCCTCAGCCAAGATTTGAAGCCGATCTTACTCTTTTGCCTCTTTTTCCTTTCTCGTTGCTTTCCTCAATTTCGCCTTCAAACTCCTTATCCGGGCCCTTGCACTCATATTTCGTGTCCTGTAATGATAAGACATGTGTCTCAGCAAGGCAAGGTCCTGATCAGCCTTGTCCAGCAGCCTCTCCAAGTGCATGTTCATGCTCTCGAGATGGGACTCCTGATCCTCATTGATCTCTTGCTCCAATGATGTGAGCTCAACTCTTCTCCTTTGAGCAGCTTGGCGATGCTCACGAATGTTTTGCAGCTCCATAATCACCTGTTGATCCTCAAGATGCTTGTTTCTCTGCTCCAAGTACTTCATGTTCCACTTGGCCCTCTCCAAGTCAAGGGATAAGGACCTAATCACTGATTGCAGCTCCTGGATGATCTCCGTAAGCTCTGCATTTGTTGGTTCTATATCTGTCTCATCATCGTGGAGGAGAAAAAATTCGGTCTCTCGTTCACCTGATGACCCTTCCTCCTGCACTGGCTCCTTACCTCTGTCCTTCTCATGTGATGTTGATGTCGGAATCGAAGCCCCTTCCACCCCGGGTGGAGATAACACTCACTTTGCTGCTGCGAATAAGGGTCTACTACCTCTCTGATAAGTGATGACTACTAGCATAGTAGCAGTCTCATGGCACTCATACTGATGTGATGGGCCACCTATCTCATGTTATGCCTATGATACTACCTGTGGAGTGCTAAATAATTCAGGGGAGATGAAGTCCTCCCAAGCAATACCCTCCAATCCCAACTGATGATCTACCAAAATCCGGATAAGAGCAAAGTGATAAACATTGTTGAGCTGTTGTTGAGGGGTCTTGTGTTGCATGAAAGTTTTCATCCTCTCTATGTTCCCGCAGATGAAATATGGGAGGTTCATCATTCGCACCCTAGTAAAGTGCATGAGATACCTGATGTGATAGGCATAAAGGCAAGAAAACCTCCCCTCACAATTGAAGTATTTCATGATCAGTTTCATGAGCGGGGCATACTCATCTCTCAAAAATCTGAACGGGAAAACTCTCGTGAGCTGACTCAAACAACTGGCCTTAATGTAAGGCTCATAATGATGCCTCTCCACCTTCTTCTTCTTATGCCACTGTTCTCCAACATTTGGTATGCCTGTTGCCATTGATATGGCTTCAGGTGTCAATGTGAAAGTGACCCCGGCCAAGATAGACTGACCTCCATGTAGGTGAAGTGCAAAAAGATGGGCCAACTCATGATGAACTCTGACATTTGCCACCCTTTGACAAAATTCAAAATATGCTAAGTGCTGGAAACATGACATAGCAAGAGGGCATGCCTGCAAATCGATGAGGGTGTTTGGCTCATATCTAACATGTTTGCCACTCCAGTGATGTCTCCTGGGGGCCTGTTCTCCTGAAGTTGTATCACTGTGGGTCCCCTCCTCATATTCTGATGAAACGTCGGATGCCATGACTGCTATTTTGTAGACTGAATTTAGGCTGCCCTTTGATTATAGTGAAGCTAGAGGTTGCATTGACAATCTGCCACCAAGGGGACAATTAAAAAGGGAGTATTAGGAGGGGGATAATATAATGGGAATAGGGGTTTATAGGAGAATTTTGTTTAGGGATATACAGCAGTTTTCGGGTATTTTGATAGGGTAGGTTTTGTGTTTTTGGCAAGGTAAGGTTTTAGGGTTTGTAAGGTAGGGTTTGGGATTTATTTAGCAATAGGAAGAGGGGAAAGGGAGTATGATTTTGGTAGTGTTAGGGTAGTGATTATGGGGACAATGGCATAGGGGAATAAGGAACAGGGGTAGGGTAGGAAGAATAACCTTGGCAGCAATATCACTGTAGCACAAACCCTAGCATAATAGTTTTCTTTGGTGTCTTCTTTGTGTTTTCTTTATGAAATTTTTTTGCATTTTATTACAGGCAAAAATTGGTGCACAATTGAATTTAGGTAGCCTACCTTGCAAATAGAATAGCTCCACAAAAAATTTGAGTGGATTTGGTAGGTTCTGGACACTTTATCCCTATGCGCTGCGCGCAAAGCCCAGTGCGCCGCGCACTCTGAGTGTGCAGCACCAATGGTAATTTTGAACTGTGGGCAGGCTTTGTGTGCGCCGTGCCCGGTGAGTGCGCCGCACTCCTACCTGTGTGCACCGCGCGCCCAGAGATCACCTACACCTGCTCCAAATCGCTCAAATCCTCAACCCACGACCTTGCAACATTTTCCCAATGCCTTTGATTGCACAATGAGCTTGTTTCATGATGGTATTTGTGTATATAAGCTTGGAGGTCATGTTTTAAATTAACTTTTTAAAAAAACCCACTTTTCTAATGTCCTGTTCAACACCTTTTCACTGACTTTAATATAACCCTGATTTTCACCTTTTCTCCGAATTTTGGGCTCAAACGATGAAATTTTCGACACTTTTTTGCAGGGATTGCATGACAGAGCACTTGGCCACGAAAACCATGATTGCACCTGAAGAAACCAATTGTTGACCTTTTTTGAAAATTTTGTCACCAATAGCACTGTTTGACTTTTCTTCAAAACAGAGTTTTGAAGAACCATCGAATTTTATCAATAAGATGATGGAAATCTGCGGATCATTACTTTGCAAGAGCATCCCTCTGGCCTGCATGGCTTTACTGGACATATTAAAGACCAAATTGATCAATCCCTAGACCTAATGACCAAAAATGACTTTTGTCTTTTAAAAGAAAAAACCTTGACTGTTATGGACTTTTTGATTATTTGACACAAAGACATAAGCCAGCAGGAGCCATACATGAGGGGAAATGACTAGCATGACTTTCTCCGTCAGATCATGGCATGCCCCTAGCGGAATGCAGCTGAGTGAATGGAGCGGGACACCTAAAAATGAAATGCATAAAGAGTTTTGATCTCTGATGGAGGACTGACCAGACCGATTCTAATAGCTCTAACATGCCACATCACATCTAGGAGTAGTTGGCACATTCAACTCAGCTTTTTTGGGGTAAGCTCGCTTCCCATGCCTTGTGTTGCATTTCTATCAGTTTTTGTGTTTTCACTTGTGGGAGTACTGTTTGCTTGATTTGTTTGAACACTTGCTGTCATTTACATATATACTAGCTTGTCCTAGCTCTATTTCAGATTTTGTTTCTATCTCACTGCTGTTGCACCCATGAAACTGTTTTTCACATACATTTGATGAGCCCCAAAAATGGATAATTATTTGGGCTCATTCAACCTCCTAATTCGACTTAATCCACCATTCTCATTAGTTTATTGCATGTTTTTTATTATATTTATGCTAATAGAGTGAATTGGGTTAGTCATTATGCCAATAAGTCTAATGTGTGCTTTGTGTAGCCTTTTTGGTCAATTTGGAGACAAAATTGAAGGTTTTAATGAGCACTTGGCAGCCAAATTCGTGGGAGAACAAGGGAGAGGATTTGTAGGAAGGTGTCCCCTTCATTTATGGGCCCTTACCTCGAATTCTCCACCATCAGCTCGGAGTTCAAGGGCCACCAAATCCATTAGCACAAGGGCAGCCAAGCAAGTCAAGTAGGACTGCTGTTAACTACAAGTTTTGGGCAGTCGAGTCCCTAAAGTTTAGGAGGACTGTTGGGGTCCTCAATTTGTATAAATAAGAGGGCTTAGGGCCTCATTTCAGTTAGTTATTTTTGGTTAGCTAGTGGTTAGTCATTTTTGTAGCCAGTAGTTAGTCATTTTGTAGTTCGAGTTTTAGGAAATAGATTAGCTTTGCTTTCAGCTCATTTTCAAGTTTCCCTTATGGACAATTTTGATGTAACTCTTTTTTTCTTGCTCAATAAAGATGAATCTAGCTTTGCACCAGCTCTAAATCTCTCTTAGGAGGCTGTAGCTCTTGGGGTTAGGCCCATCTCAAGTGCCCAGTACCTCCTTTGTTTATCTTTATGTGTTTTTGCTACATTCTTAGAATAAAATCTGCTATTTAGATTTGAATCTTGCTTTGTTATTTAGATTTCTTTTGATGGTTAAAGTAGCTTTTCATGTTTAGAATATATTGGTAGGATAATAACAGGAAAAAGGCTCCAAAAAAGGGTCAGCAAACACTTTTGGTTTCACCTCTTCCTTATTGGATCAGAGGCTGGAGTTGAAGTAACCTTGCTGTCCCAAACGAAAACACTAGTTTGCTTTACCATGCAATCCTTAGTGTGTTGTTTTCATTTGCAGAGGTTGGTTACATGTTCAGATCTTTGAATGCTTCATTTCATAGCTAATATACATGGTTTCCGTGCAAATAAAGCTGCTGTCCATTCTCGTTACTGTTAGCCAGATCATATTAGGGTAGCATAGCTAGATCTTTGTTTTCTTGCATGTCTTTGTTGGTTCAGTTGGAAACACAAATTGCAGAGCACATATACCACTTCTCTATCTACCCAGACTCCCTCAAACCCATCTTCTCCATCTCCTAACTTGGTTTCTTGCCTCACATTGCCACGTTGCCACATTGCCCTCATAACCCTACCTTTTGTGCAGCATTATTCCAGCCTTCTTGGAACAAGTCCAGCCATCTACACCTTCTCCTCAACTCCATCCTCCAAGTCTTGAACTCCCCTACACCCGTATTTCACCTCCATACTCATTCCTCCACATTTTTCCCTCCACCCATGCTCCAAAATTCCATTTCTAAACATCCTGTAGAAAATTACAGAACATCCTATAGAAATCCCAGAACATCCTGTAGAACCCCTGCAGACTTCTTGTAGAAGCTCACGAACGAGGTTTCTTGATAGCCAAACTCTGTGAAACTCTCTGGAAGGGTGCTAGGGACCCCTTAGGCCCCATCTGTACCTTCCCAAACTTTTCCAAGCATTTCTCCTCCTTGATCCACCTCTACACAGTAAAAAGCTAGTTAAAACCACATGCATGATAATTCTAATAACTGATTCAAAAGTACAAAAAGATGTTTTCTTCAAGTAGAGGTAGTCTAGACACATGTATTTTACCTTAATAGAAGTAATGGCATCTCTTTCAGTAGTTTGCATGCTCTCCTTTGCGTCAGTAGGACTAGCTGGTAGAATTAGGGTTTGCTAGGGTTTGCGTTTCTTTTTGGCTTTCAGTTTCTTTTTGCAATTAGTTTAGCTTCCTTCGAGTTAGCTTTCATCCATCAATTAAAAAGCTTCTTCTAAGAGCTCATAGAAGTTGGCTTAAGCTCCTAGTGGACTTGTGACAGCTGACCAAGTGACAACTACGGCAAGAGCTAGTACTTGTGCATACAGCACCGTCGCTTCCAAGTTTGTTACGAACTACCGGGTTGATAAAATTAAAGAAGGGAGTTCCAGGAGTTGTAGAATTATTGCTACAATACTGGAGCCCACCATCCTTTTGGCGTCATTGTCGGGGAAGCGTCAGAGTATTGGTGATTGTTGCTATTCTTCTATTTTCCACTACAACTTTCTGCTAAGTAGTTTATTTCATTTCATTTCCGCAAAAATAGAGTAGACATTTCCCGCTTTCATAGATTAGCATTTCAATTCCGCAATTTCATTTCTGCAAGCGTAGATTAGCATTTCAATTCTGCAAGCGTAGACTAGCATTTCATTCCTGCAATTTCATTTGAGCAAAATAGATTAGTCATTTCCTGCTTTCGTTTCAATTCCGCATTTTCATTTCGGCAAGATAGTTTGTTGCAGTTCAATCTATTTTAGTTTTGCAGGTACAATAAGAAAAAATACAAAAATCAACCAAAAAGATTTATTTTCATGCCTTGTAGGAGTAGAGATAATTTAGAAAAATATTTGTGCAACACCCCCCACTGCTTCACACAGCCAACCTTCTCTCTTCTTCGATGGCTGTGATTAAGAGGAAGCCCTAGGTGGACATCAAGGCGTCTTTAAAGAACCTCTAGGGGAGAAGAAGAAGAAAACATTCCTCTGGAGCGAATGGCTACAAGAAGAAATGTTGGGAGCAGTACCTTATCCAAAAATGAATTTGCAAATCAGATCGAAGATTTCAAGAGTGATATGAGGCAGTTTCTTGCCATGCAACTGGATACCTTGCGGATCCAAAAGAAGCAAGAAGAAGCCAAGAGGGCTTTAGCCATTTTTTGTCCTAGGTGCACTAGAAAGCATCCTAGGAACGAATGTCCTTTGTACTCCATAGAAGTGTGTTTTTAATGTGAAGAATACCATCCTAGAGATCAGTGCCCTTCCTTACCTAGAATCAAAGCTGCATATCAGAGAGCCAAAGGAGCCACTGAATCACTCTATTATATGAACCAAAGGAGACCACATGAACCTAGATCTTATCAGCAGGAACTGCAAGGGACATCCGAGACCTATTATGACCCCTATCAAGCCACTTTCATGCCTTCTTGGAGTCCCCCTGCTCATTCTTCCTGGTTCACACCTCCTCCTTGTTCCTTCATAGATCCATATTATGCCCAACCAGCTGCTCATTCGTTTCACTCTTATGCTTAGCCACAGCCTCATTGGAATGCACCTCATCAGGGGTGGAGGTCCCAATACAACACTCCTCCCACTTCTTTTCCTCCACCACCTGATCAACCGCAACCATCACCTCCTCCTCCACCAAGGCAACCCCAAATGCCTACCCAACCACAACCCCATCTGCATCCATCTCAAATACACACCTCCACTCAACTACCCGTACCACCATTTCCAAAACCATACCATGGAGTAGCTCAACCCAATTGCAAAGCTGAGGCACAACATGTCCAAACAACTGCTCTTGAGCTCAATGATCTTCACCATAGCTCAGGAAGAGTATTGCAAAAAAGAGACTATATTGAAAGCATTGAAGGACCACATCAGGTAAAAGAAGATTCAGAAGAGGAAATCAAAAAACCATGGGCTTTACTTGATGAAGAGAAAACATCAGAAGAAGAGATAAAGAAAGATCCCTCATGGTTACCATCAAATCTTCCATGTATTCAAGAGAAAGATCATCAAACAGAGGGAGATGAGAAATTCATGATAGAAGGTGACATGAAACATGATCCAGATCAGCAAAAGGACCAAGGATATCAGATCTATATTGAGATATGGTTTCAGACGGTCACTAAGTTGCAGCGGTACTATCTTCCTCAGCTATGTTTGATCCCTTCAAAGTCAGATCATTTGGTCTCTGAAATCCGGATACCTTTCAAAGCATGCATTTCAAGCCACCACATCATTTTATCTCTAATCTCGATGTGCACATGGCTCCATTGGAAGTATTCTTATACTTGAAAAGAATTTTGTTTTTCAAGTAGGGTAGGGTAGAAAAAAAAAAAGAGAAAAAAAGAAAAAGAAAAATGAAAATAAGATGAAAATAAAAATCTAAGGTGAAAACCTCCTCGGAGGCGCCTTAGATTGGCTCATTGATTGAAAACCTCCATGAGGCGGTCAATGGGTTGGGAAAAAAGAGAAAAGAGAATAAGATCTCTGGGTGAAAACCTCCCTTGGAGGCGCCCAGGGCAGGCAATTAGGGTGAAAACCTCCATGAGGCACCCTAGTTGTTTTTCCAAAAAAAGAGAAAAAGAAAAAGAAAAATAAAGCTAATTTCCATTGAATAATTTCAGGTTGCAGCAATGACATTGCAGGTCAGGAGGCTCGCTCAAAACAAAGACAGAGGCACTTTTGTGCTTTCTACAGGAAGTTTTGTGTCTTCTATAGGAAGCTTACAAAAAATCCAAATTGATCTCCGAAGAGGACCCGAAGGTTGGGAATATGTCCATGAGGCCTACAAGAATCCATGTTTCCATTCCTCACCCTTTTTCATCATTTTTTCCACCTCATTGTGCTTCTTTTATGAAAACTGTGTTTTCTACAGGAAGTTTTGAATTTCTACAGGAAACATCCTGTAGAACCTTTGGACGAACCAAATTCAATTTTAAAAGGGAATCTGATGGTGGGAATCTGTTGGTTAGGCCTGCAAGCACCTTTGTGTCCATCCCTCGCCTTGCTCCATCATTTTTCCACCTCATTGTGCTTCTCATTGTGCTTCTACAGGAAGTTCCTGTAGAAATTGTAGGAAGCTAGAAATGGATTTCAAAAAGGTGGTTTGGCGAACATGGTAGCTTCCTCAAGGGTTCAGAAGTCCTCCTGCAATCTTCAAACTCCTCCTCCATCATCTCCATACCTGCATCACAACCCAATTTCATTTTTCATACCATGCAACAAAATTGCAAAATGCCTTGAAGCAAAAATACCTAGAACAGATTTTTTTTTTGCCTTAACTTGAAAACCATGCATCCATTTGAAAAACCGTTTTACAGAGAATCATACAGGGGTGATGGAAACATGTTTGAGCAGTTCCAGCCAATTCCGGTGCACGGTTTCCAAGAAATCAACCTCCATCTCCTTCAGCCATTTTTGCATTTTCTCCATATCCATGTATCCGTTTCAAAACCTGTTTCATAGGGAGATGCACATGGGTGATAGTAGCCTACCCAAGTAGTTTCAGCCAATTTTGATGCACGGTTTCCGAGAAATTGATCTTGAAATCTTCAGCCATTTTCCATTTTTCTCGAAATTTGTGCATCCATTGATCATTATTTTGCTATGGGAGGTGCATCATGATGATAGGAACATGCTCAGCAAGTTTCAGATCAATCCGGTTCACCGTTTGGAAGCAATGGTGAAAACAACTTCTGGTCCGGTGAAAATTCAGCAGCAGCAGCTTGAAGGTGCAGATTTGAACGTGGAAACAAATGCCCGCAGCTTAGATCTGGTCAGAGGACACCTGCACAAGGAAAAACAACCAAAAATCATCAACCAAGCCCTCATGCAACCAAAGGATCCAGGCATGCAGCAGCAAAATATGAGCATGCAGCAGCAAAAAGCACTTCACAGCAGCCATTTGACTTCAGGTACCTAACTAAAACCTGTTCCTCTATTGCATGAATCTAATTAAAGAAATGCATGAATGAATGGAATGGTGAAATTGAGCCATGAATATAGCAAGGTTAAGCCGATTTCCTTCTCTAGCACTCAGCTGGAAGTCACGCAGTACACGTGGACAGTTGACTTATGTGAAAATTAAAGCAACCAGGAGTGTTGGCCGGTTAAACTTCAGTTCAATTCACGACAGTGATTACAGGGGGAAAACGCACAGTTCAGGAACAACACTTCCAGTTGCATGTGGCCACGTACACTTGGCCACTTCACTCTCTCACGTGAATCACGTTGCAGTTAAACGACGCTCGGCTGAAACTCTCACCACTCTTTGTTCAACTGCGGTCAACTGAAGCACATGTCCACCACTTCCAGATCAGTTAACCAGTGGTCCTCTACAAGATTTATGACTGGTTTCTCGAGATTTCTATCGTTTCTTAAAGAAATTCCCGCCTGTCGCTCTCTACAGGCGTTTCTACAGGAATTCTTCTATAGGAAACACAGAAAACATCCTTCCAGAGCATAAAAGCCTGAATTTTTCTTCGACAAATTGGAGTTTCGAAGAGAGGTAGGCTCGAACATGCCATCCCCATGCTTAATTTTCGAAAGGTGGTGAATTATCTCGTTTGAAGCGAAAAATATTGGAACCAATCTGCCTGTGGGTCCAGACAGTGTTTTGCTTATATAATACACATAATTTATTTTGAATGGTGCTGTGTCATATTCACCTCCATGGTTCCTGCCAGAAAACTCTCCCCATTTTAATGAAAAACCACTGTAACGCTCACCTGTGCACATATAAACTACTTTTTTTTTGTGACTGTTATATGGTTAGTGTGAAAAGTAGCTCTGCACTCTGTCTGTGAGGGCTTAATTCCTTGTGAAAAGTTTATTTTTGGGCGGCAGCAGTATTGTAACCAGAGAATTGGTGAAAGGGGAGATACAAACAACAGAGAAATCTTGTCCTGAGAACCAAGGAGGAAAGCCACATCTGAACTTCCATTCTAACCAGAGCTCAAGCCGAAAACAGGGTATTCTCACCATGCCTGGAGGGTCAGAAAGGAACCCTCAGATTCCAAGAAGTTGAGAGAAACTCCTGAGGTGGTAGACCTGTTTACCTGTGCAAAGTGGATGACCTTCTATGATAAAATTCAAGGTCATGATGATGAAATCACAAAGGAGTTCCTTAAGTTCCTACAACCCAAATAAAAAACATTAGCAACTGTGGATTTCAGAGGGTTGACCCTAAAGCTTACCCCACCACTCATTAGAAGAGAAAGCCAGTGGAAAGGAAACACAAGAAAGACCACCACAGAAGGAATAAGAAGAGGAATGAGGGAAAAGGACAAGCTATTGAGGCCAAAGCTGTGGGTGAAGTAAAAACACAAATGCCAAGGGAGAAGCAGTTGCAAGCACGGGCAGAGAAGACTGAAAAAGGCCAAAAAAGTAGGGACACACCCAAGGCAACCACAACACAGGTCAAGGAGAAGGCACCCCCAGCCAAGCAAGCCAAATTAGAGAAAATTGGTTCTACAGGAAGCCAGCAGACTGTTTGTACAGGAAGAAAGAGAATTGTTTCTACAGGAAGTTTGGGGAAAGGGCAGCAGAAGGAGAAATTGGCCGAGATTCTAGCTAGGGAGGCAGCACCTATGCTGGCCACCCTAAGCACATCCATCCCCTCCATGAACACTCATTTTTTTCAGGGTTCGGACACAATTTAGTCATGGTTCAACCTTCTACAGGAAGCTACAGGACTTTCTATAGGAAGTTCTGTATTTTTACCAGAAACATCCTGTAGAAGCCTTTGGGCAGGCCGGAATCAATTATGGAGAGGGATTTGAAGCTTGAAGTCTATTGAGGAGGCATGCAACCACTCTTTTCTTCCATCCTCCACTGGTTTCATCTCCTTTCACCACCATTTCCACCATCAGATTGAATATACTTGCACAATCATACCAAAGTTGAGAATTCTCTAGGAAAAGAAGCACAGGCAGTGAAAAGAAGCAAAGAGAAAAGCATGGTTTCATGACGGAGAGGAGGACATCACTTCAGAAGCTTGGCATGACAAGGAGGCCACCAGGGCCACCAAAGATGAGGAGATAGGTTGGTTGCTCAGAGGATGAGCAACACTTTTAGTAGGGGGGTGATGTGAGCCCCAAAAATGGATAATTATTTGGGCTCATTCAACCTCCTAATTCGACTTAATCCACCATTCTCATTAGTTTATTGCATGTTTTTTATTATATTTATGCTAATAGAGTGAATTGTGTTAGTCAATATGCCAACAAGTCTAATGTGTGCTTTGTGTAGCCTTTTTGGTCAATTTGGAGACAAAATTGAAGGTTTTAATGAGCACTTGGCAGCCAAATTCGTGAAAGAACAAGGGAGAGGATTTGTAGGAAGGTGTCCCCTTCATTTATGGGCCCTTACCTCGAATTCTCCACCATCATCTCGAAGTTCAAGGGCCACCAAATCAATTAGCACAAGGGCAGCCAAGCAAGTCAAGTAGGACTGCTGTTAACTACAAGTTTTGGGCAGCCGAGTCCCTAAAGTTTAGGAGGAATGTTGGGGTTCTCAATTTGTATAAATAAGAGGGCTTAGGGCCTCATTTCAGTTATTCATTTTTGGTTAGCTAGTGGTTAGACATTTTTGTAGCCAGTAGTTAGTCATTTTGTAGTTCGATTTTTAGGCAATAGATTAGCTTTGCTTTCAGCTCATTTTCAAGTTTCCCTTGTGGACAGTTTTGATGTAACTCTTCTTTTCTTGCTCAATAAACATGAATATAGCTTTGCACCAGCTCTAAATCTCTCTTAGGAGGCTGTAGCTCTTAGGGTTGGGCCCATCTCAAGTGCCCAGTACCTCCTTTTTTTATCTTTATGTATTTTTGCTGCATTCTTAGAATAAAATCTGCTATTTAGATTTGAATCTTGCTTTGTTATTTAGATTGCTTTTGATGGTTAAAGTAGCTTTTCATGTTTAGAATATATTGGTAGGATAATAACAGGAAAAAGGCTCCAAAAAAGGGTCAGCAAACACTTTTGGTTTCACCTCTTCCTTATTGGATGAGGGGCTGGAATTGAAGTAACCTTGCTGTCCCAAACGAAAACACTAGTTTGCTTTACCATGCAATCCTTAGTGTGTTGTTTTCATTTGCAGAGGTTGGTTACATCTTCAGATCATTGAATGCTTCATTTCATATCTAATATACATGGTTTCCATGCAAATAAAGCTGCTGTCCATTCTTGTTACTGTTAGCCAGATCATATTAGGGTAGCATAGCTAGATCTTTGTTTTCTTGCATGTCTTTGTTGGTTCAGTTGGAAACACAAATTGCAGAGCACGTATACCACTTCTCTATCTGCCCAGACTCCCTCAAACCCATCTTCTCCATCTCCTAGCTTGGTTTCTTGCCTCACGTTGCCACATTACCCTCATAACCCTACCTTTTGTGCAGCATTATTCCAGCCTTCTTGGAACAAGTCCAGCCATCTACACCTTCTCCTCAACTCCATCCTCCAAGTCTTGAACTCCCCTACACCCCTATTTCACCTACATACTCATTCCTCCACCTTTTTCCCTCCATCCATGCTCCAAAATTCCATTTCTAAACATCCTGTAGAAAAATTACAGAACATCCTGTAGAAATCCCAGAACATCCTGTAGAACCCTGCAGACTTCCTGTAGAAGCTCACGAACGAGGTTTCTTGATAGCCAAACTCTGTGAAACTCTTTGGAAGGGTGCTAGGGACCCCTTAGGCCCCCTCTGTACCTTCCCAACCTTTTCCAAGCATTTCTCCTCCTTGATCCACCTCTCCACAGTGAAAAGCTAGTTAAAAGCACATGCATGATAATTCTAATAACTGATTCAAAAGTACAAAAAGATGTTTTCTTCAGGTAGAGGTAGTCTAGACACATGTATTTAACCTTCATAGAAGTAATGGCATCTCTTTCAGTAGTTTTCTTGCTCTCCTTTGTGTCAGTAGGACTAGCTGGTAGAATTAGGGTTTGCGTTTCTTTTTGGCTTTCAATTTCTTTTTGCAATTAGTTTAGCTTCCTTCGAGTTAGCTTTCATCCATCAATTAAAAATCTTCTTCTAAGAGCTCATAGAAGTTGGCTTAAGCTCCTAGTGGACTTGTGCCAGTTGACCAAGTGACAGCTGCAGCAAGAGCTAGTACTTGTGCATACAACACCGTCACTTCCAGGTTTATTACGAACTACCGGGTTGATAAAATTAAAGAAGGGAGTTCCAGGAGTTGTAGAATTATTGCTACAATATTGGAGCCCACCAACGTTCACCCAACCGACGAATTGCCTCACCCACGTGCATGTTAATCTGTTTGTTGAATTTTTCATTCATGTTTTGCATGCATTGTCAATCACTTCTGCCATCACTTAGTGTCGCCATGCATTTACTGTCTTAGTTTCTTTCAGTTTCCCGTCAGCAAGTCGGGCCAACCTTGGTCCAGAATCTACTTTCACCAAGGTTGCATTGCACAATCTAGGCAAGGAAGGCTCACCTTCCTCTCTAGATTTGTGCATTCCTACCTAGCACTATCCTCCAAGACTATTTTGTGCATTTCTAGAGCACAGTGGTTGCTTAGCCCAAGAAATTGCACAAATTTGTCCCTAGGCCAGTAGTCCTTCCTAGCTGGAATTGTGCATTGTGAAATCCCAATGGCCAGCAGCCGGAATGGACTGTGCATTGTGCAGTTCTAACGGTCAGCGAGTCTCCCAACAGCCCAGACTGTGCCTTGTGTAGTCTTGGAAGTCGGTCACCCGACCTCCCGGCTGAAATTGCGTAACCTTCATGATCGTGCACCCAGGTATGTTGCAAGTCAGTTCTTATGTTCATTTTGGTGTATAATGGTTTCCAGGAGAGTAGAGACGAAGACACCATTCAAAGCACACTTGGGGATGCAGTCAATCAAGTTTCCATGGATGTGCCTACCCACGAAGACATCAAGTTGTTCATAGACAAGGACATCAATATATGAAAGTAGCAACATCACAACGAGCAACATCATGAACACCAGCTGAAGATGGCATACCAAATGCAATGAATGCAAGAGGAGGGTTGTTGACAACACAGAGGCAGAACAAGGTTGTAAGCTCAAGCAGGTCCATTGATGATGAAAGAAACTTTGGAGACTCTGGCTATGAAGTGACGGCACAACAAGAAGATCACACAAAGGCATAAGATATAACGAAGAAAGAGTTGCATGTGCTGAAATAAGAACTTAGGAAGAACATGAAGTTGCTTAGACACATGGATGAATTGGAACAGGAACAGGAACAACAGTGGGTGCAACATGCACTGACAAATGAAACATCACCTGTACAAGTTAAGGATCCATCCCAGCATCTGACATAGAGTAGACATGGTGAGTAGTGTTGTTGATCACATGCAAGGGATTCAGTAGCATTCATGTCATTGAGAACACACATGCAATCCAACCCATTCAACACACTCACAAAGGCGAAGACAGGAAGCAATTCCAATTGGGGTTGAACATGTACTTTGGTAAGTTAATGCGCATGACCACCAGTACACACTTGAAGATCAACATGGACACTATGCATCAATGTGTTCTCGGTTCAACCATACCCAAGAATACCATGCAAATGTTAGCAGATGATTTGGATGAAGGGATCGAACAAATGCACTCGTTGCCATGGAGGCAAGAGTTCGCTTCAGCAAGATGTCATCATGAGGTGCATACACACCATCACGGACGACCAAGCTTGGCATTGACTCATCACCTTCACCATCACAAGCATGTCAAATATTTGGTCTCATCATAGTGGACCGAGTGTTAGTCATGTCTTGCAAGGCTTACTCAAGCCATGTTGTCTCACATGAGTACATGTGCATTATAATGTTGAGTCATGTCAAGTGTAACGCAAGTGTCAATGGTTGGATGTAACAGTCATAGAGTAGGTAAAGAGTCATGAGGGTAGTTGAACTATCACAAAGGGTAATGTCAAGGGTCACCCCACCCTTTGCTATAAATAGTCCCTCATAACTCATTGTATAGGCTTTTGGTCAGCCAAGCTTCTACTAAGACCATCTTGAAGAAGGCTTGGATAGTATTGTAATGTGCCTTGGCTTCTCCACTACACAGAGTTAGTACATCTCTTTCGAGGAGGAGGCGGATGTGGCTGTAACGTTCCACTGTTGGGGCCAAAAGGTTTACATGGATGTATTGTATGATTGTGGCTTACACTTCTTTACAAAATAAGAGCCAACACATTTTCATGCATATGTTGTTATTGTAGTTGGACTGCTCTGGTTGCCTTAATGATATATGTTGTTTAACTTACGTAATTGTGTATGAACTAATTTTGATGAAATTATATGAATCTTGTTGTTAATGTGTTGCATATGTTGTTAATGCTGTCACCATCCATGTCGACTGCTCTTCCGGACATTAGACATTACTTTCACTTGAACCTTGCTATAACAACCATCACACTCGTCTTGGACTAATCCCTGAGTTTTGTACGTGTTATCTTACCTTGTATGATGTGACTGCCGCATTCGAGTGGACAGCTCTACGGGAAGCTGTGCATGTCCTTTTGTGTTGTATTTTCCTAGCTGAGCTGGGACTGATCCCTTTCAACCTAGAACTCACCTTCACCTCCTTCCCCCCTTCGATGTGTTGGAACCTCTCATACACCTTCCTTGACTCACTACATCAGTCACACCATTCTTGTTGACAGAGGTATCCTACTTGCCTCTGTGCAACATCGAGGCCAAGGCATTACCTTACGACCCACTGTTGGGACTCCTACACCAAACGGTCTGAGGTCTAATTGGGACTTCTTACTGGGGAGATCCGCTTGACATGTTGGTAGGTCCAACACTATCAACACCATCCTGAGTAGCTGAAATTCCTTCTTTAAGAATTTTACCACAAATTTACCCATATGAGTGGTTGTTTTTCGTGAGATGATCCTACCCTACTTTTAACCTCTATCATTTTTTTATTATACTACTCCTGAGGTAGCAGTTCCCCACAAGGACCCTAGAGGTTAGGTAACCTAGCCTGTATGATCCTATCAAACTCTTCATTGAAGGAAGCCACATCCTTTTGTACCCTTATGAGGCTCTTCTTTGCTTTAGCTCTGGCTTCTTCTTTCAAAACTACCTTAGCTATCTCCTCCACTGCACTGAATCTATTTTCTTTTCCTATTGGTCTTAGCTCCTCAATTGGCCTCTCATTTAAGAAATGAATGAATTTCAGAGAAAATTTGGAGTTCCTTATTCTCATATATTTATCATTTGTTATTTGTGATTCACACTATCCACTAATGACCTTGTGATCATGTATCAAATTCACATGTTCCCAGTTGCAATTCATTTCCTTAATGATATCATCCCACACCAACTCCCTAGTTTCAATAAGAGACATGTTCCCCTTCAATTTAACCTCCAATTCAGTTATCTCCTGTATTGTAACCTATAGGCTTTTAGTGACGTGTTCAACATCAATAACTAAGGTTTGCAGTTGTTTCTCTTTCTGAGGTAGTTGGGCTTTGGCAGTGTCTAAGTTCCTTTGTGTCTTTTTTAGTTCACCTTCAGAAAGTTGAAGCTCAGTCAAAGCCTGACTGAGGCGATCAATGGGGTTCTGGGGATCTTCAAGAACTACTACTATACATACAAGAGATTCTATCTTATTTTCCAACTTGGTCAGAGTTTTCTCCAAAGCCAATACTTTATATTTACTGTCTCTCAACTCCTTCATCATCTTTTCTTTCTTGATTTCGACCTGTACCAGCTATTTTGTCTGGACATGTTCACCACCAAGAAACCTTAGCCTATGCCTTAACTCCTAATTTTCCTTTTGATTTGACTGTAGAATGACTTCTACAGCTGATATTTCATCTGGGTCGATACCCAGTTTAATTACCAATTCCTTATATATTTATTTCTGGAGATATAGAGCTTTGGAGTTAGCCTTCTCTATTTTCATTTTTTTGGAGACTTTTCCTATATATGTCTCAGCTCTATTGATAGTCATGAGGGTTTTAGCCAAATAATTATATAACATTTCCCCAACCTTCTTATATAGGTTTAGCTTATATAACAAAGGGATACTGGATAAGTTCAAGGAGATATCCAAGGTCTTGAAATGAGGTCCAGTCAGAAAGACTTACACTAATGGGTGTTGTATTGAAATTGTCATTTCATCCTTCTCGAGGTCCATAGCAGTCAGTAGTCGAGTGTGTCGAGGGGTTGATTGGGTAGCCATTTCTCTCTACATTGTCTCTCTTACCTTTTTGTTGCTTTCATCTATAGATTTTCCTGTACGCTAATCTAAATCCTATAGCAGCAACCCTGTCCTCAGAATCTGGAATGACTACTGTAGTTGTGGGTGAAGTTGTGACTACTGGTGGATTTTCCAGGTTGATCTAAAATCTTGGATGATCTGAAATTAGTTTCTCTATTTTTATTTCCACTTCCTCTTCTTGTTCTTCCTCCTATTCTGGACCCTGACTTTTGGCTTTCTTATTTATATGGCCTTCCTCTATGTCAATATCCCCTGCTGAGTCAGCAGTCCTCTTTTATGCTTTCCCTGTGTTTACTGGGGACACGGTCTCTATTTATGTATTAAGAGGCCATGAAACAAAGTTAGCTCCCCATTCAATTTTAGGCTTTGACTCATGTACGTAAGTTGTTGCTTTAATTTTTTCTCTCCTTCAGTCAATGAACACTTGGGGATCATAATGCCAAGGGTCTCCCTCTTCTAGCTCCATGGATTCAACTAGGGCCTCAACTATTTTAAAAGATTGCCTTTTGTTTACCACAAAAGGACCTTATGGCTATCTAATTTTAAAAATGTAGCCTTTCTTTGCTGGTACAAAATGAAGCAGGACTACACTGAGGGTCTGTCAGATGATTTCAAGGGTGAATATCCTCATAGGCATGAATATTGGCAAGCGATATGGACGAAGTTCACAATCATAAACCTGAATCTCCATGTAATCAACATAGAGGTAATGGTCTCCTATCATGGAATCCTTCCTGAGTTGGAGGAACTCTTTTTGTTGTGTGAAAATTCTGGGTGGCGGGGTTCCATGAATGATCCAGTAGGTAATGGCCATGAAGGTTGAGATAAATTAGGAATACCCACCCAAGCATGACATTTTTTTCACAGAGATATTCTAGTCAAAGACATAATTCTGTTTCTTATTGGGAAAAAACACTTGAATATCCAGATATTGACATTCTTCGAAATGGGTATATAGGAACAAGTAAAACATAAGTGAAAAGTAGCGAAAGTAAAAAGAAGGAGGGAAATAACAAAGTTGAAAGCATATGGCAGCGGATAGGTAAAGTGGCATGTTAAATAGGTAGTCAAGCTTCTTAATATAATCCAAAAACCCTAGGATGGCTTTATTTATTATTTGTGAGCTATCTTCATCCATTAAAAAGAAAATTACAACCAGGATGGGCCAAACAGATTTCTAGAAAAGGGTTATTTGTAATCACTCTTCAAGGGGAAGGGATTTAATTTTAGGAGTGAGGATTTGTTCTAGGATGGATTTTTGTTCATCGAGAGGGAGAGTAATGAAGTGATGAACCAAGGTAGCGTCGGTGAACTACTGCATTGTGGAAGAAACTGAAAAAATTAAATCCCTTTGGATCAAGGTAGGAGTTATTTCCATGATTTTAGTCCCTAAGGCAGAAACAAAGTAATTCTTATCCTCTTGTTATGTTATGGACAACTAGGATATGAATTCAAGAAAATAATGAATAGAAGGTGTAATTTGAAAATATAGAATGGAGTTGACAACCCTAAAAGGGTCTTCATTCTTCACATGGTTAGAAATAGTTCATAGTAGATGTCAGTGATCAAATAAGGAAAATCGGAGTCTGCAATTTGAATCTTGGTGTCTACCAAGGGTTCAATGCTAGTAGACTTTGCCTCATGGGTTTTGTTGGCTTATTGGGGCCTGAACCAGGTTTGGAAGTGTTTTAGCCAAGAAAATCCCACACTACCGTCCCTTTTGGCAACAATCTACAAAGCACGGACTGAAGTCTCACCTGAGGTAGTATGGGAGGGTGTTGGAACCAAGTTTCCACACCCTAGGGATGTCTTGATGAGGTCTGGAGGGGTTGCTAACTGATCTATGCACTCGCGCTACTCTGCCCAGCTGTCTGGCCCTTGCTTAGCTTTGTGACAAGGCACCTCCTAAATTCCTTATTATTATAATGTTTATTACAGATCTGATCTGATTCTTAAGGTTTTTAATCAAGCATTCAACAGTTATAACCAGCACGTGCAACCATAAATCTTAACGAAATGCATAAAATCACAACAAAATAACAATCATACAGATTTGCTACCAGATGCATAATAATTCAGAAGCACTTATCTTATATTAATCTTCAGTTCAGTAAAATCCAATTCCACCCTGCGAACTTCGCTGCAGGGGCCCATGCACATAGTTGTGGACTCTATTAGGCCTCTTCGCACACAGCTGCAGAGCCTACTCTAACTACTATCAACCCTAACTCGGACTTACAGACTTAAAGCGAATATTGCATTCATAAACCCATAACATTCAAGATCCCCCTGAAAACTGCCTTCTTCCCATAGAGCCTCGCTCTATTTATACATTCGCATGGTCCGTGTATCATGGGCAGGCCAACTCACTTTCTATTATCTTACATTATTTTATGGTGGATGACCCTTTGACTTGACTCATTACAATTCATGCTTCGCACACTTCGCAGAGCCTTTACCATACTATTGCCCAAGATTGTGGGCTTTAAGCCCCAAAACCATTACACGAGGGATCCGCTGCCCAACAAGCCCCCAACAAAATCATCGTGACTCATCCCGAGTCACTGGGCTGGTGTGTTGATCTTCACGTGGAGGTCATCCAACAACTTCTACGCTTTGCTTACATTCGCAACACATTCTTTCGCCATCTGTTGTACCTGTTGTGCGCGAGCCTTTGATGCAACATGATCAGTTTCACTAGCTTGTCTGAATTTGTATACTGCCTACATGGGTGCTAGCTTTCCCTCGATGTTGGTAGTGATCACAAATGCCTCATCAAGCTAAGGCTAGATGCATTCTTTAAGCACAACTTCTTTCTATTGAGTAGGATTGACTTGCGCCTTGAGAGCTCGGGCTTCCCTCATCTTGGCCAATCGCTAAGTAATGGCAACCGTTTGTGCAGTCCCCCAAACATTATCATAAGTTTATTGCAACTCTCATGCTTCTGTCTCTACCTGCTATAGTGTTGGATCTTCTTGTAGTGATGTGAGCATAAGAAGGGATTGATCCAACAATCCCGTGCAATCTTGTACAATGTGCTCTATCACTTCCAATCCCACCTTAATTGCGCGGCGACGCTGCTCTTTAACTTCCAAGGGTGTAGTAGACTGTGCCTTCATCCTTAGCTTCACGATATGCAAATTCAACTCCCATTGAGCTTTCACAACCTCCTCTTGGGCCCTACGGAATCCTGTTTCCATGTGATGAATCTTGTCGCCTGCGAGGAGTTTCACTAGGACAACCAGTTCTAGTATACTGCTATAGACCTCCACAACTTGTTCCAATCCTTGGTTGTGTGCAACCAAGTCGTCGTGTTGTAGACTGATCTGCTCCAAATTTCCTTTTTGCTCCATTAAGACCTGGAGAGCACAGCCTTCCCTGGTGGAGAGCTCAGCGGTTACCCCATCCTGCAGCTGGTATAGGGTTTCTCTAGGAAGGGCGACCAAATTCAACACCCAACCCCTCATGTAACCTTCGACCTCCGCTAGGACAGTGCCTGCTGGTAATATTAAAGTATTCATTACGGATGCATACACCATCTGCTCTGCTGTGGGTGCGAGGGTCGGAATCATCCCTCCTGGGGGTCGCACCTGTAACACCTGCAATTGCGCCATAAACTCCCCCAACATAGTTGTCTCCTCTGTCATCAGCTCCTCCAAAGCACCCCTAGTGACATCATGCAATGGTTTGTTGCTAGAAAGAAGATCTTTCTCCAAGGTATTTATTGTCATTGTCTCTTTGCATGCATGTGTCTGCTCCTGGGTGCACGGCCTCTTGAGTTGGGTCAATTTTGTGGTAAGATCCATGCATTCTTGTATCTTCTCTTCCCCCTGTATGTCCTGCTCTGTGGACATTTCCTGATCTTCCATGATCTCTTCGGCGATCGCGGTGGTGGTTGCTGCTGCTACCTTAGTTGCCTCCCTCTACAAGGCTGCTTTCTGTTCCTGGCATGTCCTTTCTGCCATATTTATGATGTGTAGCTTGAGTTCCTTATTTCGCTATTGTGCTACAATCTTTTCTAATTCAGCCAAGTTCGGGGCACACCACTCTAGAGGCGATGTTGCTATTACCTCGAAAATTTCATTGTCCGTTGCAATGAACAGAAGCTTTACCCATGCCCGATTTGGTTCCTTTCGAGCTCGGATATACAGATTATGCATATCCACCTTAAACTCAACCACGCTTTGCAAACTATTGTATAATATCATGGATAACCACAATCTGTGGGCGATCCATATCTAGATACTCACCTCCAAAAATATCCAAAACACCTTGATCTCACAAACCCTCGTGGCATCTTTTGTTGCCTAGAGCGAGTTATATCTCACAGCTTCAGGTAGGTTCTTCTCAATGTTGGGAAACTGGCTGCCCTTCGGCAGCTCCCCTGCAACTAGCAGGATCGATAGGAGCAACCATGCATAGTGGAAAGTCTTACCCTTCTCCTGGGCTTCCCTACAATTCATCAAGAATTCATCTCAAAGAAATTGTGCCCAGTTGAACTGAACCCCATTTGCACACTGCTCCGCGAGCACAATGATAGACACTGCACCTCATTTTCACGGCATTTCCGCGTGAGCTTGCCGGCTAGCAACTGGGTGGTGACGCGCACCCCTCAGTCTTTGATACTTGCTATGACATACCCTCGCTTCCACTTCTCCAGCTTATATTTAGCCTTCATGGCTTCTCTGAGGCCCACGTCGCTACTTGTTCCTATTAGGGTTGTAGGATCATTTCCTTTAGTAGGAAATTGGGAAATCCAGTGTATTAAATCGGCTGTGATGGGAATTGGTTCCTCCAGTCAGAGATACCCATCATATACTAGACATAGTAACTGCCGGATAACAAAAATTGTGATGGTTGCACGGTGGTAGCAGGGTATCCACCTTAGATGGAGTAATCCCACCTTCTCCACACCCTGTAGCCACTTCTGCTGTAATAATTTCTCTCCAGCCAATTGGGGGAATTTCTCACTGTCTGCGAGGTCCCAGTCTTCAAACTTGATATTTGGTACCTGACCCAACGACAGACCATTGAACCTTATTTCATCCGGAAGAAGCGGGGTCTAAAGTGTATTCTTCATGGAATCCATGTCCTTCGGTATCTTGGTTGTCCCTTTCCAAGGGGAGATGTATGGTGTTACTGTCGAAGGTACTTGGGAAACATTTTCCTCTTCCTCATCCCGTACTTCAATCTGAGTGATCAGGGCTTGTAAATCTTCCTCTTCCTCCTCAGTTTCAATGGTGATAGCTTTTCCCTTTTATGCCATCGACAATTTACTGAATTGCGGTGATACCCGGACTGGCCCCACTGTCTGCTTGTCTTTCTGGGGTCGTGGCATGCATGGAGACTTTGGAACCTCTGGGGCAGTGGTCACTTCCCCAAGCTCCTCCTGGGTCAAATGGGGCTCCTCCGTGAATCTCACTCTGGTTCTAGCTGACATGGTTTCTATCTTGGATTCGTTCGGGTACTTACTCATGGGTGGCAAGGGAGCTTGGTTCTTTTTGCTCTGTACTGGCTCAAATATCAGATATCCAAGTGTTGGCTTGGGGCTACCCCAAGGGATTTTATTGGAACGTTTGAATTTGACTTCGACCATCCCTTCCACTTTTGAATTATTAATATCTTCTTGGCAGCATATCTTCTCGTATCTAGCTCTAAATTCCTATTGTAATGGCCTGCCACCCGCTCATTTCTGTCGTAAGTTCAACTTCTTGTCATGAATAGTGACATCAATGGTCACCTCCTAGCCTACGCACGTGGCAGCGCGACCTGTTATGCACGACCATGATCTCGGTGACCTACTGGCCCTGCACAGAACCTCCTTTCAGCGTAGCTTTCCTACAGACTTGTTTATAGTCCTGCACCTTCTTTCAATTGCTTGGAGTGTTGAGACTGTGCTTTCCACAGATAGTCAGGTGGTCACACCCCAGGTGTGAGATTTCAGCTTCCCTACTAGCCCAGGGTGCGGGCACCCTTCACCTACCCTTATGTTCATTAGTGCATCTCATTTTGATTTGTATGGTGTGCTCCCTTGTTTGGTAAAGTGTGGCCGAAGCCATGATAGTAGGGTCGCAACTATTTCTAATGTAGTAGAAGGGCTAGCCAGGCGTGGTCTTATCATGCTTAGTTTCATGCGGCCCACTTCTGCGACTCCAATTTCTAGTTTGTTGATTCCTTCACTCACTATGATGCTTTTCCTCCTCAGTTGTGCCCATTCTTCATCAAGTGCATGGAGTTTCAAACTCCCTCGTTGAATGGCTTCTTGTATCTACCACATTCATTTACCCATTGTCCTCACATCTTGTCCAAACTGTGGGGGCTGTGGTCTTGGGAGTTGTCTTCGTCCTCTTGGTTTCATCTTGTCTCATCAATGATAGGGCCACCTTTTCACTCCTCTATTATCCACATTTTCTATTACCTCAAAATTTGTTTGTGTGCTCGTGCCTTCAATGTTCAATGTTACTCCTTGCAATCTCCCCATGGGAAAGATCTTTCATTGGTTCACCATCCGTAATTGAATGGGAGACCACTGTAATGCGGATCTGCCCATGCATTCCCAGGTCTGTTTAGGTAGCACATTCACATCTGATCCTAAGTCCAGAATGACCTAATCCATCTCATAGTCACCAATCTCGATGTCAATCGCATTTCCTGCCTGGTGCCCAAAGCATGCTTGCCTAGTTTCCAGACCATGTGAAGTTCGCCCGACTCGGTGTAGGTTTTAAACCTGTATAGAAATTACCTGCATACGAATTCTAAAACACAGAAAATAAACAATGCAAGAGCATAACACATAAAACACATAAACATAGATATTTTCCCCTGGATCCCAAAACCGGGACTACCAGCTTGATTTTTCACTATGTTCCTTTCAATGTTACAATACATATTTATACATGCCGAAGCCTCCAATTCCATGGACCTAAAACCATCATGTCCAAAACCATGGACCGAAAACCATAGGTAGGTTTTCCCAACCTAATATAGGGTCCAAAAAATATTTTCTTGGGGCACTGCCCCAGACCCCGTACAGGGGGGCTACCTGCCCCCCTCAAACCCCTCGGATAGGGGGGGCTGCCGCCCCCCTGTGACCCTCCCACTACACAATCAGCGCAATGAACGGGGGCATTTGCCCCCCCTCTGACCCCCCAGCTCACTACGTAGCTTAGTCATGGAAAGAATGTAACACAACCCAACATTCTCGCACTTGTTGTTTTCTTTCCACAAGGGGCCACAAGAGAGCTTAGTCATTTTCCCAGACCTGAAATGCCCATTGTTTATCTACACCAAGAGAAGTTCTCAAAGCTCACAGATTTTGCCAATGCATCTGCAGTATTCTTCAAAGTCTCCACCTTTACCAGCAACACCTTTTTTTCTTCTATCATATCCCTCACAAAGTGATACTGAACATCAATGTTCTTTGTCTTTGAATGGTAAGCAGGGTTCTTTGCCAATAAAATAACACTTTGGTTGTCACAGTCTATCCTTATATCTCCCTGTACTAACCCCATACTTGAACACGATCTCTGCAACCAAACTGCTTCATGTCTTGCATGAGTGGCTGCCATGTATTTTGCCTTTGTAGTTGATAGTGCCACTACAGATTGTTTCTTACTCATCCAAATGACTGCACCTCCACATAGGTTAAACACATACCCACTTATAGATCTTCTCCGATCCAAATCTCCAACCTAGTTTGCATCAACAAAGCCATGAATATCCAACACTCTATCAAATCTTGGTCTTCCTTGGTAGCACAAAACATAATCAATAGTGCCACGCAAATACCTAAAAACCCGCTTCGCTATTGTCCAGTGCTCCTTCCCTGGTTTTGAGATAAACCTGCTCAATACTGCCACTGCATGTGCAATGTCTAGACTAGTACAGACCATTTCATACATCAGGCTACCGACTGCACTTGCATATGGAACACGGGACTTGTCCTCTTCATCCTCTTATGTCTTGGGACACTATTCAGCAGATAACCTCACACCTACCAGAATACGAACCTTCACTAGTTTACTACCTTGCATATTAAACCTCTGCAATATTGTCTTAACATACTTCCTCTGGTTTAACCAGAGCTTCCTCTTTACCCAATCTCTTTTAATTTCCATGCCCAAAATATAGTTTGCAGCACCAAGATATTTCATGTCGAATTTGGAGGACAATTGGGTCTTCAAATCCTGGATAATTTCTTTGTCATTTCCAACCAGCAACATATCATCCACATAAAAGACCAGATAAATAACACGGTCACCAATTAATTTAAAATACACACAGTGATCTGCTTTGCTTCTAGTGAAGCCAAGTCCTCGTATAAATTTATCAAATTTCTGATACCACATCCGTGGTGACTGTTTTAACCCATACAGAGATTTCTTTAACTTGCATACTAGTTCTTTCTTACCCTTCACCGCAAAGCCTTCAGGTTGCTTCATGTAGATCTCCTCTTCTAGATCCCCATGAAGAAATTTTGTCTTCACATCCATTTGTTCTACCTCAAAATCAAAAGCAGTAGCAACAGATAAAAGTAACCTAATAGAAGTTACCTTGGCAACAGGAGAAAAAATATCACCAAAATCAATTCTCGGCACCTGATAATAACCTTTTGCCACCAACCGAGCTTTGTATTTCTCCACCTTTCCTTCTGCATTTGTCCTCTTCTTGAACACCCATTTACTGCCAACGGGTTTCCTTCCAGCCGGCAACTCCACCAGATCCCAAGCCTCATTTTTGTGCAAAGATGCCATTTCATCAAACATGGCCTTTTCCCAGAGTTTTCCATCCTCTGAATCCATTGCTTCCTTCATAGTTCTGGGATCATCATCAGTAATAGATAAAGAAAAAATTGAATAGAAAGTAGATGGACTACACCTTTCTGGCTACCTTCTTTCTCGAACTGATCTTCTTATGCCTGGAGTTTGTGGCTCTTCATCTTCTGATTTCTCCTCTGTTGTACAGTCTGATTCTTCCTCCTTTAGATCAAACTCTATCTTCTCAGGTTCCATTGGTTGGACTTCATGTTTAATAACATCTTCCACTTCTCTGAACACCACACCTCAGCTATACACAACCTTCCATGTTACTGGGTTCCAAAGCTTATAACCCTTCAAACCATCCTTATACCCAATAAAGATACATTTTTCATATTTACTATCCAACTTGGTTTGTTTATCCTTTGGAACATGTACATATGCATCACATCCAAATACCCTTAGATGTGAAAGAGATGGTTTCTTACTAGTCCATACCTCTTGTGGAGTTTTATCCTCCAATGCTGATGAAGGTGATCTGTTGACCAGGTAACATGTTGTCTCCACCACCTCTGCCCAGAATTCCTGTCCTAACCCAGCACCACTGAGCATGCTTCTTGCCCTTTCCATCAATGTCTTGTTCATTCTTTATGCAAGTCCATTTTGCTGAGGTGTGTATGGAGTAGCCTTTTGTCGTGCTATACCAAACTTCTTATAGAATTATTCAAATTCCTTACTGCAAAACTCTCCACCATTATCTATCCTCAGCACCTTTATCTTCTTCTCTGCCTGGTTTTCCACCAGAGCCTTGAATTCTTTAAATCTGTCAAAGATTTCAGATTTCTTCTTAAGGAAATATATCCATGTATTCCTTGAGAAGTCATCTATAAATGATACATAGTACACAGACTTACCCAGTGATGGAACCTTCACAGGTCCAAACACATCACTGTGCAGAAGCTCTAATATCTATTTCGCCCTCTTACTTCCAGAGGGGAAACTCACCCAATTCTACTTCCCATATACACAATTTTCGTAGAAATCAAAATCCAGAGAGCTATTACTCATACCTTCTACCATACCTTTACCATGAAGTATTTGAAGGCCCTTCTCCCCAATATGTCCAAGCCTTTGATGCCACAGCATGGTCCTCTATCCAGAGACCACTATATTTTCTACTCCACTTTTAGGAACCACAGAACTATTGCACCCATCAACAACAGTGCTACCTTGCAGCTTGTACAGAGTTTCAGTCCGAACTCCCCGCATCAATACCAGTGCTCCCCAAACCATATTTTAGGTATCCTTCTCAAACACTACTTTTACACCTGCATCATCTAGCTTGTTTACAGAAATCAGATTTCTGCCCAATGCAGGAATATGTAGAACACCTAGAAGTGTTCTAACCTTTCCACCTTGCAACTTTAACTTTACTTTTTCACGACCAATGATTCTATCCTTCTTGTCATCTCCCAAGAAGACCTCACCACCATCATATTTCTCATACTCGCAGAACCACTCTCTATGGGGAGTGAAGTGAAAGGATGCACCTGAGTCATTCAACCATGCCTCATGATCTACATGTGTACTTGAAGAAGCCAAGTACACATCCCCATCTTCATCTGAGGTGGTTTTTGCCTCTGTAGAAGTAGCATCATCAAATCCCTTTCCTTTATCAGGAGCTTTAGATTTATAGTCCCTTTTGAAGTGCCCTTCCTTTCCACATTTCTAGCACACCACCTTTACAAGTTTTCCTTGAGATTTAGATCTTCCTCTAGATTTAGATCTCCCACTCGATGATTTATTTTTGTTTCTATTCTGGGACCATCCTCGTATAAACAATACATCACCATTTTGGCTCTCCATATTTTTCCATCTCATCTCCTCTGTCAGCAAGGATGAGACTATTTCTTCAAAATGCAAGGTAGTTGCATAATACCTATTGCAATAACCAGATTATCCCACGAACTTGGTAGAGAACACAACAAATTGATGCACTTATATTCATCTGAAATTTTAATACCAATAGGCTAACTGACTTACCACAGTATTAAATTCGTTCAGATGTTCTGTCACCGAGTCTCCATCTTTCATCCTCAGGTTATACAACTTTTTCCACAGGAACAGTTTATTCACCAGAGACTTAGATTGGTACAAAGTCCCTAACTTGTCCCACAAAGCCTGCGCCATAGCTTCCCCTGATACATTCAACAATATTGAATCTAAGACACACAATCATATTGTGCTCTTTGCCTTCAGATCCAACTTCTTCCATTCTTCATTGGGCACTCCCATTGGTTTAGTACCTGGATCTACTTCAATCCACTGATCTTTATCCACCAACAAATCCTCCATCTTGAGTTTGCACAACTCAAAACTCTGACCATTAAATTTCTCGATCTCTATCTTTCCATTGCTCACCATCTTCTTTTACCACCAGAATCGATCTCGCAGATCTCCCACAGAATAGGATCTACCACAGGCTTGAGCGAAACCCCTTAACAACAAAGGTGTCCCCTTGAAGCCAAAACTGCTCTGATACGAAATGTAGGTTTTAACCCCGTACGGAAATTACCTGCATATGAATTCTAAAACATAGAAAATAAACATTGCAAGAGCATAACACATAAAACACATAAACACAGATATTTTCCCCTGGATCCCAAAACAGGGACTACCAGCTTGATTTTTCATTATGTTCCTTTCAATGTTATAATACATATTTGTACATGCCGAAGCATCCAATACCATCAACTAAAAACCATCGCGTCCAAAACCATGGATTGAAAACCATAGGTAGGTTTGCCCAACCTAATATAGGGTCCAAAAAAAAATTTCTCGGGGCGCTGCCCCAGACCTTGTAGAGGGGGGCTACCCACCCCCCTCAAACCCCCCAGACAAGGGGGGCTACCGCCCCCCTTGTGACCCCCCCACTATGCAATCAGCGCCCCCCTAGTTCAATACGTAGGTTAGTCGTGGAAGGAATATAACACAACCCAACATTGTTATTGCACCTAGTTATCAGCACTTGCAATCCCTTAACTACTTTATTGTCCCGTAGTAGCTTCATGCATGTCTCTAAAAAGGTAGTTAGCATAGAAGGATCCATTTCTGGATTAGTTTGATCCTTACTACCTAAAGTAGAGGCCTCTGCGAAGCTCTTCTTAGCTTCCATAAATGTCTCCCTTGCGCATTCCAAATCAAACTCAGGTTCCTTTTTAGGGGCCTTTCGAACCCATGTATTCTCCTCAGGTTGCTTCCCCTTATCCTCCTGTTATAGACATTTTTGTGCCTTACAGCATGAAGCATGAAATGTCAATAATCTAAGGGATCCAAAGTCCCTAAACATGTTGTTCCTGCCCCTAGAGGAACAAGGTCAGCAAACCACAGCACTAAATATCAGTTCTCCACCTGAAAACACTCAAAAACAAGCTAATTCTGGATCATGTCAACTGCTCCACTAAGCATCTGCGCTGAATGTCAACTGCTCCACTGTGTACCTGCACTGAATGTCAACTGCAAAGAAGGCTACCTGTGCTGGGCGAGTTTGGCCAAGTGGCACAGTCATTCCTCAAGGTGTCAATGCCCAGGAAGCTTCCAAAATGACACTTGGATCAGGGAATTCGACTTGTGATGAGTAAGAGGGTCTAGATCTCCAAGTGGAAGAAAGAACCTCCAAGTGGACTCAAGAACTGAAGAATAACTGAAGTGGGAGAGGACACTAGTCAGCTTCATGCCAGCTACAAGCTGACTCATCCTTTCTCCAAAACTCCTATATATAGAGCTCCCTCATGAGGTCTATGGAGGCTGGAATCTTGTGAAAGTAAGGAAGTGCTGTTGGTTTGAGTATAGAACTATTGGGTGATTTGCTTGAAGGAGGTGAAGAGGAGATTTCTTTCTGCTGGGAGGTGATGCTGGATTAGGCCTTTTATGGTTGTATTACTTCCTGAACTTTACTTCTTCCATTAATAAAGCATTTGAGGTTCTTCTATATGCATGTGTCTCAATGGTGTATTGCTATACTTGTGTATTTGATTTATTCTAATCCTTGAATCAATTATGAATGTATGCTTCTTGTAGTTTCCCTCTCTTGCTATTTTGCAGGATCTTGGTGTAGCTGGGCCAGTGAAAGAGCAAGGAGCTGGGAGCAAGCAGCAAAGAGAGAAGATTGGATCAATCATTAGCGGAAGACAACGGTTAGTGGATCTCTTTTTCTCCTCTCTTACATCTCATAAAGAAGTAATCTCAAATAGCTTTGCTTTGATTGTTGCTGAGGTACTATCACCCTTAGAGTGGGATAGGGTCATTCCGTATTGGATACTTTTCCCAACAACACCTCCCCTGTGGTTGCACCGCTTCTGAGCACCATGTTCACGTTGGGGTCCTCTTCACGTAGTTCAACCCTCATCATTTGGATGTTCCGTGTTGGAGTATACTGAAGCACTCCTTTTCACGCATATGAGCGCTTAGTGTGGGGAAATCTACTGCTTCATGATCAAACTCATAACAGTACAGAAAAAATGTTTTGGTCAGGTTCGTATAGTCACGCGCATAGTGCCCAAGTCCTCCACAATTGTAGCAGATTAACTGTCCACGCCCTCATTCGGGTCCCATTCCTCCTCATCCTTGTCCGCATCCCTGGAATCCACCACACGCTATGGCTGCGGCTGGATCCTGACTTCCCGCCTCAGTCTGCATTCTGTAAGCAAGTGTTTGATCCATCAACAACTCATAACTTCGGTAGTTTCGTTCATAGTGGCCCACCGATCTACAAAAATTGGAAATAGCTACTGGGGGGTCTGTGTAAACTTCTGCAATAGATGATAGATGTCTGTTGTGTGCTTTCCTCCCACCTGACAGATCGCACACTAGAGTGAAAGTGCCGCTCTTGGCCCCGCTTGTGCCTCTGGTCTCAATGGCATTGGTCCCCCCGCCACCCGACAAATAGTTCGCGAATACTGGATAATGATCCTTATCGTGGCCCTGGCCTTTACATTTTATGCACCACACTTCTTGGGACACTTCTATCCGGGGTGCCCTATCCTATTTCAAACTCTACATCTCTAAACATAGGTTTTGTAGTTCTGCGTGGATCTGTTGGACTCCCAACCTTGGATCCTATATCAGAGTTTAATGCAACCTCATCGCTATTTCCAAAGCTTCTGCCTAGGTTGAAAGTTTCTGCTGTGATAGTGTTGTCCTCAGGTGTGGTGTTAAGGATGCCACAAACCACATGTGGTGCTGCACACCCGTCAGCGTCATGTGAGCCTCATGGATCATGATCTTCAGTCTCTGATCTAGATCCCAGGGAGTTTCTCCCGGAAGCATTGTGATCTCCTTGAATCTGATGATCGACTGGGTCTCTGATTTAGGTCAGTTGAATTCTCTGTTTAATGCAATCTAGATTTCCGCTATCCCGGCATTCGGATGATCATTCGAGTGCCTGATATATCAAGGTGGCCTTCTTAATGTTATCATACATAACTCCGTGTGCTTCCCACACTGCTCTTACTACAAACCAAAACTGATCTAGATCTTCGCTCCCTACTCCTCTGAATATAGGCAACTTGATCACATTCACCATGCTAAATGGTGGGTTGGGTGGAGGTGGGGTGGTTGAAGATGGAGGAGACAAAGGTGAACTGGGTGATGGCATAAGTGGAGGTGAAAACAGTGGAATGTGCTGCCTTATCAAACTAACCGCACTCCTAAGAGAAACCCAATCGCGCTCTTCCTCGCCTGCTCATGGAGCTGAAATTAAAGGACTGTTTCCTAACCCTTTGATACCCTTGTATACCTTTCCACACCACGTCGTTCCACTCATTAATGTATTCGCAGAACCCGTTTTTCACATAACAACATCTTAATCCACGTATTCAAAGATTTGATGTACCTACCTCGCGGTCCCTTGAGAAAATTCCGCTCAGCTTCGCTGTAGCTCACAGTTGTGTCTATTGCGAACTCAGTGATAAACCCTCCTATTATATGATCCAGCTAATGATCTACGGCCCGCACGATCTTATCTTCAGATGCCTTTAGCCTGCACACTAACTCTAGAGTCCACACTATCAGTTGATCAATTTTGCACCTTCCCTGACTTTCAACTAGCCTTGTGATCCAACCATACAGTTCTAATGAGAAGGTCACGAAGCAGATCTCATGGATCTCCATATATATGTAGCGATCCAGCCACCTCTTCTTAGATATCTGCGGGGTTTTGTTTTTATGTACCACGAACTCGTGCAGCTTCTGATCCAACCAATCTTCAATCTCTTCCTTCATAGGGTTCCAACATTCCGACATCAGACATCCCTTAGGCAGATGCTGGTCCCGACAACAGAACCAGTTGTTGGATTATTGGGGCCTGACCCAAGTTCGAAAGTGTTTTAGCCAAGAAAATCCCACACTACCGGCCATTTTTCCAACAATCTGTGGAGCACGGACTGAAGTCTCACCCGAGGTAGTATGAGAGGGTGTTGGAACCAGTTTTCCACACCCTAGCGATGTCTTGATGAGGTCTAGAGGGGTCGTGAATCGATCTACACACTTGCGCTACTCTACCTAGTTGTCTGGCCCTTGAATAGATCTGTGATGAGGCACCTCCTAAATTCCTTATTATTATAATGCTTATTATAAATCTGATCTAATTATTAAGGTCTTTAATCAACATTCAACAGTTATAACCAGTGCACGCAACCATAAATCTTAAAGAAATGCATAAAATCATAACAAAAGAACAATCATACAGATTTGCTACCAGATGCACATGTTGCACTACAAATTGTTACCTTGAAATTTTTCAATCTGTGTGAGTCCATTACCACTCATACTTTCCTCCTTTGCAAGTCTTAAGCCTCAGTTCTTCATATCAAGCCTTAAAAATAAGAGAAAGCCCTCAAAAGTCTATAAAATTCTAGTTCCGCACTTTCTCTTGGCATTACCTGCAGTCCTGCACCTAAAGGTCATGTCCCCTACACACTTGACCACTCTGTCTCTATGTTATGGGTGCGGACCCCTGTAAAAGTAAAAAAGGCGCAAGTATATTCTTCAAAAAGCACTTTGAGTCATTTCTAGAAGCTTCTGGAAGGAATCTTGAGGTGGCAAGTTTGCTCCTTTAAGGTTCATGCATCCCATACCTTAAGGAGCTAACCCCTTGATGTGAGGAGCTTATCCCTTTGAAGGAGGACTCTATCCCTTCATAGGTGGACTTGTAACCTCCTTCTTTTGCACTATAAAATGAAGCATTGGGTTGGTTACTGGGGAGTTTGAAAGCTAAATATTTTTGAGGTGAAATGCTACTGGAACTTAGTCTTCCTAATTGAGCTTTTATGAGGAGAGATTACATACCTCTTTGATCTCATTTGGAAGAGTGTAAGGCTTGTCAAAGTAGAGTAGATTCCTGTTTTAGACCCTGGGAAGAGCTTGTTCAACATCAAGGCACCAAAGGTTGTAAGGTTCTTCTATTTCAAAGTTAATATAAATAAGTTTATTTTTCTCAATAAGCTATGTTTTATGGTTTATTTTATGGATTCCTTGATCACCATAATGAACATGATTTATGATATTGGATATGCAGGTGTTATTTGATGTTTTCTTGTTTGTGTTTGCAGGTTCTCAAAAGGAAACTCTTTCGGACAGTTGAAGGATGGCTGCTACAAACTAGCATTGGACTTAAGGTAGGGTCTAAACACCTCTATAGTTTTTATTAATGAATCACAATATGTTTAGAGAAAGATAGATTTGCTTGTCTTCTTGTTGCTAGATATATTTTGATACTAGGGAGATCGTCCTTGTCCACAAGATCGATTTATCCATCCAACAACACAATACTTCAGACGCACTTATCTTATATTAATATTGAGTTCAGTACAATCCAATTGCACCCTGCGCACTTAGCTACAGGGGTCCGTGCACACAGCTACGAACTCTACCAGGCCTCCGTGCACACAGCTGTAGAGCCTACTCTAACTACTATCAACCCTGACTCGAACTTACAAACTCAAAGTGAATATTGCATTCATAAACCCATAACATTCAAGATCCCCCTGAAAACTGCCTTCTACCCTTAGAGCCTCACTCTATTTATACATTCGCATGGTCTGCAAATCATGGGCAGGACGACTTGCTTTCTATTATCTTACATTATTTTTGGGTGGACGACCCTTTGACTTGACTCATTACAATTCGTGCTCCGTGCGCTTTGCGGAGCCTTTACCACACTATTACCCAAAATCGTGGGCTTTAAGCCCCAAAACCGTTACACGGGGGATCCACTGCCCAACAAGTTTTGGGAGTTGTTGGAGAAATTTTCTTCATTTGATTGAGTGAACAAAAGAAAAATACAGGTGTTCGGGTTACCTAGAGCCTGCAAGAGTGACTGAAAGCAACGTTGGGGAGCGGTCCTTATACATTTCAGATACGTGGAGCGACAGATCCTGCACAGGTGACTAGGTGTGGATATTCACGCTGAGGATGTATAGTAGCTATCGGGAAGGAAAAGTATAGGTGATAGAATATTTTATAGTAGAACAGTTATGACTATCCAAATGGTGGGCTTAGGGATTGGAGTAGAGGATACGTGGCAGCTTAGGGTTGGTCAACATGCCGGGAATCAGAGATCAGAGGCGGGAGTGATCTGGCATGTTTTAACTTTACCTTTAAGCCCCTATGCCTTCAATCATGAGAAGCCAATGAGAGGAGCCCATTTGACCGACAGCCCCACCGTGCTAAGGTAGGGATTACCCCGGGCATAATGAGTTATTTGCTAGCCCCCCGAACCAATCAGGATCGTTGAATCACACTTTAACCTTTCAACGTCGGTGCTGCCTATCTTGTTAATCCTCGTGCAAGTCACATCGACGGAGTTGGTTTTAAGACTACTGAGGGTGTTGAGGGATGGAAATCGTGGAGAGAGGAATGTGCCCTTTACTCTTTTCTTATAATATACTCATTGGACCTCTTGAGCACCTTGTGCCATGGTTAAGCCTAAACCTCTGGTTCACAGTGCCATAGTTTAAGCGCCAAGAGAGGTTAGTCATAAATTCATCGAAATTGATTATTCCATGTTTATTCTTGATGATCACTACACTATTTTCCATATTTGGAGAATCATATGACATCAAGAGATAACATTGGCTCCAACTGGGGACGGTGTATTGACATCAATGCACCGAGAACATGAAACTTTACATTTTCTCCTTAGGCATAGAGCCTTGAAACAAAACCTTTATGAAAAAAAACAACAATAACTTTGAAAATAATAGCATATTTATGTATATCACACCAATATTTACAATGAATCAGGAGAAAGTACCTTTAGTGTTAGAAATAGAGTTTGAGGAACTGCCCATTTACTGGTAGTTCTAGCGATTCTCTTTCTAGGTTTTCCAGCAGAAAAGTATTATTTCCTTTTGCTTAAGAGATTTTGAAGGGGCTGAATCACAATGGCTCAAAGTTTCCATGTTTTCATTTTTCCTCCCTTCAGACATCCCACCTTAAGACCAAATCACCAGGTTGAAGTGGCCTATCATTTGACTTCTTGTCAAACAGATATTTCATTTTGTGTTGATAATTAACCAATTTTTGGCTAACCTGTTCTCTACTTTTGTGAAGTTGGATTCTGATAAGATTTTAGCTAATCAATGACCTTTGATATGCTTAGTCGGCTTAATGTCTAAATCATATTCCTGAATCTTAGTGAACCACCTTCCTCTTTTTCCATCACTGTCTCTTTGCACCAAAATGTCTTTAACTGTTGCTGTTGCAACATATGCTATAATTTCGGATTGTAAGACATAGAATTTGAATGCCTTCAATGTCTTGACAAGAGCGTAAGCGTGTTTCTCAAAAAATTTGTACTTCAGTTCAACATCTTTCTATACTTGATTGAAAAAATCTATCAGTTTTTCATAAGCTTCCTTATTCTTTTGTAACAACACAAAAATGACAGTATGAGCGAAAGAAAAGAAACATATAAAAAGGTGCTAAATAATCAGGGTTGACTAGCACAGATGCTTTTGCAAAGGCTGCTTTGATTCTAGCAAAGGATTCCAGAGAATTTGGGCTCCATTTTACCTCATTCTCCTTTTTCAGCATGTTATTGATACCTTTCACTATTTCAGCATAATTAGGTATGAACCTTCTTAGAAAGTTGGTCCTTCCCAAAGACACTTGAATCTCTTTCTTGATACTAGGCAAGGGAATGTGACTAATAGCCTCCACTCACTTAGGATCGATTTTTACTCCCTCCTGTGCCACTATATGTCCCAACCATTTTCCTTCGGTTAGAGAAAACATATACTTCTTTGGATTTAGAGATAATCCATATCTCCTACATTTTTTGAAGGTGAGTTTAAGGTGAAAGATATGTTCCTCATCAACCTTGGAGAAGACTGTGATGTCATCTAAATATACGACTACAAATTTATCTTGTTCTCCCACAAGTGCTATATCCATGGCCCTTTGAAAAGTTGCTCCAATGTTTATAAGGCCAAATGGCATGCGGGCATACATGAAGGTTCCCTAAGGCATGGTGAAGGCATCCTTCTTTTGGTCATCTAGGTGCACTACTACCTGGGTGTATCCTGAAAAACCATCCAATCGGGACATCTGGTTTGAGCCAGCTACCTTTTGTAATATGTAGTCCATCTTAGGTAGTGGGTAGTTATCTTTTAATGAGGCTCTATTAAGGTTCTGAAAATTCACACACAGCCTTATTTCTCCATTATTTTCCCTGACCCGAAATAATTTTTCCACCCACTTAGAACATCTCAAAGGCACTATGATTTTGACTTATATAAGTTTCCTCACTTCCTCTCAACATATGGGAGGAGGAGAGGATTTATCTGCCACAAATATTTTTCTTACAAGGTTTCATTTGCACTTTTTAGAGGAATCTTATGCTGAATAATGTTAGTATCAAATGTCTTCAAATCATCATACGACCAAGAAAAAAAATCTTTTTAAACTTTAAAGAGATTTAAATACCTTTTTTTTTATTGCAAGGGGATCCCTTTTGAGAATCTGATCATCTGGGGTTCATCCACCGAGCTAATATTGCAGTATTCCACCTGTTCATCCATTCTGTGTTTTGTTGGCTTTGAGGCTAAATATTTTTTATTGAATATCCTTTTCAGTGGGACTAGGCTATGAGGGATATTATTCCCCTTCAATTGGAAGACTATGTGTCCTGCAATAGTCTCTTTCCAAGAAGTTGTCTTTTCTTCTGTCATTTTTCCACTTCTTGGTCAATAGTTGAATTTGAAAATTATCCAATGAATTTTATAAAGTGTTGGATTTTCTTTTCATCCTCGGATGCCTGCTAATGATTCACATTATCGGGTATAGAGGGTTTGTATCTGACTTCAAATTCATACCTCAGAAATGGGTTTTGGGTAGGCTTAATGTTACTGGAAGCTATAGCAAGGGAGTCAACCATTCGGTCCTTGGGTAGGAATTGGACATTGAAGGCCAAGAAGAAGTTGTCCATCAAGTCCCACATTTCATCTCTATAGGCCCTTGGTGTGGGATGTTTAGTCTGACATTGATTCTTTATTTGATTCACCACTATCTCGGAGTCTCCATATACCATGAGACATTCAATATTCATATTTCGTGCTATTTGTAGGCCAAGTAGTAATGCTTCATATTCTGCCACGTTCTTTGTTGCCTCAAATTCCAATTAAAATGAAAGAGGGATCAAGCTAACCTCTGCGGATACTAACAACATCCTTGCCCCACTAGCTTCTATGGAATTAGCCCCATCAAAATATAACTTCCATACTTTTCCTTTGGCTTTATGTTGATCGTCTAATTGGACTGCTGGGTGTACCTTAGTTTCTTCTAAGATGATGTCATATTATTCTAATAGTAGACAAGAGAGGTCATTATCTTTCCCCTATACAGGAGCATTCTTCGAGCCCTTAGCTTTGGTAACTATTTTTATGAACCTTGACTCTCTATACAACCTTGTTTCTTCCCCTCCAAAGGTAGGGATGGTGGCATAAGTTAGATCTAACTTGATGGAACCTCCAATTTTCGAACCCAGGGATCCTGAAAAGAGAATGCCAAATCTTGCAGGAACGTATACTACCACAATGTCCATTACTATGCTCTTAACTGGGATCTGAGCCAAGTTCACTACTAGGTCCATTATCATTCCCAAGAATTTTACTCTCTTACAATCAAAAGAGTAAAGGTCTTTATAGGGTCTTGTTATCTACAAACCAAGTTGCTCCATTACAGTCAATGGCATGAGATTATGAGATGCACCTAAGTCCAACATACAATTGTGAAGTAGGAGGTCATGTATTACAAGAGTCACATAGAAGGGTGCAGTAGAGAGGTCTTGCTCTTCAACATGAGATCCGAAAACTACCATAGAGCTTTCTTCATGAAGATTTAAATAGTCATGTGATGGTGCTAAAGTGGATGGAAGCATAGACTGGGTTGTTTCATGAGTTAAATTAAAGGAGCCAGGATTTTGACCTTTTCGAGTTCCTTTTGAAGATTGAAAACAATTGGACCTTTCTCCATGTTTCCAGATTTTTTCGGTTCTCTTTCCTTTTCATAGGCCTGCTTTGATGTAAGGGGTGAACTCTCCTCTTTAAGATCTTCGAGATTATAGAAATCTCTATTTAAGGAGTCCTTCTTTTTGATGTATTTGATTCTAAGGGTACTTTTCCCTTGTCAGATGATCCAAGGGTCTCTTTGGGAGAAGCACCTTCATGCTAGTCTTGTTCTCTTGACCTTTTCCTAGAGGACTGGAGATCATAATTTCTATTTAGTTGGGCCTGCATGAAATCTACGAATTGTTTACAATAGTCACCTATCTCCCTATCGTTCAACGCTACATCCATACCATTCCCTTCTTCTTGATAAGTTCTAATTTCTTGCTCCTCCTTCGAGAAAGAAGAGTATAAGTTCCCCTGTATTTCATGAGTGTCTTATGACTTCTCATCCGGGTCATCCTCTATGTACAATACGAGGGGGGGGAATATGTTCTATCTTATCCTTTCTTTCTCTTTGTAGTATCTTTAATGGTTGTCTTTGGTGCTGGGGATTATAGCCTTGACTAGGAACTTGAGCATTCTATCTAGGAAGACTTTTGTTTTCCAGTGATAGCTTAACCCGTTTATTTGATAAGCTTTTTATTAACTTATCCATTTCTTCTAACTTTTGTTCCTATGATTCTTTTACTTGACTAGAGGAAGATACTTCCTCTTTCTTCTTTTCCCTACGAACATTCTTGCCTCTCGACTTTCTTATGGATGTGAAAGTTGTCTCCACCTTGAGGTAATCAATTTGGATCTGATCCAACATGTGAGACTTCCTCTCCATTAGTGTGAAACCAAACTCAGATTCAAAAGCCCCATCAAAGACTACTCGAGAAACAACCTAGGGAGGCTTGATTTCAATGAGAAGGTTATTGTGTTACTTGATAAACCTCTTTATAAATTTTGAAATATCTTCATCTAGTTTTTTCTTTATGGCATTGAGCTATGTTAGAATATATCCTTGATATTTATTTTCTCCCCACTTCTTTGTAAAGGAGTTCCCCATCTCTTCCAAAGTTACAATGGAAGCATCTAGTAAAGATTTAAACCACTTTTTTGCCTCTTCATTAAGGGATTGAACAAAGAGCCTCAATACCACATCTAATTGTTGAACTTTTAAATTCTCTGCAAATGCACATAAAATCTCTATATGTCTTTGTGTTGAGATCTCATATTCTCCATTGAATATGGGAAAGATTTTAAGGTAGTCATGTGGCATGGCGCTTAGATGTTAAGGTACGTCTAATGGAGCATACTTGTTCAGTAGGAAGTCCGTGACTTCCATATGTATAAATCGAGGTGGTGTTAGATTTATCAGAGGTCTATGTACTACGACAATGGATGAAAGGGTAGATGGACTGAGAATTGTGGAATTATTTATATGATGAGTATGACTACTAGTGAGGATGTCTTTTCCCTTTCCAATCTTAGGGGAGGAGGAAACGAGAAGGAAGGAGTATTAACTGAAACTTCTTCTTCTTTGACTTCTGAGGGAAAGATATTGTGTATTAGACCGCTTTCGGAGGGATAAGTTAAGACTTTAGGAGTAAATTTTGAGCAATGAATGATGGTGTGTTGAGAGTTGGATGAGGAAGCTTCAAGGAATGAGGAGATAGTAGCATTAGTAGTGGGGGTTTTTCCTTCTAGACTCTCTTGTAGATTAATTTTCTGGATCAGATACAAATGAATTTTTTTGTTGAGATGTATCTAAACGGATGTGGGGTCTCCTAAAATCCAAGATGATTTTCTTAATATTTAGAGAGTGAAGTCATCAAGGCGATTAATCTACAATCTAGACATCTTTTCTCACCTTAAAAAAGAGTTTCTAAATGTCGTATGCCTAGGAAAACTTCTCTAATATGTTTCCCAGCAATGCGCCAAAATATGTTGTCGATCCTAGAGACAGTCTATGGATTACAAGAAGACGAGTGCCTTGGACATCTAGATCTAGTCCATCTCTTATTATTATTCTAAGGATTTAGAGAACCATTTGTGATGTTACTTACAATTTGAATTTAGTTGGTTCAAACAAAATTGGAAAGACACAATCCATGAGTTCTTTATACATAAGATGTACTCAATGATATAGCATATCAATCAACAATGGCCAATATCATCTAATGACTTAGAACTCATTTTGTTTTGATATAGATGCGACAATAGTAGAAATAAAACAAGAAACCCATCATATAGATCTTGTTATATCAATTATTCTAAACATATATAAATTTAGGAATAAATGACAACCAAGAAATAATGGTGAATGCTAAGACTCATGGAGTGCATTTAAAGATCTGAATTCTACAATCTGTACAAGAATTCTTCATCAACAATTTGATATAAATAAATATATATTTAAGAGGAAAAACATCTAGTATCTACTTAACATAAAGTTTGAGAATAACATGAAACATTTATGGAAATAATAAGGAGAAGAGACATACTAGAATCCCAAAACATAGGAATCACCATTGATATTGCATTAATATTCTGAGTAACATATACATCGAAAGACCTAGAATGTTGCCAAAACAATATATAATTTATTTTTAAAATCATTAACCCTTCTTTATTTATAAAAATTTTCATATATAGGCCTCTTTTGATAGAGATAGGCCATTAGAGAGATATTCCTTATTGATTTGGTTCATTATGCCAAAACAATGTCTCAAAATTCTAGTGTGTGTAAATGCACAACTGTTTTAACCATAATGTATTGATATAACAAAAAAATTAAAAATCCATAAGTAAAAATAACACTAAATTAAATAAAATTCCAAGGCTGGCATAATTTAGATGATATTCAAGAATGATGAGATGATGAGGCCTGTTGAGCAGCATACGGAAAACGAGGAACCATTTGTACAAGTCGTGGATTCACAAATTGTTTGCACTGTTGCCATAAGGATGGAGGGGACTAAAGAGAAGAAATGAACCACCTGTAGTTAATATTTGGATCAATCACCCCTGATTAGTCCAAGCTATGACGAAAAATAATCCTAACCATCCTAAGTAGTTTAAATTCCTTCTTTAAGAAATTTTCCACAGTTGTACCCTTAAGAGTCGTTCTTCTCTCATGATATGTTCCTGCCCTGCTCTTAACATCTATCATTTTTTTATTGTACTGCTCCTGAGGTAGCAGATACCCAAGAGGCCCCCAGAGGTTAGGTAACCTAGCCTGTATGATCCTATCAAACTCTTCATTGAAGGAAGCCACATCCTTTTGTACCCTGACGAGGCTGTTCTCTACTCTAGCTCTGGCTTCTTCTTTCGAAACCACCTTAGATATGTCCTCCACTACATTGACTCTATCTGTTATTTCTATTGGTATCAACTCCTTGATTGGACTCTCATTTAAGAAATGAATGAATTTTAGAGAAAATTGGGAGTTCCTTATACTCATATATTTAGCATTTTTTATTTGTGATTCACACTCTACACTAATGACCTTGTGATCATGTATCAAATGCACATGTTCCCAGTTTCATACTGGAATACTAGAATTTTGAAGAGATGATGCCCCTAGAGGTCAGGTAACCCAATCTGTATGATCTTATCAAACTCTTCATTGAAGAAAGGCACATCCTTTTGTACCTTGACGAGATTTTGCTCTGCTCTAGCTCTGGCTTCTTCTTTCAAAACCACCTTAGAGATCTCCTCCATTGCACTGAATCTATCTTCTACGTCTATTGGTCTCAGCTCCTCGATTGGCCTTTCATTTAAGAAATGAATTAATTTTAGAGCAAACTTGAAGTTCCTTATACCATCTATTTAGAATTTGTTATTTTTGATTCACAATTTGCACTAATGACCTTGTGATCATGTATCAATGTCACATGTTCCTAGCTCCAATTCATTTTATTGATGATCTCGTCCCACACCAGCTTCCTGACTTCAAGGAGAGACATGTTTCCCTTCAGTTCAACCTTCAATTTAGTTATCTCCTATGTTGCAACCTGTAGGTTTTTAGTTACCTATTTAGCATTAATAACTGAGGTTAGCAGTGGTTTCTCTTTCTAAGCTAGCTAGGATTTGAAAGTGTCTAAATCCCTTTGTGTCTTTTTTAGTTCACCTTCAGAAAGTTGAAGCTCGGTCAGAGCCTAACTGAGGAGATCAATGGGGTTCTGGGATCTTTAGACACTACTACTATACATACACTATAGTGAATATTCTTTTGCAACTCTATCACAATTTTCTCCAAAGCCAATACTTTATCTTTACTGTCTTTCAACTCCTTCATCAAATTTTCTTTCTCAATTTCGACCTGTGATATCTCCTTTTTCTGGACATGTTCACCACAAGACATCTTTAGCCTATGCCTTAACTCCTAATTTTCCTTTTTAGTTGACTGTAGAATGGATTCTATGATTTATCTGTCATTTGGGTTGATACCCAGTTTAATGATCAAATCCTTATATGATTCTTTCTGTAAGTATAGAGCTCTGGAGTTAGCCTTCTCTATTTTCATTTTATTGGAGAATTTTCCTATATACGTCTTAGCTCTATTGATAGTCATGAGGTTTTTACCCAAATAATTTTATTACATTTCCCCAACCTGATTATTTAGGTTGACCTTATTTGATAAAGGAACATTGGTTAAGTTCAGAGAGACATCCAAAGTCTTGAACTGAGGTCGTATAGGCAAGACCTACATTGATTGGTGTTGTAGTGAAATTCTCATCTCATCCTTCTCAAGGTCCATAGCAGTAAGTAGTCGAGTGTTTCAAGTGGTTGATTGGGTAGCCATTGCTCTCTGCATTCTCTCTTCGACCTTTTGTTTGTTTCATCTATAGCTTTTCCTAGAGTCCAACTTGGTCCTATAGTAGTGGCCTTGTCCTCAGGATCTGGAATGGCTACTTCAATTATGGGTGAAGTTGTGATTGCTGGTGGATTTTCTAGGTTGATATAAAATCCTAGATGATATGAAACTGGTTTCTCTAGTTGTATCCCCACATCCTTTTCCTGTTCTAGACCCTGAATTCTGGATTTTTTATTTATATGGCCTTCCTATGTGTTAATATCCCCTACTGAGTCAACAGTCCTCTTTGATGCTTTTCCTGTGTTGACTGGGGACTCGGTCTCCATTTATGTATGTTGGGATGGGGTCCCCTATATCAGTTTTGGGGTAAAAGCCCAAGTTTTGATGTGAAGTTGATAAAAATATGTAAAGTCTCCGTGAATTGTGAATGTGGAGCGCGTAGTTAGTTAGGATTCAAAAAGGGCTTTTACCCTCATTTATGTAAAGTTGAATCGATTTTTGAGATCTACCCATGGTTCACGGACCATCGGATTGTATAAATAGGTGTGTCTTAAAGAGTCTAAGGTAGATCTATGTCTTTCTCTATGGGTACAATGAATGGAGTCTTAGAGAGTTAGCGTAGAGAAGCAAGTCTTAGAGGAGGAAAACGCTCTGTAGTTGAGTGCACGGAGGCCTAGAGCAGAGTTTGCAGCTGAGTGCGAGGACCCCTGTAGCTAAGTGCGCAAGGAAGTTTTGAGTCTGTAACTGTACATTAAAGACTAATAAAGAAGACTGTTGGAGAAATTCTTGTGTTTACTTCTGTTGTTTATGTTTTAGACTTATGCTATGATGAATGGATGTCTTTATGAAATAATAATGTATTGATACACGAATCTACTAGATAAGCCTTGTTAATTAACCTCAATGTATGTTAAATGTTTACACTGAGGATATAATACTTTATATTATGCTTATTAAGCACTTAATCAAGTCTGTGTGGAATCTGATATGAGATTAGTCTATGATACATGTAAGTAGATAACTTCTCTATTAAAGGTATGAAAAAGTCGATCATAGACCTTCACAGAGGTTTAAGGACCAATCAATGGGAATTACAGCATCAAGCCCTAAGGACTTAGAGATCTGCACGCAGGCAGATCTAAGACATAAAAGGACATCACACTAATCTTTGGATTTGAAAACTTGGTGCTAGAATCTCCCCATACTGCTTAGGGTGATACTTCAACCTGCGCTACGCAGGTTGATGCCAAAAGGGCCAGTAGTGTAGGGTTTTGTTTGGCACAACTAACTTTGAACCTAGGTCAAGACCCACTAAGCCAACAAATAGTTCAATTTCTAGGACCAAGATCCGCATAAAGAGATGTGTGATGTCGCATCACTGGAATCCAACCAAAAAGGAAATTGAGAAGTGGTTGGATAGGAAGATCCACAAATTCGTGTTGCAGGAGAACATGAATCCACACATAAAAAAAGAACAATGTCTAGACAAATATTTGTACACAAAAATACACAAAATTTTCTTTTGCACCTTCCCGATCAAAATATACGAGTGGATAGCTAAGTTGGCAGACGGCCAAGGAAGGTAGAGGCTTGATGTTCCAATAGTGTGGACTCTAGAATTAGTGCGGAGGCTAGAACCTTCTGAAGATAATATCACGCACATTGTTGATCACTTGCTTGATTGAGTCATAGGAGGATTTGTAATAGAATTCGCAGTTGATACCTCAGTCAGTTATAGTGAAGCAGAGCAACGCTTCTTCAAAGGACTGTGAGGTAAGTATTTGAGATCTTTGAATACTCGGATTAAGATGCTCCTATGTGAAAACCAGGTTATGCCATTTCCTTGATGTTTGGAGCTATGCAGAGTAGATGAAGCTTTAGAAATCAAGAAAAAGCAGGGCCTAAATATAGCCCATTGATTAGACCTCCTTCAAGTAACGACGAGGGAGTGTTACAAGCCTCACCATAGAGCACTGTCCAATTGATAAGGCAGGGTCTTTCATGGAAAAATCATCCATCTACACCACCTCCACCTTCGCCTCTGCAGCATACACCTTCGCTCACACCACCACCACCTCCACCATTGTTCAACATGTCGAATATGATGAAGTTGTTAGTTTTCAGGGGCCTAGGAGTGAGGATGTAGATCAGTTTTGGTTTGTTGCAAAGGTAGTGCGGACAACACAACAAATTATAGATGATAATATAAAGAAGGCACAGTTGGTTACCGCTCTACAGGATCGTGCACTAACATGGTACATTAACTACTGCATTGATAATCCATTGGCATCATTAGCAGACACTCAAGCTGCTTTGAACAAAGAATTCAGTAAGCCTAAGGTTGACTCACAATCAGTAATTGGATTCAAGGAAATCATGATGAGGGCCGGTGAAATGCCCTAGGCATTAGACCAAAGATTGAAGTGTGTGATCCGAGAAGCTAATATGAAACTCACAGATAGTCAACACCGTGAATGATTTATAGCCTCGCTCCTGCCCCACCTAAGGATTACTTTATCATAGCATAAGATAGGCACTCAGGCGGAAGATATGGAAATTGCAATGAGATTGCATGAAATTCCTATTCAGGATACATCTTTGGGAGTTCAACAAATTCACTCATAGTTGTAGAACCTCTGCTTGGAGTTGTAAAGCTTGAAAAAAGAAAAGGAGGCCAGGCCAGAAGTGCATGAGGAAGTCTAGGGCCTTAAGTGTAAAAGTAAGGGGCACGATAAAGACCACTTCCCTTTCTTCGCGAATTACATTACAGGGGGAGCATCGATGCCCCTCAAACAAGAAGCTCCAGTAGGCCCAAGTGCGGGACCCATGCTATGGTGCACTATTTGTTAGGTGGACAGAAAACACATAACATATAATTGCCATTTGCTACAAAATTTTATGCAGACACCACAAAATTTTTTCTATGATTTTTGCAAATCCATGGGCCATGATGAGCACCACTACTGTAGCTACAAATTGATGATGGAGAGGATGCCTATGTATCGAATGAAAACTGAAATTCAGCCTCTGTATTAGGGCATTGGGGGAGTAGGTGGAGGATATCAGGGACGCAGACGAGGCTGAGGAGGAGGACCCGGTAGAGGTCGTGGACATGTCATTTTCTATAATTGCGGGACACCGGGGCACTACGTGCGGGAGTTTCTAACTCAGAGACGCTCGTCATGTCAATACTGCACTTATTTTGACCACACAGTAGAAGATTTCCCTATGTTGATAGCTAATATGCATGAGAAGAAGGCACAACTTCAGAAGCCTACCCAGGGCTTGCAAATGATGAGGGTTGAGCCCCGCAAGGAAGATTTGAATGTGAATATCGTGTTGAGAAGCAGAATAATGACTGGTGACAATAAAGGAAAATAACCTGAAGAGAATGAGTGGGTCTGCAAGGCACAAGAAAAGGAATTTGGCTTCAATCTGGAATGCGCAAAGGAGAAATTTATGGAGGTGAAGAAGAGCTTCACTGAGGCATCTACCTCGGGCAGCCAGGACAAATTATTAGAAACCAGTGCAACCACAAAGATTGATCCCATAGTACTCACCACGTTCTTGGAGACATGTATGAAACTGTTGTGTGATAGCAAGGCTGTGAAGGGGTTACAGGAGTTGATAAACAAGTGTGTTGGTAAGGAAAATAATCCCAATGGAAACTGCATAGTCAGAAACCAATAGGAGACCATGATATGGACCAGGATACCTTGGATTTGGGGTCTAATGTGAACGTTTTGCCCAAACAGACATGGGAGACAATGGGGAGACCTACGTTACAGTGGTCTCTGATTCAACGAAGGATGGTGAACCAACAAAAGATTATCCTTATGGGACGATTACATGGAGTCACCGTGGATATAGAAGGTGCGAGCATGCTGACCAATTTTGAAGTGATATAAATTGTAGATGACAATAATCCATACCTCACACTCCTTGGAATTGATTGGGATATTGATATGAATGGGGTCATAAACTTGAAGAAGCAAACAATGTCATTTGAAAGGAAATCGCTCCATGTTGTAGTACCATTAGACCCTACAGAAGGACTGCGTTATACTGAACTAGTCCGCGACTATGAAGAAAGTGATGATGACTTGGATCAAATTTACAAAATAACAGCGTGAGACCAAGACTGGATTAATCTGACAGCTAAAGGATGGATTGCATGGGACCATGAAAGCTCTTGTACCTTGGATTCATATGAAGAGTTGGAGCACTAGTAGAATAGGTTGCATGAAGTACCTATGCTGTGTTGCAACATGATGACTAAATTGATGTGTTGTGTGTCATCGGAGGTTAGAAATTTACCTTATTATGATGGTTTAACTAACATAGATAATTTTTTGGATTCCTTTGAATGGGAAGTCCTTGAGGATCATCGCTTCCAAGCACTGGATTTAGAATTGCGGGCTATGCCCACATGATGGTGGGGTACACACAAGGATAGCTTTAAGGAATGGAGAGATTACAGGAGGATGATGAGGTTGTGCTTTGGCCGCCCAAAAGTTTGACTGACTGAGAAATATGATGGGAGAAATGATTTTCGTGATCATTTAGTGAAATGGACTAAAGTTTATGGAACAAATCTACAACCACAGTGGGTACACTTATTTTTTCACACTCTGGATATAATCCCTATGAATAAGTACCTAGAAACAAAGCTCTGCCATGGCACCGTGGAGTGGGATATATTAAGGGAAGGATTCTTAATGACCTTCAGTTTTGAAGATGGGTTTGAAAGCATTGATGAAGCTCTGCAGGAGGTCAAAGCAACAATCTTTAGAATACTGCAAGACCCTTTGGGGCTGGTTCAACTAGCCTGGAGCACCCAACTACGCCATGCGTTGGAATGATATAATGAGACTGCTAAAGGGGAGGATGAGGATCCAAGGAATATCAATATTCCAGAGGCAGAAGGCCATCGTGCAGTTGAAGGTCCGTAGATAGAGAACCTAAACATCACTACACTATTGAATACTAGGCAAGTGAACATTGGTACTAAAGCAGAGCCAAAATTTGTGAAGATAGAGGATTACTAGGATGATTCCATGGTGGATAAAGTTGTTGAATTGCTATCCAAATATCAGGATTTATTTCCTGCAAAATTTTCAGACCTGAAAGGCATCATAAGTGACTTGGGTGTGATGAAAATTACCTTGAGGCCAGATGTAAAGCCTATTAAGCAGAGGCCATATCGTCTTAATCCCAAATACAAGGAAAAGGTCTGTTTGGAGTTGGACAATATGCTTGAGGCAGGCATTATTGAACCTGTGGAGGAATCTGATTGCGTGAGCCCAATGGTGGTCCAAGAAAAGAAACAGAAAGGAGAAATATGGATCTTTGTAGATCTTAGGAAGTTTAACGATGCATGTGTCCATGATATTTTCTAATACCATTTACTAATGAGTTACTGAATAATGTGGGAGGGTAGGAGGCCTACTCATTCACTGATGGGTTCTCTGGGTACCATTAGATTAAGATCGCGCCAGAAGACAGGAGTAAAACAACCTTCGCAACAGAATGGGGTTATTTCGAGCATACTATGATGCCGTTTGGACTCAAGAATGTGCCGATGATATTCTCTCATGTAGTCATCATGAAGTTCAAGGAGTTTATTCACAAGTTCTTGGAGGTATATTTTGATGATTAGACAGTGTTTGGGTTAGTAAAGTGCCATGTAGCTAGTCTATGCTTAATGTTGGATACGTTCCGAAGATATCAAATCGCACTGAACCTAAAGAAGTGTTTATTCTACGTCCCCTTCAGGATTTTGTTAGGTCATGTGGTGTGCAAGCAAGGAATAATGGTGGACCCTGCCAAGATCATGGTAATAGTCAATTTGGAGGCTCCGCAAAGTGTCAAATAGTTGTGCGCAATGCTGGGCCATAGTGGATATTATCGAAAGTTCATTAAGGCTTATGCTCAGATTATCGCACCCATGGAGAAGTTACTAAAGAAGGATGCTACATTCTATTGGGATGGAGAATGTCAGCGCAGTCTGGATGTATTGAAAGAAAAGATGGTCACCGTGCCGATCTTGGTTTTCCCAGATTGGAAGAAGGAATTTCATGTGCATGTTGATGCCTTGTGTATTGCGTTGGGTGCAGTGCTAACACAAGCTAGTGAAGGAGAAATGGATCACCCTATAGCATTTGCAAGTAGAAGGTTATCAAAGGATGAGAAGGATTACTCAACAACAGAGTGTGAAGGATTGGCTATGGTGTATGCGCTTCAAAATTTCAGAAACTATTTGTTGGACAAACATTTCAAAATGTACACAGACGATTCTACCTTAAAGTACTTAGTCAATAAGCCTTTGTTGGGGGGGGGAAGATATGCATATGGTTGCTGCTACTTCAAGAATATGACTTTGAGGTAATTGTGAAGCTAGGAAGGTTAAATGCGGGACCTGACCATTTGTCGTGAATTGAAATAGGGGAGGAGCCTACTAATTTGAAGAAAGGTCTGCTCGATGTGCAACTCCTCGCGATGCATGTAGCGGATAACCATTTTGCAAATATTATCCACTTTTTGACCACAGGAATAGCTCCAGAAGGATACACCAGTTAGCAGAAGAAATAGTTAGTGGTACGCATGGTAAATTTCTCGGTAACTGTAGGAAATATATATAATAGGGTTTAGACGAGATACTCTGCTTGTATGTGCTCACTTTTTAATGAATAACATCCTCGTGGAAGCTCATGGAGGAGCTGTGGGAGGACATTATGCAGTAAAATCGACAGTGCAGAAGATTTTTCACGCGGGGTTGTGGTGTCCTACGTTACATAAGGATACCAAACCATATTGTAGGGTGTGTGATGCATGTCAGAGGATGTGTAGACCATCACGAAGGGATGAACTTCCAATGAACCCTCAAGTGTCATTGCAGCGATTTGAGAAATGGGCAATTAACTTTGTAGGACTGATTCAGCCCTGAGGCAAGAAAAAGGTGCATGCTATATCATCACCACGACATAGTACCTGACCAGATGGGCAGAGGCACACTCTATGAAGGATTTTATAGGGGCCATGGCAGCAAGGTTGTTGTTTGAGTATGTGTTAACTAGATTCAGGTGCCCAAAAGTATTGATGAGTGACCGTGGTACACACTTCCGCAATGACACAATTAGCACGCTGACCAAAGAGTTCTAGGTCTTATCATCAGAAGAGCACACCATATCATCCTTAGGCTAATGGGAAAGTTGAGGCCTTTAATAAGTCCTTAGAGAACTCACTGACAAATATTTGCAACACACAGTGGAATTATTAGTACATGCGTGTACCACCAAACTATGGGCATATAGGACTACTTGCAAAAAGCTTACAAGTCAAACACCTTTTTGATTGGTCTATGGCATAGAAGTTGTGATGCTTATGGGATATATCATTCCTATTATATGCATAGCAGCTTTCACAGGGATGGCATACCATGGAGCCTTGGAAGAGTGGCTCACACATTTGATTGAGCTTGAAGAGGACATATTATTGGATAGATTCCATCAGAAAGTACAGAAGGAACATGAAAAAGCATGGCATGATTGACACATCAAGTTGTCCACGTTCAAGGTAAATGACTTGGTTTTATTATATGATAGTAAGTTCACTAATTTTTTAGGAAATATTCAGATGCACTGGCTTGGGCATATGTCACCAAAGAAACTACATATGGAGGCACAGTTCAGCTCATGAAGCTGAATGGAGAACCTTTTCCGGGAACGGTGAATGGAAGCCAATTGAAGCCATATATGGGAGATCTAGTTCAATGACTATATGACAGTAGGACAGTCTTAGTGCTCTAGATAGCTGCAAGGGAGCATGGGACTATAAATTACATTGCCCGGTTTGAGGAACTATGCATCAGAGGGAATGCGTGGAAAAGGAACATGTCATAGTATCAGAGGTTGCGTGAAGGGATTTGTACTATGAAAGGAGATATCACACAGCATAACTAGAAAGTGACCATTTGATTCATTGTTCATGATTTGATAGCCAAGAGATGGTTAAGAGGAGGAGGCATGTGGAATTTAAGGCTAAAATCTTTGAAGATCTGCCACCAAACTAGCATCAATGATCGAATTTCTAGGGGAATGGTTGGATTTGAATTCAAAATTCCTTATAAATTATGTGTACCGGTCCAGTAGAGAACAATTTTCACCCTTAGAGTTTTTGAGTTGTGTTGTTTGTTGCTTATGAGTCACTCTTTCTTTGAGGATTTGGTCGTGAGCCCTACTTTTGCCAATTTTCCCTATCTAAATAAAAAATTTATCTTGGAAAGCATGTTGGGTTTGAGCCCTCCTGAGATTGTGAGTACTGGGGGAGACATTGCATCTGAAGGATTTGCTCCAAATGTGGTGGGCATGGTAGCTTCGGCTCCTGTTCCTATGACGCCGAGGTCACCTAGGATGAAACTTATGCTTGTGCGAGAAACCTAGAGGAAAAAGAAAGGCAAGCAGAAGAGGATGGTTCCAGTGCGCGAGCCACCTAGGAAACATTCTGCCGCTTTGACATAGAAGAAGGAAAAGCAGTCTGAGAAGGTGGTGGATTTGGAAGCTGAACAAGGCATTGAGGATATACATGCTGATGGAGTGGAGCCAATCACCAACTTACCTAAATATGTCCTTCCATGAAAAGGGAAGGCAAAGGTCCACAAGGACCCAGACTCGGAAAAGTTCCTCATTCACACGCCCCTATTTCCAGATAAGATAACCTTTGAAGGTATGCACATAGTGCGGATCCCCTTATTAAAGATGGAATATTGAGACCTAGATGACAATGCACGGATCCCCCACCTCGCGACAGATAATTATATGAGGTGTGTATATTACTAAGACTCAGGTGTCATTGAGTTGGAGACAGTTGAATGGATCCATGGAGTGGAACTATCCAAGTTGGTGAACCTACTGTGGGTGCCCAACTACCACCACTCTAACATTAACACCACCTGTATACGGAAGCTACTTACTCTATTGCACGATGGGTTCTTATGGCTTGGCACACCTATACCCATCACGGATATGCTCATCCATAGGATCAAGCACCTATCTCATGATTGTTTGAATCTGGCCAAGCAGTTTGGCAGAAAGACAAGCGAGAGAGACTTGGTGGACAAGATGAAAAATAAGTTTGAGCTTATCAAGAAGCCGCGTGGCTATTCCATCACATCCATCAACGAGTTTGCAGTGAAGATTGTGACCCAAATACTGGCTGGAAAAGTTATGAGGAAGTTTCATGTGGAAGAGGTTCTGGCGCCTATGGTGTCGTTAGCTGCACAATATGCAAAGGGTGTGTAGTTTAACTAGTCATGGTACTTATGCAATGAAATCCTTGCGAATTGTCGCAAGGCTGAAGATGAGAGTAAGCCCTTCCACTATGTGTGGCTGCTACTCTCCATTGTGCTGGTTGCATGGGATCTACTGGAGGATAGCCAGTTTCCTCCCTTGAAGGCAAGATTGTCAGAGGCCGCACAGTTTTCCTCCCTCTGAGCCACAAATGACCACACATGGGTCACTGAATAAATATTTTATGGGTACTGATGGAGGTGAGCTTCCACATGGCCATCAACCATTGCCCAAGGTTATCCCCAACCATGTATGAGAAATTGTCCGACTATGCTGCGTTCAAGGTAGACTTCCATCGCATCTACATTCAAGTGTGGAAGGACCCACAACAGAAGTGGTTTGATTTTCCGTATCTGGTCACCAATGATGCCATACAGGAAGTGATCAAGTGCTCACCAGTAGATTGGCACACCCCATCCTATTTGGCTGTAGGTACCAGCAAAGGCGTGGGGAGCTCAGCAAAGAAAAAGCGGAAGGATGCAGAAAAACAAGGGGCGCAAAAGTTGGTTGCGCAATGGAAGAAATAAGCCGAAGAAAAGGGTTGTATGGAAAAGGAGATGCTGCAAAGGAACCGACCGAGCAGGAACATTGTGACTCCGAGAAAAGTGACAAATATCCTTCGCTCGAAATTGAGTAGGAAGAGTAGTCTGCGTAGGGCGGTGGAGGTGATGAGGGCATAACACCCCATTTCGGATAAGCAAGCGTAGAGACCAAAAACAAGGGAGTTCCCGGAAGAAGAAAAATTCAAATAAAATGCAAGTGGATCCCATCACTCTGACAGAGGGTGATCTTGACAAGATCAACGAAAAAGTGCACGACACTACAATAGAACTGTTGCAACAATTCGAGCAACGGTACATGCAGTCATTAGGAAATGTTCAAAAGGATCTGCATGAACTGTAGATCCAGACCAGCAAAATATAGGTGGGCGCAGGTTAGGTGAGAATCATAGAGACGGGCCTATCACCAGGGACAAGTTAGGTTGCAGAATTGGTAAGGACAGTGGACCTCAGAATAGTTGCTTTTCCAGAAGGGTCCTTGAGCATAGAATCGGTTGATAACAAGATCATCATAAGTACCCTGAAGAACATCAACCTCAACATTGCAGCACTCCCAAATGAATTTCTCCATGCACTACAGACAGGAGTGGCAATGGAATTGAGAGCTCGAGAGTAGTGCACTGTCAGTTTAATCAGTGATTACCAGGTGAAAAATGAGCAAATGTTTTCTGAGAAGACATGGGACCTGAAGGAAAGGGATACTATCCAAGCATAGAGATCATAGTTGGCATTGGTAGTTGTGGTTACAGAGGCATGCAAAATAGTTTTAGAGTTTCACATACCCGAGGATGCACAACCAGAGGCCAAGATTCAGAAACTAGCTCCAGGTATCTGCAATGCAAAAGGGAGAGGTGGAAAGAGTTCAATTTGAACTCAACATGAAAATCATGGAGCTACAGCTCAAGTGATAGCCTTTGACTTTACCCGAAGTAAGGGAAAACGCAGAGCCACCATCCAGGAAGGAATCACTATTATGGATGCTACAATCGTTGACTACACAACTTTGTTTGAACAAGAAATGGAGTTGGTAACGACCCTGCAGGAAGACTCCAACCTGCAGATATTGAGTACAGAGATCCGCGAGCTCCAAAAGTAGTATGATGAGTTTAGGATGACAGCACGCTCAATTTCTATAGCGCAGTGCCTCGCCAAGTTGCAGGAGGGGAAGCAGCTCCTCACACAGTTGGAAGCAGCTAAGAAAAAAGAGGTTGTGCTTAAGGCCAAGTTGGGTCCTTGGTTGGAAGAATCCTACCAAGTCTCCACCAACATTCAGGAGAAGCTAATGAACTTGCAGCTCAAAAGGAAGAAGATCAAACTAGTCAGCGAAGGACCAGCTACAGAGCAGCTCATCGAACAAGTGAAGCAAGAAACTACACAGAGTGCTACTGAGGTAGTAGTTGTGCAGGTGGAGTTGGGGGATCTTTGCAGTAATATCACTATGCCAGTCGAGTGACTCGAGTGCAAGTCACAACCTTTATGTTGGGAGCCTATTGGGATGGGGTCCCTATCTCAGTTTTGGAGTAAAAGCACAAGTTTTGATGTAAAGCTGATAAAAATATGTAAAGTCTCTATGAATTGCGGATGAAAACCGCGTAGCTAGTTAGGAGTCAAAAGGAGTTTTTACCCTAGTTTATGTAAATTTGATTCAGTTTTTGAGATCTACCCATGGTTCATGGACCATGGGATTGTATAAATAGGTGTATCTTAGAGAGTCTATGCTAGATCTATGTCTTTGTCTAGGGGTACGACGAATGGAGTCTTAGAGAGTTAGCATAGAGAAGCAATTCCTAGAGGAGGAAAATGCTCTACAACTAAGTGTGGAGAGGCCAAGAGTAAAGTCCGCAGCTGAGTCCGCAGCTGAGTGCGCAGACCCCTATAGCTGAGTGTGCAGGGAAGTTTTGAGTCTGCAACCGTACATTGAAGACTAATAAAGAATATTGTTGGAGAAATTCTTGTGTTTAATTGTTTACTTTTGTTGTTTATGTTTGCGACTTATGTTGTGATGAATGGATGTATTTATGAAATACTAATGTATTGATGCACGAATCTACTGGATAAGTCTTGTTAATTGACCATAATGCATGTTAAGTGTTTACATGAAGGATATAATACTTTCTATTATGTTTATTGAGAACTTAATCAAATCTGTGTGGAATCTGATCTGAGATTAGTCTATGATACTCGTAAGTAGATAACCTATCTATTAGAGGTCCGTAGAAGTTGATTGCAGACCTTCACAGAGGTATAGGGGCCAATCGACAAGAATTATACTGCCAAGCCCTAAGGGCTTAGAGATCTACGTCAAGGCAAATCTAAGACATAAAAGGACATCACACTAATCTTTGGATGTGGATACTTGGTTCCAGCATCCCCCATACTTCTTTGGGTGAGACTTCAATCAACACTACGCGGGTTGATGCTAAAAGGGGCAGTAGTGTATGGTTTTGTTTGCCACATCTAACTCTAAACCTGGGTGAGGACCCACCATGTCAACACTGTATTAAGAGGCCATGAATCAAAGTTAGCTTTCCATTCAATTTCAGGCTTTTAGTCATACACGTAAGTTGATGCTTTAATATTTTCTCTCCTTCAGGCAATGATGCCTTGGCGATCATAATGCCAAGTGTCTCCCTTTTCTAGCTCCATGGATTCAAGTAGGGCCTCAACTATTTTAAAAGCTTGCCTTGTGTTTACCACAAAAGGACCTACTGGTTATCCCATTTTAAAAATGTAGCCTTTCTTTGCTGGTACAAAATGAAGCAGGTCTACACTGAGGATCTGTCGGATGAATTCAAGGGTGAATATCCTCATAGGCATGAATACTGGCAAGTGATATGGATGAAGTTCACAACTATAAACCTGAATCTCTATGTAATCCTCATAGAGGTACCAGTCTCCCATCATGGCATCCTTCTTGAGTTGGAGGAACTCTTTTTGTTGTGGGAAAATTCTGGGCGAAGGGGTTCCATGAATGATCTGGTGGATAATGGTCATGAAGGTCGAGATGAATTAGGAATAACCACCCAAGCCGGGCCTTTTTATCATAGAGATATCCCAGTCAAAGACATAATTTTATTTCTTATTAAGAGAAAACACTTGAAGATCCAGACATTGAAATTCTTCAACATGGGTATATAGGAACACGTAAAACAGAAGGGAATTGTAGCAAAAGTAAGAAGGAGGGAAATAACGTAGCTAAAAGCATATGGCATTGGATAGTTATAGTCAGATTTTAAGTAGGAATTCAGGTTGCTTCATCGTATGGAGAAACCCCAAGATGGATTTATTTATTATTTGTGAGCTATATTCACCCATTAAATAGACGATTACAACCTAGATGGGCTAAAACGATTTCTCGAAAAGGGTTATTGGGAACCACTCTTCTTGGGGAATGTTTTTAATTTCATGAGTGAGGATTTGGTCCACGAAGGACTTTTGTTCATCGAGAGGGAGAGTAATGAAGTCATGAACCAAGGTAGCATCGGTGAACGATTGCATTCTGGAAGAAACAGGAAAATTAAAGCCCTTTCGATCAAGGTAGGAGTTATTTCTATAATTTTATTCCCTAAGGTAAAAACAAAATAATTCTTATCCTCTTTGTATGATGTGGCCAACCAGGATATGAATTCAAGGAAATGATGAATAGAAGGTGCAATTTCAAAATATAAGCTAGAGCTGATAACCCTAAAAGGGTATTCCTTCTTCACATGGTTAGTAAATAGTTCATAGCGAAGGTCGGTGAGTGAATAAGGCTAAGCGAGGTATGCATTTTGACTCTTGGCATCTACCAAGGGTTTGACACCAATATACTTGACCTCATAGGTTTTGCGAGTTGCAAGTGTAGTTTTCTTCATTTTATTTAGCGAAAAAAAGGAAAACATAGGCATTCGAGGTGTCAGGTTACCTGGAGCCCATAGGACTAACTGAAAGCGATATTGGGGAGTGGTCCCTACATGTTGTAGATACGTAGAGTGGTAGATCCTGCACAGGTGACCATGTGGGTATATTCAAGTTGAGGTTGTACGGTAGTTGTCGGAAAGGAAAATTTTAGGTGACACACTATTATATAGCAGAAGGGGCGCAGTTGTCTAAATGGTAGGCTTAGGGAGTGGAGCAGAGGGTATGTGGCAGCTTAGGGTTGGTCGACAGGCTGGGAAGCAGAGATTAAAGGCGGGAGTGGACCAACATGTTTTAGCTTTACCTTTAGGCCCATGGGCCTTCAATCATGAGGAGCTAATGGGTTGAGCCCATTTGGACGATGGCCCCACCATGCTACGTCAAGGAGTACCTTCGGTGGAATGAGTTCTCTACTATCCCCTGTAACCAATCAGGATTGTCGAATCACTCTTTGACATTTCAACATTAGCATTTCCTATCTTGTTAATCCTCATGCAGGCCACACCACTGGAGTTGGTTTTGAGAGTGCCAAGGGTGTTAATGGATGGAAATCCTAGCGAGAGGAACGTGCCCTTTACTATTTTCTTAAAAGAAACTCATCGAACCTCTTGATTACCTTGCACCGTGGTTAAGCCTAAACATCTAGTTCGCTTTGCCATGGTTTAAGGATCGAGTGAGGTTAGTCCTCATGACTTCCTCGAAAGTGATTATTCCCTGTCTATTCTTGATGATCACTGTAATATTTGCGATCTATGGAGAAGCATATGAGGTCTAGAGATAACAACATGACCGGGTCTCCTCTCTAGTCAAATTAGATTTTAGGATTAGACTACTTTCAGGTTTGTTAATTAGGTTTCATTTGTTAGGGTTTGCTAATTATTTTTTATTTGTGAGAGTTCACTAATTAGAGTTTTCTTATTAGGATTTGTTTTTCAAGGTCCTAGGTTTAGACCATTTACGATTAACATACTCTTGTTGAATTTTATTTATTGAAATTAGTTTAGTTTGTTGCACAACATTATGCATTTATCATGCATTCATCTTTTTGCATTTCATTTGCAAATTGCCTACATAAGCATTGCATGGCTTAGTTGCAATTGGCTAATTTTTCTTATATGACATTACATTGTATTTCATTTATTTTCCCATATTACATGTAGTTTGTCTATTTCATTTCATCATGCACTCATTTTACACTCAGTACTGTCTTCTCCTTACATAGCATACATTGGATAATTACCTATGCATTGCATTTTTCCTCTATGTTTCTTGGCATTGTCTTAGCTTTCATATTTTTAGCTGTCATATATTACGGAGACTCAAGTGTCACTGAGTTGGAGATAGTTGAATGGATCCACAGAGTGGAACAATCTAGGTTGTTGAACCTACTGTGGGTGCCCCACTATCACTGCTCTAACATTAACACGACCTGTATACGACAACTACTTACTCTCTTGCACAATGGGTGCTTATGGCTTGGCACACCTATACCCATCATGGATATTCTCATCCATAGTATCAAGCACCTACCGCATGAGGCTTTGAATCTGGCCAAGGAGTTTGGTGGAAAGACAAGTGAGAGAGACTTGGTGGACAAGATGAAAAAGAAGTTTGAGCTTATCAAGAAGTCGTGTGGCTATTCCATCACATCCATCAACGAGCCTGCAATGAATATTGCCACCCAAATTCTAGCTGGAAAAGTTACGAGGAAGTGTCACGTGGAAAAGGTTCCGGCACCTATGGTGTTTTCAGCTGCACAATGCATGGAGGGTGTGCAATTTTACTGGTCACAGTACTTATGCAGTGAATTCCTTGCGAAGTGTCACGAGGCGCAAGATGAGAGTAATCCCTTCCACTATGCGTGCCTGCTACTCTCCATTGTGTTGGTTGCATGGGAGCTACCGGAGGACAGCCAGTTTCCTCCCTTGAAGGTAGGATTTTCGGAGGCCACACAGTTTTCCTCCCTCTGAGCCACGAAGGACCCCGCACGGGTCACTGAAAGGAAGATTTTCTGGGTATTGATGGAGGTGAGCTTGTGTATGGCCATCAACCAATGCCCAAGGTTGTTTCCAACTTTGTATGAGCAATTGTCTGAGTATGATGCATTTAAGGTAGACTTCCATCGCGTCTACATTCAGGCATGGAAGGACCCATAGCATAAGTGGTTTGATTTTTCGTATCTGGTCACCGATTATGCCATATAGGAAGTGATCAAGTGTTGGCCAGAAGATTGGCACACCCCGTCCTATTTGGCTACAAGTACTAGCAAAAGCGTGGGGATCTCAACGGAGAAAAAGTAGAAGGATGCAGAAAAATAGGGGGAGAAAAAGTTGGTTGCACAGCACAAGAAAGAAGCCGAAGAAAAGGCTCATATGGAAAAGGAGCGCACTGCAAAGGAATAGGCCAGGCAAGAACAATGCGACTTCGAGCAAAGTGGAAAATCTCCTTCGCCCAAACATGAGGAGGAAGAGCAGTCTGTGTAAGGCGGTGGAGGTGATGAGGGGCATAGCACCCCATTTCGGATAAGGAAGCGCAGAGAACAGCAATAGGGGGTTCCTAGAAGAAGACAAATTTAGCTAAAATGCAAGTGGATCCCATCACTCTGACGAAGGGTGATCTTGACGAGATCGGCGACAAAGTGCATGACACTACAACCAAACTATTGCAACAATTCGAGCAACAATACTGTTGCACTAAAAATTTTCACCTTGACATTCTGCGATCTGTGTGAGTTCATTACCACTCATACTTTCCTCCTTTGCAAGTCTAAAGCCTCAGTTCTTCATATCAAGCCTTGAAAGTAAGAGAAAACCCCTAAAAGTCTCTAAAACTCTGGTTCCGCACTTTCTCTTTGCATTGCCTGCTGTCCCGCACCTAATGGTCATGTCCCCTTCACACCTGACTGCTCTGTCCTTATGTTGTGGGTGCGGATCCCTGTAAAAGTTAAAAAGGCACGAGTACATTCTTAAATACTCACTTTTAGTCATTTATAGACGCTTCTGGAAGGAATCTTGAGGTGGCAAGTTCGCACTCTTAAGGTTCATGCATCCCATACCTTAAGGAGCTAACCCCTTGATGTGAGGAGCTTATCCCATTGAAGGAGGACTCTATCCCCTCATAGATGGACCTGTAACCTCCTCCTTTGCACTATAAAATGAAGCATTGGGTTGGTTACTGGAGAGGTTGGAAGCTGAATTTTTTTGAGGTGAAATGCTGTTGGAACTTAGTCTTCTTTAGTTGATCTTTTATGAGGAGAGATTATATACCTCTAAGATCTCATTTGGAAGAGTGCAAGGCTTGTCAAAGTAAAGGAAATTCCTGTTTTGGACCCCAAGAAGAGCTTGTTCAACATCAAGGCTGAAAAGATTGTAAGGTTCTTCTACTTCAAAGTTAATACAAATAAGTTTGTTTTTCTCAATAAGTTGTTCATTTATGATTTATTTTATGGATTCCTTGATCACCATAATAGACATGATTTACGATATTTGATATACAAGTGCTATTTTATGTTTTCTTGTTTGTGATTGCAGGTCTTTAAAGATAAATCTTTCGGATGATCGAGGGATGACTACAATGAACAAGTGTTGGATCTAAGGTAGGATCGTAACACCTCTATAGTCTTTATTTTTGAATTGCGTATGTCTAGAGAGAGATAGATTTATTTGTCTATTTTTTGCTAGATTATCTTGTGATACTAGGGAGATCGGTCTTGTCCACAAGATCGATTTATCCAGCCAAAAAATTGGCGACTCTGCTGGGGAATGGATTTGGTTTTTGGTTTTCCTTTGTTTTGACTTGACAAAAGTGTTTTCATTCTTGGTTTTTGATTGATGTATACTAGCTTGGGTAGTTTCTAAATCTGGGAGTATTTTTTTGTTTTTTTTTTAAGTTTTCAGGGGACTGCACTTTCTTGTCACAGATAGTGCAGGTATCTCTGCACTTTTCCTTTAGTAAACAGAGTAGGACCGCACCTGTTACTTCTAGAGCCCGCGGACCCTGTAAATGTTTTTGAAAAACCTAAAATGCCTTTTTCTAGTTAGGTTTAGGTTTGATTTAGAAGCTTTAGGGTCTACCTAGATCTATGTTTTTCCTATCAAAAACCTCTTGTGAGTGAGTTCCGATAGTATTTTTGTTTTAGATGATTTTCTAGAAGTTTTGCATGCTTGTAGTGGTTTTCACTTAGTCTCTGTAGTGACTCAAAGATCAGAAGCTTGAGAAACCTTAGATTACCCTGGTGTCTTTTTGTCTTCTTAATGAATCTGACTTGGTTGTGAAATCTATCCTTTGTGAGAAATAGATTCAGTTTTCTCGTTGCAAATCTTTGAACAAAGTTTGTTATAAGTTTTGAATTTCATTTTTACAAAAGAAAACATATCTGGATGTTTTTTGATTGGTTTGTTATTTTGAACAAATGAATCCTTAGTTTGCTAAACAACTAAGTAAAACATCCTCAAAAAGAATTGAAGCTTTAATTTAATTAGATTTTAAAGACTTTTAGATCTAAAAATTATTTTTTGTAGTTTTGAGTGCTTTTCTAGAACTTGTGGATCTCTTTTGAAAGGAAAATTGTTTTTCTTGTAGTTTTGAGTTTTGAAAAGTGAAAGGGATTTATTGTGAGAATTAATTATTAGTCTCGTTATGAGTTCTTATTGAAAAAGACAAAAATATTTTCTTTCCATTCTCATGTTGAAAGAAAGATTTGTTTCTTAAATAATTGCATTCTTGAACTCTTTCTTTTAGATAGAATTTCATTGAAAGAAAAACGAATTGCTTATCATTTTAGGTGCATCTTTTAGCGTTTGGAGTCAAGTCTTCACACCATCAAAGTTTCATTTCCATACCTATCGACTTAAGGAACAACCCATAAAAGCAACACTTAATTAAAATTGATCTAGTAATCTGTTTTATTTCTAGGGCTCTTAACACCAATATAGCTTAGGCTAGTATCTTGGAGTAGCAAGTAATTAACTCTCCAAGATAGTTAAAACAAACAAGTAGATATATCTTGCAGTAGGAAATAAATCCAATTGTAATTAATACATTCTGGGAAGCTTCTTTTAAAGGAGTCAATCACGAGATCATGTCCGAGCCTTTGAGACAATCAAGTCTGTTTCATTGGGAAAGATAGAAGATTTGCAAGTATTATAAACTGTAAACCTCGGATTAACCATTGTCGAGGAGCCTGGGGTCACTTGTTGGTAAACCTCAGATTGATCATGTCGAGGAGCCTTCAAGTGGATTGAGCTTTGTTACTCTGCCCTTGCGCGTAGATCGGATCGTAGACTGTTCCCCCAGTTGTATTTGTTACTATTGGTAACCTTAGTGTCCATAAACTTAAGATTGTTTCCTATGGTGACGGTAAAGGATGGGTCTCACTGTACCTGGAGCAGACGTCGACTAGACTCACTTGGACTCTCTGGGGGGCTCTCTTCACTCGAGATGGTTTTGTGAAGAAACTTGTGCCACTCTGTTTCATTAAGCAAGTTGTCGGGGTAACCGTTCCAATTGCCCTTTCTGTATTAAATTTCTACTACGTTGGATTTCATCACCAACTAGTGTTTTTAGTACGGGAAGTTACTGTTTGTGTGTGGTTTGAACTCTTAGATTTTTTAGGCATGTGATTCAATTGTTTGTTTCTTTAGAGACTTTATGTGGTTTTATTGAAATTTTATTTGTTTGCATGTGAATAATTAATATTTAATCGTGGCTAAATTACCGAGAAAATCTCATAGACTTCAGGGGAAACCTCCTAAATATTCACCAAGCCAGCTTTAAGGGCTACGAGCTCTTGTATCACCTAGTGACAGTAGAGTTGGATCACTAGAAGCCAGAGAGTCATATTTAATTGTTCATCCTGATTATCAAATATAAACAACAGAGTCTATTCAAGAGCCAATTTCATTTTCTGAAGTTACTGGTAGTATTTCTCCTTCTAGTGAATTATCTGAAGAACCTGAAATTTCTGAACCTGACACTAAGCCTGCTATTACTCCAACTTCAAGATTTTCTTCTCCAACTTCTAGTAATCCTGGTTCACCTAGGGTAAGAAATATCATTACTCAAAATCTTCCTTTTGGCCTCATTTCTATTGAAGAACTTGTTAATCTATAAGAAGACATAACTCTTCCCAAAAACCAACAAATTTTAAATCTTAGGGAGCGTGAATCAATATTCTTGAGTCCTTTCAGGAGTGATGCTTTGTATGTTTCATTGACAATTTTTTTTAGAAAATCCAGGTCTTAGTTTTTCTCCACCTCGAATTCCTTTTCATCCTACGCCAAGAGGTTACTATCCATCATCCATTATGTCAAGACAATCATCTATGTTTTCCCAAACACCAGAAACATTTTTATCTGGCGGTCCTTCTGTTCCTATGGGGTACCAGTCACTCTCTGGTACTTTTTTAGGAGCATCTCCTCGACTGATTGAATAAATATTATCATCTGGTAATAACGGAACTCAACCGTTGAACGCAGAACAGATCCTTATGATGTCTGGTAGTATTCCAAATCCTCAACCTCAAGGTAGTCAGTTACTGCCTGGGGGGCAACCCCAAGGTAGTCAGTTACCACCTGGGGGGCAACCCCAAGGTAGTCAGTTACCGCCTGGGGGGAAACCCCAAGGTAGTCAGTTACTGCCTGAAGGGATTCCTCAAGTTTATCAACCATCAGGACAGTACATACCCCAAGGTCAACCTCAGACTCATTACATACCCCAAGGTTAACCCCAGTTTCAGTACATACCTCAAGGTCAACTCCAGTTTTAGTACATGCCTCAGGGTTATCAACCCCAAGGTTAGTATCCAACTCAAGGTTTCCAACCACCTTCTGGTCAACCATTTTTTCAAGGAACTAGAAATGTACCACCTAATTATCAGCCCTACGTTCAACCAGGTTATGGTCCTCCATATGCAGAACCTTTTGTGGGTCCATACTCCGGAATGAATATGGTGTGGGATCCATCTCAAACTCAACAGACTTTGCAACCTAATGTGTAGTTAATTAATCAACCTAGACAGCCTTTGGTTTTTGGTCCAACCCAGCAACCTATCCAACCTACTATTCAAACCCCTGCATCTGGTACAGTTCAACAACCTGGGCCTAGTTCACCTCGTACTCTACCCCAAATTGCTTCAACTACTGCAACCTTTATTCAACCTACAACACCTATTTCTGGAGTATCAGTAGCTCGCGTTTCTACTACCCCTGTGTCAGTGAAAATTCCTCAAGTCTCTGTGCCTCAGTCAGGACCTACGGTTCAAACTTCGGTCCAGATGCCTGTGGGACAAGCTAGTACGATTGCTACCATTGCTACAAGTCAACCACAATTTACGTATCAACTGTACCAGGGGCAGTATCAATTCGGTCCTACTGTGCAAAACCCAGTTTATCAGTATCAACCATATCCTAGCTATACTTATCAACAACCTCAACAACCCCAGTTTGGTCTGGTTAATCCTGGTTTCCCAGGAGGTTATAACATTCCTAATGCAAATCCAATTCTAGGTTATCCTGGATATCCTCCTCCTAGAACTGGTCTCGCTACTCAAGGTTTTCGCGACCCTAACTGTTAGTTACCATTTATTGCAACTTTGGATTTACCTGATTTGTCACGCCTTACAAATGATCCAATTTACTATCTTCCGTATTGGCTGCCAATGCCTAATAAGTTTCCTTGTGACATCACGAAATTCGAGGGTAAGTCAGGAGAGGATCCGTCAAATCATATTATGACTTATCACCTCTGGTGTGCATCTAATTCCATCATTGATGATTTAGTTCGATTACTTCTTTTTCAACGAACTCTTATTGGTCTTGCAGCCAAATGGTACATTGAATTACCATGAGCCTCTTTTTATAATTTCAATCAGTTAGCCACTGCTTTCTTAACTCATTTTCAGTTGCCTGTCCGATACGACAATGGCACGGAACTATTAAATTCACTAAAACAATCAACATCCACATATATTTCTGATCATATTCACGAATGGCAACGTAGAAGGTGTTTAGTGAAAGTTTTCATTCCAGATCAAATTTTAGTGGAATGGTTCATTAAATCATTGTTACCTAAAATCACTGAAGATGTAGCTAAGGGAGGAGTTGTTACTGAAGAGCATGTCATTGCTCAAGCTCAATACCTTGACCTCATTTATACGCAGTCAGGTACTTTACATGAAAAAATCCCTGATCCTCCAAAACATGGTCAAATAACTACAGCTCCTTCAGGGTCTCATGCCGCTGATGGTATGATTGGTACAATTAGCACTAAAAGTAAGAAAAAATCTTCAAATAATTCTTCTCCTATAATAACTTTACCTGATTCCCTGACGAGAGAGTCTTCCGCTTAAATTTTTGCCGACATCCATGTCGTAGAATGATCTACGGCCAAATCAAAATCCGGTAGTAAAAATAAGGGGAAGAAGAAAAATAAACAAAATTAAAAAGATAAAACAGATAAAAATGAATTTACTGACAAAAAACGAAAACCTCGTTATCCTTGTTTCATTTGAAACAAGGATCATTTTACCAAAGACTGCACACATCAAGCAGAGGTTTCGAAAATCGTTAAAGGTTCTCAAACGCCTGTTGTCTTGAAGGATCCTTTTCCTACTCAAGATAGTAAGATGATTGGTTCTTCCTCGAATGCCTTAGAAGAACCCATTATGATGATGTCTCATGTTAGGATTGCGATGCGATCACAAGATTATGGTAGTAAAAATCCTATTGGTGGTAAAGAAGAAGAATCTTCTAATTCAAACACATCAACTACACCTCCTCCTGGTTCGAGCCCACTACAATTCGAGAAACCCAACCCTGACTTACTAATCAAACTGCTTGCTAAAGGTATACTTTGGAAATCATCTTTCAATCCACATGCGAGAGCTGCTCAGAATTATAATATTGTTGAAGACTTAGCTATTTCCCCTTCAGCAATGTCGGCTTTGGAAGTGTTGCAATCGTGCCCGGCATAGTGAAAATTACTATTGTCTGCTATAGGAGCTGTTGATATTCAGGATTCGAACCTAATAATATTCGATTTAGAGAATAGTACACCCTGCCTCCCTCATCAAATGGCTTTCCAGATTCCAGTGCTAGTAAAAACTAGACCTTGTTTTAGGATTGTGATTGATGAAGGGGTTTCTACGTGTATTAAGTCGATCCAGTGTTGGAAATCACTTGGTTCTCCCACACTCAATCAGTCTCCAACAATTCTAAAGGCTTTTTATGGCCGTGAGTTCCATCCTTTTGGCATTTTGCAGGATTTACCTATAGGGGTTGAAGGAAAAACTGTAAATCTAGATGTGGAAGTGGTTGATGCCCCTCTAGATTACAACCTTCTCCTGGGTCGCAGTTGGTCTTATGCTATGACTGTTGTTGTTTCATCGGTCTTTCGGCTTATCAAGTTTCCTCATAACGGAAAGATCATTATGATAGACCAGATGACTTATTTCTCATATGACCCAGCCTCTACAAATAGTATTCAACACATCGGTAAAACAACTATCCCTTACAAGGATGTTGGCGTAGGTTTGATTAAAGATTCTGGTTTACTAGGAACTTTTTCCTTCCCTCCTCCTAACGTATCATCTTCTATTGAAAATATTCATATGATTTCATTGAATACTCTTACTTTTGATGATCCTTGGATCATACCTTCCGATTCTGAGGTGGCACGATGCCTCTCTGTCCCTTTGAAATTTCATATCAGGCCGTAGAGTCATTTTCTGATGCCTATTCAACCAAAACTAATCCAATGAATGTGATCCATGGAGAGTCACTTTCAATATCAAACTCAACTTCATCAACACTTTCTGATCCTGTTCATTCTGATGAGCAGATTCATGAACTATTGTCTGTTGATGATTTACCATGGGAAGATCTGCATCACCGGTCTTCATTTTTACCTAAGCTTGATCATTTTGAAAATGATTTTTCTTCTATTTTTACGACTGACTATGTCAAGGAACCGTAGAATCCATTGCAACATTCTGATTCTGAGTTAAATTTGGAAAATATTTCTCGAACGGTTCCTATTGACATTTCAGTTAAGCCTGGAATTATTGAAAACATTCATATAGGTGCTTGTTGTACGGATGATGAAATCCAAACTTACAAAGCCCTATTTCAAGAATTCCGTGAGGTGTTTTCCTGGTCATATAAAGAAATGCCAGGAATTGATCCGCCAATTGTTGTCCATGAAATTAAAACATACCCAGATGCTAAACCTGTCTAACAACACTTACATCAGATACATCCGCGAAAAGTTGCTGCTATAAAAGCCGAAATTGAGAAATTACTTCATGCAGGTTTCATTTATCCAATTCCTTTAAACGATTGGGTATCGAATATTGTCCCTGTCAACAAAAAACAAGGAACGATAAGAGTATGTATCGACTATAGGGATATTAATCGAGTTTTTCCTAAAGACAATTATCCAACGCCCTATAGCGATAAAATTATGGATGATTGTGCCGGCAGTGAAATGTTTTCCTTTATGGATGGTTTTTCCAATTACAATCAAATCATCAAGATAAAACAGATTTCATTTGTCCATGGGGGACATTTTCTTATTGCAAATTACCTTTTGGATTGAAAAATTCTGGAGAAACTTTTCAAAGGGCTATGTCTTACACATTTCATGACATCGAGCACATTGTGCAACCTTATCTTGATGATTTACCTGCCCATTCATTACGTAGAGCTGATCATCTCATTCATTTACGAGTTATCTTTATGAGATGTAAGCATTATCGAATTCGGCTAAATCCACACAAATGTGTATTCTGTGTAGAAATGGGTCGCTTACTGGGATTTATCATATCAAACACAGGAATTCGTGTCAACCCCTCGAAGGTGGAAGCTATTGTCAATCTACCTCCTCCTTCAACTCTTTTCCAACTCCAAAGTTTGCAAGGGAAAGCAAACTTTTTACGTCATTTCATTCCTAACTTTGCCGAGATAACGAAAGGTTTTACCAGGTTGTTAAAACAAAATATTCCATTCTTTTGGGATGAGATCATTGATCAATCTTTTGATGCACTCAAATACGCATTGACCCATGCATTGTTACTGCATCCTCCCAATTACAACCAGGATTACTTTTTGTACCTCGCTGCTTCTCATTCCACCATTGGGATGGTTTTAGTTCAGGAAGATGAACTCAACAGTGAACATGTGCTTTACTATCTTAGTCAAACTCTGCATCCGACTGAGATTAAATATTCACATGTGGAGAAATTGGCCTCGGCAACTGTTCAAGTTGTCCAAAGATTTCATCACTATATCTTATTACGCAAAACCACGGTAATTTCTGACTATAACCCTATGATGTATATCTTGACCAAACAATTGCTAGTGGGCAAGTATTCCAAATGGATAGTCATCCTACAGGAGTTTGACTTGGAATTTGAAAAATCCAAGGCAAAGAAATCCTTGGTTTTTGCCGAACTGATGTGTGATTTCCCGCGTACTAATATCGAAACTGTGGCAGAAGAGCCCATTACCGATGAATCCTTGTTTCTTATCAGTACTCTTGATCCATGGTATCGGGATATTATTATTTATCTCCAAACCCAATCTTTTCGGCCTGAAATCTCACGATCTCAGTGATGGAAAATATGTTTCTAATCCCAACAATATATATTATTGGTGATACACTTTATCATCGTGGAGCGGATTCTATTTTTCGACGTTGTTTAACTCATGAAGAAGCTGAAAAGGTTATAAATTCCTGTCACTCTGGAGCATGTGGCGATCATATGTCTAGGTATGCCACAGCCCAAAAGATATTGTGTGCTGGTTATTTCTGGCCATCCTTATTCAAAGATTGTATCTATGCAGTCTGGAAATGCCATAATTGTCAAATTTTTTATCGTAAGATGCGTGCTCCACCTGCTCCTCTTCACCCTATAATTTCTTTCGGTCCTTTCACAAAGTGGGGTATTGACTTTATTACATGTAACCCTCACTCGGCTGGGGGGCATGTGTATAATATCCTAGCGGTAGATTATTTTACTAAGTGGGCCAAGGCGATGCCTACATTTTCGGCAGATGGAAAAACTACTGCAACTTCTATATTCAATCATATAATTGCTAGATTCGGTGTTCCTCAAGCTATTATTACTGATCATGGAAGTCACTTTTGAAACATCATGATGACTTAACTAACAGATCAACTTGGCCCGTGCCATGATAGTTCTACTCTGTATTACCCACAGGCTAATGGTCTGGTTGAAGCTATCAATAAAGTTTTAGTCACTATGATCAGATGAATCATTGGTATTCACAAGTTGAATTGGCATACCATGTTATTTTCAGCACTTTGGGCATATCGGACCTCACTTAAAACATCGACTGGTTTCACTCCTTTTCAACTTGTTTACGGTTTGGAAGCAGTGTTACCTATTGAATGCGAAATTCCATCATTGCAATTAGCCATAGAATTACTCCCAGCTACTCTGAAGAGGAAAAACATTTTTTGTACTTAGCTCATCTAGATGCGAATCGATGCACTGCTGCAATAACAAATGAGACTCATGTGAAACGAGTGAAAGATCAGTACAATAGAAATGTTACACCTAATTTTTTAGAAGGATACCTAGTCTTACTATATGATCAAGCAAACGATAAGCTAGGAGCTAGAAAATTTGTACCTATGTGGCATGGTCCTTACATTGTTAAGCAAAAGTTGGCAAAAGGGGCTTATGAATTAATAGATTTTGACAGTGTCTCTTTGGGTAAACCCAAAAATGGACTTTATCTGAAGAGATATTATGCTTAAATTTGGTGTGGAGATTTTTTTTTTGTTAGATTAGTTTCTTTACTGCTGATGTGTTTTAGATTAGAAAAGTGTGCCTAGTTTAGAGAGTGCTCTTATCATTATTCCTGCTTATCTTGATTTTACTCTTGATATTGTAGATGTTGACGTCTCTTTGAACATACATTGGTTTTGCTGATGGTGCTTATCGTAATACACAAAACATTTCTTCTGTAGCTTGGGTTATCTATTCACCCTTTGATGAGTTAGTATCTATGCATGGGGTAAGCCTCAGTTAAACAACGAATAACATTGCAGAGTATAGTGCAGTGATTGAGTTATTATCTGAATCCATTTCATTTGGGATTCGGAGTTTGATTGTTAGGTTGGATTCTAAACTCGTTGTATTACAGCTTAACATGGTTTATGCCATTAGAAATCCAGTTGTATTAAGGTTATTTTTGATAGTTCGTCTCTTGGAACGTGAATTTGACTACATTGAATATCAACATATTCTAAGACATTTAAATACATTAGCAGATGCAGTTGCTTCTAGTATGATAAATAGACATTTGCAATAATCAAAACAGTAAATTTAATAACATTTGATAACGTGTTACACAAGATAGCTAGTAATAATGATATATCATAACATAGAAGTAGTGTTTCAAAATATACATCGTCTTCAATCATAGGTTGAAAAACACCTTATGATCGGCAAAAATGATAACACAAAAGTCAAAAAGGTCATGAGTCTACAAAGGCGATCATCCTATCCCTGGTGATGATCACGATAAGAAACCACTGGTCAGGCCACCCTATATAGGAACCTCCTAAAAGGTCCTGGGACCCCAATCACATATCTCTACAACCTAAGTGGGATATCATCTATATCTGTCTCTAGAATATCTAGCGTCAATCACTCTAGATGATGCTCCAAATCGGTCAGGATCTCTATTGATTGGTCCTGTGGGGTTGGTGCTGTTGTAGTTGGGTGTCTCCTCTTGAAAGGCTGGAGAGCGGCTGGTTGTTGTGGACTCACATCTGCATTTAAACTTTGATTATCAGTTTTGGATGATTTAAAAATAAAAAATTAAAACTTAGAAAATGTTGAAAATGATTTTACCTGAATCATCTCATAGTTCTCCTGGTGGGAGAATCATGTCTGGGTCACCACGATAATCCATCCCAGCGTATGGAAAATCCTGAATCATAAAAAGTTGGTTGTTCAACCAATGAAATTACTCGAGCGGAAATTGAACAACCTCTGTACCCCCTCAGGGTGGCAGGCCATCAAGGCAACCTAGCGAACTATCCTAGGCTCTTGAGGAAGACCAGCATCAACAGGAAGATGCTGCGAGGCTAGCATGGGGATTGTCTCTAGAGAAAAGTTGACCACGATGAATCCATATCCAAAAATTTTCAGTTGTCTGTCCTTTGCTCTAGTTAGTTGGTCTTTCACATTTCCCAACACAACCTCGCACTAGTTGAATATTCTCCCTCGAAAATGGTCTACTACCATCTGCATCTGGGATCCAGTAGCCACATGCAATGTTGCGCTCCCGCGTAACCTGGTAACAGTGAACGCAATGGCCTTAAGCTCAGGATGGTTAATAGTTTTAATATCAATCTGTTTGTCCTTACTGATCATCGCAAAACTCTAATCAGAGACTAGAAAGAGACTGGCCACCTAGTCTAGTCTTGAAAAGAGATAATTGTTCGCTCCTCTTGGACAAACCAGTCAAAAAATAGATGTCCTCCAGCTCGATTTCGATCCGGTGGCCACCAATGATGAAACATTGGTCCTGTATGTTCCACCTATCTACCAGCCATTGCAAGAGGTCTACTTGTGCCCTCATACCCTGTATGCCCTAAAACTTTAGCAACCAGCATGCTCTTAATGCCTGCATTGTGGGCATATAGTTTAATGCAGCAAAATCCACATCCTCATGCTTGCGTTCTCGCCAAATAAGCATTTTTAATGTCCTACAATGCATAAAAGAAATATCAGAACCAGCTAGTTCAAAAGATTTTGGGAAAAAATGGAAAAAAATTAATTTTGAAATTCATCTTTGCGGGGTCCGCACCCGCCAGTTACAGACAATGCGTAGGTCTTCACGGGCTATAAACAACAGGTGCGGACCCATGACTTTTTTCTTTGTAGAAAAAATTCGGGGTCCACAAGGGTCGCATGTTTCACTTGCGAGCCTCCGCGAGCAAATTTTTAAACCAATTTTTCCCTTAAAAATTAAATCTAAAGCCTAAAATCAAAATGTAAATGGATAGAATGCAAGATAAGGAGGTCGTGGATTACCTGGAGCTAACACTTTTTGATTCCAATGGACGGATTTTCTAGAACCTTCACAGGAACTTTCTTACCCAAAAGCTCTCACTTTTCACTCTGAACTCAAATGGTAAAAATGAAGTTGGAAAACCCCTTTTTATAAGCTTTTTCGAATAAATGAATTTTTAATTTATTTATTTTTCACTTTGAAAAGGAAAATTTTAAATCATTTTTGTTTATCTTAAATAGGTATGTGTAATGTTTTGAGTTTTTGTGCAGGATATTGGATTTTTTGGGAAAATTTATCATTTTTCAACAAAGAGCATACTTTTATCACTTTTTCGGAGTCTTTCATAAATTTACGAAAAAGCAAAACATTGGAGTCCTCTTTTAGCTCTTTTCAGACTCTCAAAATTGAAAAGATTGCTGAGCACTTGATTGCTCAAACTCATTAAAATAAATGAAAAATCATCCCTTCAGTATAAGTTTACCCCTTTTATAGACTGAAATAGACTATTTACGAAAAAGGTACACGTTGACTAAATACGGTCAATAGAGTCCTCTTTAAACCCTTTTCAGGCTCGTTAAATATGAAAAGATTATCGAGCGCTTATCTTTTTCATTTTGTTAAAGTATTGAAAAGTCATCCCTTTTTATTATTTTATCCTTTTTCGGGCTTAATGGATTATTTTACGAAAAAGTACCGCCCATGGATTTTCTTAAGTTTTTCTTCTGACTCCCTAAAATTGAAAAACACCGAGTTTTTCCTATACTAGACTCGTTAAAATTTAACAGTAAAGGACCTATTCAATTTCAAACAGGAACAAACCACTCCTTCTTAGGGTTCAAATTTTAAACTAAGTTGGACTCATCCAAAGGATGAGCTTATAAACAAGCAAATGTTATCCTCCTCAAGCTTGTCAAAAATAAAGAGGTACTTGCCAGAAGTGGTGGGGGAAAAGAGAGAAAAATGAACCTACTTGTTACACTTTGTTTTATAAAAATCTGTCAAGCACTCTTGAACACGACACTTTTTTTTCACCTGGGTTGGGAAAATCCTTTGCCTAACAGTTAATCAAACCATATTGAAAGTCTTCAGCCGGTTTCTAAGTATTAGCTTTGGGTCAATTTTCACCAAACCATCTGCAGTGTCGTTATGTGTTCAAGAGAACAGTTCAAACCAACCATTCATTTGCAAAATATCTGTCATCCATTTTGACCATCTCTGAGTCAGTCCTTGCCAATGTATTTCTTCAAAACTTGATTTATGATTTTGTGTTGTGGGCTTGCCTACGACGGATCACTTTCTATTGACTTCAGCTCATTATCTAGGAAGTTGATCTAGAAACCTTCGGTACCTTGAAAGTTGCATGCCCTAATGGCAGTTTTCTCGCCTTCGACGGTAGGTTGCATCATTTACCTTTGATCGAATGATTCCCTGACATGTTTAACTTCGACTCATTTATTCACATTTCATGGATTGTACTGGGTACTTTGAGGGCCATTGACATTACTGGTGGTTTCTCTCACACTTGTTAACAATTCACATCATTGAATGGTAATCAAGTGGTTTCTGCCATGTTCGACTTCGACACATTCATTCACATGGGAAGAATCGTACTAGTTCGAGAGGCGGAAATCAATACCTTGGATCTAGTTTCGACCATCCAGGCTGCAAGGAATTTTGTTATTCATTATGCAGTGGGCTATTCATAAATAGATGGATGCATCCATACTGTGTCTACACATGTCTATGCCCTTGATGTATTACAAAATCATTCCTATATCAGAATAGTTTAGTCAGTTTTCTAGTCAGTTTTGATCTGAGTATGGGAATCCCTACCTCAACGATGATATATATATATATATATATATATATATATATATATATAGATATAGATATAGATATAGATATATATATAGATATAGATATAGATATAGATATAGATATATATATATATATATATATATATATATATATATATATATATATATATATATATATTGCATTGAATTTTTTTACAGGTTCTAATTGGGGTTCCACAGGATGATCCTTGAAATGATAAAGTACTTCACTCTTCATACATGAAAGACTTCATCTTCATATATTACCGACTTCGCACTTTAGGGGGAAATTTGTTGCACTAAAAATTGTCACCTTGACATTCTGCAATCTGTGTGAGTTCATTACCACTCATACTTTCCTCCTTTGCAAGTCTAAAGCCTTAGTTCTTCATATCAAGCCTTGAAAGTAAGAGAAAAGCCCTAAAAGTCTCTAAAACTCTGGTTCTGCACTTTCTCTTTGCATTACTTGCGGTCCCGCACCTAATGGTCATGTACCCTACATACCTGACCGCTCTGTCCTTATGTTGTGGGTGTGGATCCCTGTAAAAGTTAAAAAGGCACGAGTACATTCTTAAAAACTCACTTTAAGTCATTTCTAGAAGCTTCTGGCAGGAATCTTGAGGTGGCAAGTTCACTCTCTTAAGGTTCATGCATCCCATACCTTAAGGAGCTAACCCCTTGATGTGAGGAGCTTATCCCATTGAAGGAGGACTCTATCCCTTCATAGATGGACCTGTAACCTCCTCCTCTGCACTATAAAATGAATCATTGAGCTGGTTACTAGAGAGGTTGGAAGTTGAATATTTTTGAGGTGAAATGTTGTTGGAACTTAGTCTTCTTTAGTTGAGCTTTTATGAGGAGAGATTATATACCTCTAAAATCTTATTTGGAAGAGTGCAAGGCTTGTCAAAGTAAAGGAAATTGTTGTTTCGGACCACAGGAAGAGCTTGTTCAACATCAAGGCTGAAAAGGTTGTAAGGTTCTTCTACTTCAAAGTTAATACAAATAAGTTTGTTTTTCTCAATAAGCTATTCATTTAGATTTATTTTATGGATTCCTTGATCACCATAATAGACATGATTTACGATATTTGCTATACAGGTGCTATTTGATGTTTGATTGTTTGTGATTGTAGGTCTTTAAAGATAACTCTTTCAGACGATCGAGGGATGACTACAACAAAAAAGCATTGGATCTAAGGTAGGTTCGTAACACCTCTATAGTCTTTATTTGTGAATTGCGTATGTCTAGAGAAAGATAGATTTATTTATCTGTTTGTTGCTAGATTATCTTGTGATACTAGGGAGATCGGTCTTGTCTGCAAGATCGATTTATTCAGCCAACAAATACATGCAATTGCTGGGAAATTTTCAAAAAGGATATGCATGAACTATAGATCCAAACTAGCAAAATACAGGTGGGTATAGGTGAGGTGAGCACCACACAGATGAGCCTGGAACCAGGGACAAGTCGAGTTGCAAAACTGGTAAGGACAATGGACCTCAGAATAGTTTCTCTGCCAAAATGGTCCTTAAGCACAGAATCGACTGATGACAAGATCATCATAAGTACTAATCAACCTCATCATTAGGTAATTATACGGGCCTTAATTCACCTCCTAGGATAGTCAAAACAACTATTATCATAACTTATTGCATACTTTTGATTATATTTTGTTTATGAGATGAGTTAGAGTTGGATATTTTTCTTTGTGGTCTAATGTGCATTTAATGCAGGATTAAAGCAGAAAAGCAAGGAATTTTGGCAAAGAGGAAGGTCAAAACTCGAATGGGACAAGGGAGAGGGATTATAGGAGGTAAATCCTCCTCATTTACTACCCCTCCATTTGAATATTCCTCCATCAGCTTGAAGTGTAAATAGCCAAATCATGAGGACTAGAACGTAGCTGAGCAAGTGAAAGACAAAGCACCAGTTTATCTCGAGTTTGGGAGCTGAGCCTCCCTAATTTTAAGGAAGTCATTGGAGACTTCAGATGTATAAGTAGAGAGTCCTAGGACCTCAGTAGGATTCAGATTTTTATTATAAAACTCTACTCTATTTTCGAGTTGCAATACTTGTGACAGTTCTTTTGATGTAATTGTTGGAAATAATACTGAGAGGGGGAGGGGGGTGAATCAGTATTATCAGATCAATAAAACTTTTTCATTTCCATACTTAGATACATATACGCTACTTCATTTAAGGGAAACCGCGTGTATATGCAACTGTGTCTAAAGCAACCAGCGTATGTCCAAAATACTTATGATTCAGTTAATCCATTAAATGTTGATCTTTAGTTAGTGTATCAGAACTTCATTAACCATATGAATAATAAGCAGGTGTAGTAAAATAGAACATATCACACACAAGAAGCACACATGAACACCATGATATAAGGTGGAAACCCAATGTGGGTGAAAACCACCTGCTGCAATTCGTTTCTATCTTCCTTTATTAAGAAACTTCTTTTACAATGTACTGGTGCAGTCCTTTACCAGCACGCAGGCTACAACCTGCGAAAGGCTACAACCTTCTCTCGTTCTCCAGACTCTCCTGGAAGGGAGCTCCAACCCCCTTTGCTCTTGTACTAGCTAAGATACTAGTGCGTAGGTGCCATCCTACAATCTTCTCTCTTCCGGGTACCACGTTTCATAAATTTTCAGACTGGATACTCCTGAAGCACAACACATAATCTGAAGGCCACGTTTCATCAAATTTTCATACTGAACCCATAAATATCATTGAAGCACAAAACAATCAATACTATCATCATCAATCTCTGAATCACTGAAACACTGAAGCCCTGTCAACAACACAGTCACCAGAACACAGAGAAGAACTCTGCAATAACAATCAGAACCAACTATGCCATCAAAATCATGCATCAGAGTGCATACACTGCTTGGAAGTGTCGAACCTGCGTGTATACGCAACTTCATCAAGATGAACAAGCGTATATGTCATTAATCACTTATTCATAACTTTGCTGCACTCCCTGACTTCATGCATAACCAGATCATGACATATACAAGGATAATATATGCGTTAGCACCCAAATCTAGTCCATCAGATCTCATAAATATGAGTCATTATGATCCTGATCCAATATTAGTTCTCATCCATCAATACTGAAGCTAAACACAATCAGCCAAACAAGATATGCAGAATACTGACACCTTTAAACTGTCATCAGAACCCTTTAACAACCAGAACCACCTGAACTTCAAATATCATAGCTCAAAAAGGTATACGCTACTACAATGAACTCGACCTGCGTACATACATGCTTACACCAAAGCCAACCCTCGTACATATCTATAAATATTTAATCATCACTTGCAGCGATTACAAACTTAAGTTATACCCAGTTCAGATCATTGCACGTGTCAGTATACAGATCTAGAATAAACATAATCAATCATATAGAGATAGTTCATTTCAAACCATTTGATCCCGATCTATCCTTAGTTCTTGTTCTCCATCAACCGGTGAGATCCGTCCTTAGCTCATATCAAGCAATGCATCATCAACCCATAACCTGCATACTGGATCTCATACTTCTTCAGATATTCAAGACTTTTTTCTTCATGCCCTTGCCTAATGATCTTCTTCTCCTTTTATAGTCTTAGGTCTTGCTCAATACCACGGTCCAAAACCATAATAAATCAATACCAAGGGCCCAATACTTGGGATCAATACACTTGTCGAAATACCACGGTCCAAAACCATAGGTTCAAATACCGAGGACTAACTACCACGTACCAAAAGTAGGCTTTCTGACATGTACGTGCTTTTTCATGCATGAAACTGCATGTATACCCTACTTGGTATATAGCGAACCTGCGTATACGCAACTTGGTGTATAGTGAACCTGCGTGTATACCCTACTTGGTATATAGCGAACCTGCGTATACGCGACTTGGTATATAGTGAACCTACGTATACCTGTGTGTATAGGCGACTTGGTATATAGTGAACCTGCATATACCTATGTGTATACGCAACTTGGTATATAGTGAACCTGCGTGTATACTCTTTTTTCTTCATTCTTTGTAGTCTGATCATCAATTCTTTGCTACTGACCTGCTGCACTATAATCTGTCATCTGTGTGATTTGCCATCAAGGACAACACTTGTCTCATAATGCCAACAATAATCTGTTGTTTTGGTAATGAGAATGAGTTTTGTTTTGAGTCTACAATGAGTTAAATCATAGGGCTAAAGATCTTGGGTTAGGGACCAACCCTAGCATCTAGGGTACTCTTTATTGTACATGTATGCTTAGTGTCGATTCATAGCTTAGTTGTTAGTTTGCTTATTAGATGCTTCTCCATTACAAGGAGTGTAGATTAGATTGGTTGTGTGATAGTTTGCTTCCATTTGTGCCTTCTTTCGGTAGTAGATTAGAAAGGAGAAAAAGGATCACCACAAGGTTTTCAGTAGGTGTCTCGGCCTCACTTCCTCCCTCTGGGACCATGACTTGAGTAGGGGACCCTTCAATAGCCCCAAAAACACAGATTTCTAGTTCTTTTATGAGCTTTGGAGTTTGTTTTCTTTAATTTGGTATTTGGTTAATGCTGCAAGGAAGATTTCATTGTCATCTTTTTCCATCTCCATTTCTGCAATAAGGTCTCACTCATGCTTTCATTCCCTTTAGCAACTTTCTTCATGCATAATATAGCCAATTGATTCATGCCTTTCTAGTTTATGAAAATGTATCTTGTTGCATAGTTTTTGGAAGACACACATGTTTTAAGTAGAGCAGGTGCTTCAGGAGGAGACCAAGACTTCATAACCAGCAACCACCTTCCACTTCATCCACCTTAGCCATCTCTTGTTTCACCATCACCCTCCCTAGTTTTTCATCATTTTTCATTGAAATTATCCTAAACACATTGAGCAAATCTAGCCATCTCTTATCTTGGATATTGACTCCTGAGTGCTCCTATACCTTATAAAACTCCATTCCACCCATCACACACCTTTCCTAAGCTTTCCAACACCTCCAACACCTCACAATTATCTCTCGGCTGTATCCTATATGTTTCCTGTAATTCTTATAGGTTCATCCTGTAGGTTTCTAGTACATCTTGTATGTTTTCCTAAAATAGCCTATTTTGAGGCCGAATTGATGGGAAACCTCTAGGAAGTCACAAAAATCCTCCTAGGACTCCTCCACACCATCCAACCACTCCATAAACCTTCTAGCCATCCTCAAACAACTTCAATCCACCTGTCACATACACAAGAACAATTAGTTTGCATGCTTGATTTTTCCTAAAAAGACCAAAAAAGTGAAAACATAGTTAGTTTAGTTTCGTTACTTGCACATTAGTATTGTTTGATTATTTTTACTTCTGCAGCTTAGATAGTAGCATTTGTTTATTGTTGATTTAGCATTTGCTTAGCATAGCTTCTTAAATGGTTAATTAGGGTATGGTGTGGTTTAGCATTACATGTTGGTTTTTTTTCCATTACTACAATAGAGTAACTATTTTAGAGTAGATTTGCCTTGCCTCCATCAAAGAATCAAGCTTCTTCTAACTCTGTAGAAGTCTGGCTTGGAAACCAGTGGTCTCTCGCCAGCTGAGCAGTGACAATAGGAAGAATGAACACTTTTACTTGTGCATATAGCACTGTCACCTCCAATTTTGTACGAACCCCGGGTTGATAAGTAAAGCTGGTAGCCCAGGAGTTCCAACATCCTTGCTGCAATACTAGCGCTCATCACTTTTTGGCACCATTTCATGGAGGTGTCTGAGTAGAATGTGAATACTGCTTTCTTTTCTTCTATTTCTTGTCTTCAAACTTTTGCCATTAGTTTATTTTTGCAAAAGTAATCTAGTTGTTTCCTTTCATTCATTTTGCATTATCTTCTTTCCTTTCCATTCTGCATGTAGGATTTCAATTCAGCAAGTAGTTTTTCATTATGTCAGTAATTTTCATTCAATCAACAATTTCAATTCTGCAAGTACTTTCCAAGTTTAAAAAATAAAAAATACAAAACCAACCCAAAAATATTTCCTTTCATGCCTCGTAGGAATAGGGACAACTTAGGGAAAGTTTTTCCAAGTACCCCCACTACATCCAACAGCCAACCTTCTCTCTTCTTCGGTGGCTGTGAACTAGAGGAACCCTTAGGTGAGCAACCTAACATATTTGAAGAACCTACACGGAAGAAGAAGAAGAGGATCCCATTCCTACTGAGCCGATGGCTAAAAACTGAAATGACAGAGGGAACAAAGAGAGAGTTGAGGGTGCCTTCCCCATCACAAAAATTAATGGGGGCACTAAAATGAAAAATATAAGCCCATCTGCCCTACCTCATTTCCATGGCCTGACCATAGAGGATCCTGACACTTTCCTGTTTGATTTTGTTGCTATACACCGAACCTATGAATATATAGATGATGAGAAAAAGTTAAAATTATTTCCATCTACCCTCAAGGATGCAACATTGCGCTGGTTCATGGGTTTACATGGAGATAGCATCACAACTTGGGCTTAGATGCAGCAGGCCTTTGACAACAAATATTGAGACTACTATCAGTCAAAGGATACTAAAGAATAAATTTTCAGGATGACCATAATCCATGATGAATCCTTAGAAGAGTATGAAGAAAGATTCCAACTCAGTTACAAAAGGGCCAGGTGCACACTTTACCCTGAGTCACTAAAGTTGGTCCTGCTTAGGGGAGTAAGAGAAGATCTTCTGGATAACTTACATTTTTTAGCAGGAGGAGATATCTACCAATTACCCTATGAACATATCAAGACTGTCTTTAGAAACCATTCTAGGGTAGCTAGGAAAAAGGGTAGGGGTAGTTAACCTATGGCCATTACATCAACTTCCAACTCATCCATCAAGGATAAAATTGCAAACATGCTGGAAGATTTCAAAAGTGAGATGTTGAAAACCCTTGAATTGCAAATGGACACCATGAACATTAAAAGGAAGCAGGAAGAAGAAGAGAGAGCCTTGACCATCATTTGTCCTAGATGCACGAGGAGGCATCCTAGGAATGAATTTCCATTGAACTCTGCTGAAATTTGCTCGGTCTATGAGGAAAACCACTCCATAGACAAGTGCCCTTCTTTACTTGGACTCAAAGTTGTATATCAAGGAGCTAAAGAGGTCACTGAGCAACTTTTCTACAACAACCAAAGGAGACCTCCTGGGCCTAGACCATACCAACAGGGCATGCAAGGGTCATCTCATGCACATTACAACCCCGACCAAACCACAACTATACCTTCTTGGGGACCCCCTACTCATACTTCCTGTTATACACCCCCTCCTTGGTCCTATGCATCTCAGTATCATTCCCAGCTAGTCAGCCAGTCATTTCAACCTTATGCTCTACCACAACCTCAGTGGAATACACCACTCCAGGGGTGAAGGCCACAATACAACAATGCTCCAACTTTATTTCCTCCACCACCTACCTAAACACAACTCCTACACTCTGCTCCACCCAAGCAACCCCATATGCCTACCCAGCCAAATCCGAACTCGAACAATAGGCAGGCTCAGTAAGTATACAGTGGAGAGACATCATATCCAGCTTATGTTGTGGAAATCAGGAAGATTAACCTGAGATCTGGGAGAGTTCTCTCGGATAAACAACCTCTCCCTACACCTAGTGAGGTTGAGGAAGAAAGAGAGGAAAGAAACCTTAAATTAAAGCCACCCTTTCCTAAGAGATTAGCCCAACCACTCTAGCCTACGCCAGAAGAGACTAAACCTCTGGGAGAATTGAAAAATCTATGTGTAAAGATCCCCCTTCTCCAGGCAATAAAAGACGTTCCCATTTACAATAATTTGATTAAGGAAAAATTCTTCAAGCATAAAAGGAGGAAAAAAAGGGATGCCCCTACCATTAGTGTCATTGGGAAGTAGCTTGACTTAATGTTGGGGCAGGTAATATGACCAAAATATTTGTACCCTGGAAGCCCCGTAGTAGATGTGCACATCAATCGCACCATTGTCCCACACACTCTGATCAATCTTGGGGCTGCCATTAATGTGATGACCAAGTAAACCATGCCTAAGCTCAACCTCCAAGGGTCATTGAGGAAGACCACAATAGTTCTACAACTTGTAGACCATTCCACAGTAACCCCTGAGGGAATTGTGGAGGATGTGATGCTCTCCATTGACTCCTAGGAGTACCCTACAGATTTCCTAGTTCTCCAACCTAAGGATAAGCTTACTGGTTATCCTCTCATCCCTCGGAGGCCATGGTTGGCCACAACCAATGTTTAAATTAGTTGTAGAGCTGGGAATATGACCATCAAGAATGGGCATATGTCCAAGCAGTTAGTCCTATACCCTCCTACTCAACCTTCTCGAGAGCATGATTTACCTTTATGGTTGGAGGAGGAGGAAGAAGATGAAGTTTATTTTGCCCAACCTTATGCTTTGGAAGCAATTGTGGGAAGAGGACAGTAAGATGAGGATGACTTTATTGAACACCTGCTCCAAAGTCCAACTCTTGGTTCATCACCTTTAGAAGAAGTCGTAAAGGAAACACATGACAATCATCCAATTGACTTATTCTTGGCCAATTCCAACCCACTCCATGTCAAAACCATATAATTTGGCCGAGAGAGAACCTTTAAAATCAATCCATCTCTTTCTACTCTCGATGAGGAGAAGTAATGCAACATGTTAAAGGAAAATTTAGAAGCCTTCGCTTGGAGTTAGAAGGAAATGAAGGGAGTACACCCCTTAGTGTACACTAACCACATATACATCAAAGAAGGTTTCAAGCATGTCTTGCAACCACAAAGGAGGATGAATCCAACTCTTAAAGATATAATCAAAGAAGAACTGCAAAAACTGCTAGATGCAGGATTCATTTACCCTATCTCCAACAGTGAGTGGGTCTCTCCTTTGGTGTTAGTTCCCAAGAAAAATGGTAAGTGGAGGATTTGTGTCGATTACAGGGAGTTGAACAAAGCCACAAAGAAGGATCATTTTCCTCTACCCTTCATTGACCAAGTGCTAGATGGCCTGGTAAGGAAAAGGTTTTTCTCTTTCCTATATGGATTCAGTGGGTACAACCAAATCCAAATCTACCCAAAAGACCAGGATAAGACCACATTCACCTATCCTTGGGGTACTTTTGCCTATAGGGTCCTTCCTTTTGGCCTATGCAATGATCCTGCCACTTTCCAGAGAGAAGTATTGAGTATTTTCACCGAATTAGTCCATGATGCGGTGGAAATTTATATGGATGCTTTTACACCTTATGGCTGTGATTTTCAAGAAGCCCTATCTAACCTAGACAAATTACTGCACAAGTGCATTGAAATGAACTTGTCTCTCAGTGCTGAAAAATGCGAATTCTTAATGACTGCAGAAACCATGCTAGGTCATTCAATATCTCAGCAAGGACTGTAGGTGGACCCAAATAAAATAGCCATCATCCAAAGGGTCCCACCTTGTCAAAAGTAGAGAGATGTCAGAAGTTTCCTAGGGTTAGCTAGATAATACTGAAGGTTCATAAAGGACTTCAGCAAGTTGGCCTCTCCTTTATTTGGTTTGTTTTCCAAATATTTTGAGTTTATATGGTCAACAAGAGTTCAAGAGGCCTTGGACATTCTAAAGGATAAGTTAACCACTACACCAATTATCCAAGGCCCAAACTGGGCCCTCCCCTTTCATATTCATGTTGATGCCTCACACAAAGCCATAGGAGCAGCCCTAGGCCAGATAGATAAAAAATTGCCTTATGCTATCTATTTTATCAGTAAGAACTTATCAAATACTGAACTAAATTATACAGTGACCGAAAAGGAGCTCATGGCTGTTGTGCATTCATTAAACAAATTCAGGCATTACATTACAGGCCATCAAACATTTGTGCATAGTGACCATGCTGCAATCAAATATTTAATGAAAAAACCAAATGTGAAAGCTCGAATTATAAGATGGTTATTTTTATTACAGCAATTTGATCTAACCATTGTTGATAAGCCTGGTAAGGAAAATGTGGTTGCAGACTTTTTATCGAGGCTAAATTTTCCTGAAAGTGAAGAAGGAATGGTGGATGACCAGTTATCCAATGAGCATTTATTTTCTATTTCAGTTCTCTCCATGGTTTGCTGATATAGCAAACTATTTGGTGTCAGCACAATTCCCACCAAACTTGTCCTCCAAAGAAAAGAGAAAGATAGTCAAGAAATGTGTCGCCTTCACTTGGATTGGGGGCGATCTTTTCAAACTTGGCCCAGATCAAATCTTCAGAAGGTGTGTCAGGAAAGAGGAAGTCTTTGACATCCTTCTGACCTCTCATGATGGGCCTTGTGCAGGTCACTTTACAACAAAGAGGACAACATTCAAAGTGTTACAAGCATGCTATTATTGGCCCACTCTTCATTAGGATGTGAAAAAATACATTAGTCAGTGTGATCGGTGCCAAAGGATGGGAAGGCTTACTCCAAGAGATGAAATGCCTTTGCAGCCTCAAGTGAATTTCGATCCATTTGAAAAGTGGGGCATTAACTTCATTGGGCCTATTGACCCTCCTTCAAAGCAAACATATACATTATTGTGTGCACTGATGATTTGACTAAGTGGGTAGAAACCAAGGCAATTAAGGCAGCAACAAAAAAGAAGGTGGTTGAGTTCCTAAGGGAGAATGTATTCTACAAATTTGAGTACCCTAGAGAGCTGGTCACAAACCAAGGTAGCCATTTTACTGCCAACATGGTCAAAGACTTTCTCAGCCATCACAATATCAAGCACAGGACCTCCACTCCCTATCATCCACAAGCTAATGGGCAAGTGGAGGTGACGAACAGAGAACTGGAGGACATCTTAACCAAGGTGATGAGCAGTAGTAGGAAGTGTTGGGCAGAAAGGCTAGTTGAGGCCACTTGGGCCTATAATACCACATGGAAGAACACCACTGGATTCACACCCTATGAGCTGGTCTATGGGAAAATGCCTTGTTGTCCATTGAATTACATTAAGGATGGCAGCTCAACTAGATTTGGATCTCAGCAGTGCATATAAAGAGAGATTGTTCCAATTGAATGGTTTGGATGAATTTAGAATGTAGGCCCTCCTACATACAGAGGTAGTTCAACTTCAGAGGAAGATCTGGAATGATAAAAATATCAAGGAGATGCAAATTCAGGAAGGCGATTGGACATTTTATATGATTCTAGGCATAAATACTTCAAGGGAAAGTTAAGGAAAAGATGGCTCAAACCTTATGTTGTGGAAAGATGCCATGATAATGGTTCAGTGCAAATCAAAACCATAGATGAAGAAGCCATTACTTTGTTTGTTAATGGACACTGACTGAAAATGTACAGCAAACCTTTATCAAAACAAGAGTTCGTTGATGATATCAATAAAACAATGATGATAGTGGAGCAAGTTCTAGATCCTCCCTCATCAAATCACTGAGGAAAAAAATAATAATAAGGACTCAGGTGAAAACCTCCATGAGGTGCCTGAGTCCCATATTTAGGTTGAAAACCTCTTGAGGCGGCCCAGTGATAACAAAAAAGGAGGAAAAAAATGAAAAGAAAAAGAGAATAAGAAGATCCCTGGGTGAAAACGTTTCATTAGGTGCCTATGGCAAACATCTAGGGTGAAAACCTCTCTGAGGCAGCCTAGTTGTTTTTCAAAAAAATAAAATTAAAAAAATAAATAATATATATCTCTATATATATATAGTTTTTTTCATGAAATTTCCTTTTGTAGGTGGGCGAGAAGGACAGTTAAGGAGCAAAAGAGGATCCCAAGGAGACCCCTACCACTCACATATTCATTTTTTCACTCCTTACCATGCATCCCTCCATCATTTTTGTCATTTTTCCACTCCATTACTTCGATTTATACAAAGATTTTGTTTTCTACAAGATCCCCTAAAAACCTACAAGATGATCCTATAGGAATTACAGTGACCCAGAAATCCTACAAGAAGCAATCCGAAGGAAAATTATGGACTTGTTAGGTCCCTAAAATTCACCCTCTTCATGATCTAGCACCTCACCTCGTCCACCATCATCATCCCTACACTCACCATTCAAAAAAGATCAGTTTCAATAGTTTTTTTCTAGTCTTCAAAGAAAAAAAGAGAGGAAATAGAGAGGAGAAAAGAGCATCACCTGAATATCCTTTGCTCTCCACACTCCCACTCCTTCTTTCCATCCATGTCACCATCCTCACAGCCCCAGTAAGCAAAACGATTAAATGATTCTGAGGGAGAAGCAGCTACAGGACATCATGTAGGAAATCCTGTAGCAGCTTATCCCACAGAATACCAATCACACCAAAAACAGGTCTTCACCATGATGATCCAGGAGCTCCAAAGCAACATCATCATATCTTCAACCATAGGTACCTGCAGAAACAGAGAAGCCATTAGAAAATAGAAAGAGGAGGAAGAAGAATGGCATACAGAAAAATACACAACAGTACCTCTGGTCTTTGACAACTGTATCATAGCATTGAAAGCACAGGTAAGTATCCCGCTCCCTCTCTCATCTGCAACATTTAGTCAAAAATTGTAAGGGTTATAAGATAGTTGGTTTATAAGTGTAAAGGTGGCCAGTTAACTTGGCCACCTTCATTTAGTCAGCACATTCACAACCTGATGTCCTCTCACACATGGCTACAGTCAACTCAAAGACAGAGGAGTAGGACAAAAAGAAATTAAACTACGGATGATTACGAGGAGTGGGAAATGATGAGGTGGTAGTGGGGACCAGTGGTCCAAAAATGGAAACGTACCTTTGTTTCCAGTACACCACCTCACCCCGAATCACAATAAGAGGAAATAAAACATCATTCCCATGCATTCATGCATTTCACCTCGTCGAAACTCCCTCACTGAAGTCACTCTCATAACCCAGGAAACCCACCGGAAGCAAAGATCCATCGTTCACTGCACAGGAATTTCTACAAGAGCATGCATAGGAATTCCTATAGGATACAGAGAACTGTCTACAGGATACACAAAGGCTGTCTATAGGATTGGCAGAGAAGAGTTCATAAGGGATATCATGGGAGTTGGCCACTGCAATTAGTCTAAAGAGGCAGGCCCTAAAATTACATTCCCCTTTGCAAGTAAATGAACCAAGGATACTCTAAATTTGAGTGAATTTAGCAATTTTGTGAAGGGAATTAAATACACAATCAACTCTGTTTTGCTTCTGCACTTGAAAAATTGTTTCAATATTCTCATTTTATCCTCAAGCTTCACCAGAAATATGACAGGAGGGTTTAATAGGAGAAAGCCCACAAACACTGTGACAATCCAACAACACCCCCAAGTGCTTGAAATCTTCATAAGACATAATTGGATGGGTTTTTTCAAAAAATTCAAAGTGTATGATGATGAGGTGGCTCAAGAATTTTCTCTCTCCCTCAATCCACACACCAGAATCCATGCCATTGTTGTAATAAGGGGCCTCACTATAGATCTCAACCCTGATCTCATTAGCAGAGTCACCACACCTCCCCTAGGAATACCATGGAGAAAAGCAGACAAAGGAGATAGCCAGGTTGCCAAAAGAAAATTCTTTTTAGAAGGGGAGGAACCCACTGAGGACAAAAATGGAGTAAGGATGGAAATTCTGCCATATCCATGGAGTGACGTTGGCTACCAACTAATCAAATACATCTCACGTGAGGGTAGATATAGTGTTTTCTATGGCTATCATTTCAGGATCCTTGAAGAATTAATATTTGGAGCAGAAACACCCCCTCACCAAAGGCTCAGCATACCATATTTCTTGCTTCAATCACTCATCGACTCAAGAATCAAAGTGAAGGAGGGGAATTCCCAACAATTAGCTCACCATTGGTTGATTAGGATCCTCATTGAATATGCCCTACAAAACCTCAGAACCCCTATAACATGGTCAGTTTTTAGAGACATGCCAGCAGAGGATGACATCAAAGCTCTCACTTATGATGCTAGTCCTACTATCAGTGAAGAGGAAGATATAGAAGGAGATGAGGATGAGATGGATGAAGAAGGAGCTAGCACAGAGGAACATGATGAATATGAAGAAGAAGAGGGAGAAGAGAAGGAGGATGATGAAGAAATAGAGGAGGAAATTAAGGAGGAAACTGATAGAGATGATGAAGATCTACAAGAAAAAGAGGACAGGAAGGGCAAAGAGGAAGAAGGCAATAGAACAGAGGGGACAGAACACAAGGAGGATTCACCTAGGGTGTCTCTAGAGGCCACTAAGAGAGAGACAACAGCTTCCCTCACTACTCTCAACACCCCAATCAAAGAAAAAGGAGAAAGGAAGAGGCAGACACCATTATATTTCAAGACAAGAAAGAGCACAAGAATAAGACAGGGAAGCCACAAACATCAACCAAAATTCCTTTTGAGATTGAAGATTCCCCTACAAAAAAAGGCAAAATTCCTTCCCCTAAGTCCCCTATCACCTATGTAAGGAGGCCTACTACGATATCAACTTCCTTAAAGGGTAAGTTAATCATATAGGATACTTTTTTGAATCTATAGGAGGCATAGAAATTGGAAAGAAAGGTAGGGGAGCAACAAGAAGCTAAAGAGGAGGACCTAGAGACAAAAGGACCTAGCCCCCAACCTAACCTAGACTCATATTAATGATTTATTGAAGGAGGCAGGGTCATACCTCAAAACTTTTCCATCCCATTGTTCTTCGAGCTTGAGAAGGAGAGGGTCAGAACTCACCGATGGATGTAGATTGTCAAATAAAAGGGGGTGGAAGACATTGGGCACATGGAGGAGAAACTCAAAGAAATGGGAAGAGAGCTAAGTAGCTTAAGGGATAGAGAAGCTATAATGAGAAATCAACTAGAGATAGAAAATGCATGGCTGATGGGACAACTCTAGGAAAGAGAGAACCAATTAGCATGTATGGCTAGCCTCTCCTTGCAGGAAATCCAGTGTAGGATGCCAGCTAAATCCTATGCTCTCTATCTCAAAGAACAATGGTTGCAGTTTCAAATTAAGACACTAGCATAGAGGGGACCCATGCCATTTCAGGACTACAGGTAGTTTATTGATCTTTGTGATCAAAGTACACTAGAGGATAGGGCCAAAATGGCTGAGTTCTATTTGCACAACATGGCCCTCACATACATGAATGTATAGGACCCTAATGCCAAGCTAGGAGATCTAAAACTAATGGCTCTGACATCATGGATGAACCGTGAGGAGTCAAGGGTTGCAGAGATGAAAAGGATATTGGCAAGAGAGAAAACTAAGCCTATTTTGATCAGAGATGAACAATCAAATCTCATGTCCCTCATCAGTACCCATAATTTGATTGCAAATTATCCTCAGTTGGTACCTAGATATATTTCTGCCCAAGAGCAAGAAATTTCACATTTTGAGGACATGTTTAGGCTGCTAGGAGATGATTGTATACATGCTTGCTTGAGGAGATGGAAAACACTGCCATACAACTTAAAAACAAGAGAATATCACTCCCCTCAAAGGTTGAGAAAGGCACTCAATAGGACACCTATGTATAAGAAATTTATGCAAAGGTTGAAGGCCAACTGGATAGGCCTAAAACTTAGTCCACAACTACTCTTAGGGACGCAAGAAGGCAGAAAAGAAGAAGAAGAAAAGAGGCAGTGGGAAGAGGTAGAAAAGAAAGTAGGCTTCTATGAACAAGAAGAGGAGACCACAACAGAGGCATGGGATGTCAGAGAGGATAATAGATCCATGAAGGACATGGATATTGACTAAGTTTCTCAGAGGATGAGCAAAACTTTTAGTAGGGGGGTGATGATGAGCCTCATCATTGGGTAATTATACGAGCCTTAATTCACCTCCTAGCTTAGTAAAAACAACTATTCTCATAATTTATTGCATACTTTTGATTATATTTTGTTTATGAGATGAGTTAGAGTTGGATATTTTCCTTTGTGGTCTAATCTGAATTTAATGCAGGATTAAAGTAGAAAAGAAAGGAATTTTGACAAAGAACAAGGTCAAAACTTGAATGGGACAAGGGAGAGGGATTATAGGAGCTAAATCCTCCTCATTTACTACCCCTCCATTTGAATATTCCTCCATCATCTCGGAGTGCAAACAGCCAAATCATGAGGACTAGAAGGCAGCCGATCAAGTGAAAGACAAAGCACCAGTTTATCTCAAGTTTGGGAGCCGAGCCTCCCTAATTTTAAGGAAGTCATTGGAGAATTCAAATGTATAAGCAGAGAGGCCTAGGAACTCAGTAGGATTTAGATTTTTATTGTAAAACTCTACTCTATTTTCTAGTTGCAAGACTTGTGATAGTTCTTTTGATGTAATCTGTTGTTTTGGTAATAAGAATGAGTTTTGTTTTAAGCCAACATTGAGTTAACTCAGAGGTATGAAGCTCTTGGGTTAGGGCCCAACCCTAGTAGCCAAGGCTCCTCTTTATTGTACATGTATTCTTAGTGTAGATTCATAACTTAGTTGTTAGTTTGCTTATTAGATGCTTTTCCATTACAAGTACTATAGATTAGATTGGTTGTGTGATAGTTTGCTTCCATTTTTGCCTTCTTTCAATAGCAGGTTAGCAAGGAGAAAAAGGATAACCACAAGGTTGTCAACAGGTGTCTCGACCTCACTTCCTCCGTCTAGGACCATGACATGAGGAAGGGACCCTTCAACAGCCCCAAAAACACAGATGTCTAATTCTTTTATGAGATTTGCAGTTTGTTGTCTTTAATTTAGTATTTGGTTAATTCTACAAGGAAGATTTCATTGTCATCTTTTTCCATCTCCATTTCTGCAATATGATCTCACTCATGCTTTCATTCCCTTCAGCAACTTTCTTCATGCATAATATAGGCAATTGATTCATGCCTTTCTAGTTTATGAAAATGTATCTTGTTGCATAGTTTTTGGAGGACACACATGTTTTAAGCAGAGCATGTGCTTCAGGAGGAGACCAAGACTTCATAACCAACAGCCACCTTCCACGTCATCCACCTTAGCCATCCCTTGTTTCACCATCACCCTCACTAGTTTTTCATTATTTTTCATTGAAATTATCCTAAGCACATTGAGCAAATCTAGCCATCTCTTATGTTGGATATTGACTCCTGAGTGCTCCTATACCTTATAAAACTCCATTCCACCCATCACACACCTTTCCTAAGCTTCCCAACACCTCCAACACCTCACAATTAGCTCTCGGATGTATCCTGTAGGTTTCCTGTAATTCCTACAGGATCATTTTGTAGGTTTCTAGTACATCCTATATGTTTTCCTGAAACGACCTGTTATGAGGCTGAAATGATGGGAAACCTCTAGGAAGTCACAAAAGCCTCCTAGGACCACTCCACACCATCCAACCACTCCACAAACTTTCTATCCATCTATTGTGGCCAGCAACAACCCCCGTTTTTCATATAAGTGTTGTCCAAAATACTGAATGAATGGGGACCCTTAGTTAAAATTTAGGAAAATCAAGAGTTCCCTTTCTTCAAAATAAGGTTACCATCGTAAGCTTAGGAAGATCTTTTGAATACTTTAAAACCTAAGTTTATGATAAGGAAAAATTCTTTAAACAGCCGCATCGTAAAATGATAGAAAAACACCTCCATTTGGGTATAATCCTGGTATGTGCAAGATTCTTGTACTAAGCAATATATCGCATTGCAATAAAGTAATGCTAATAAGAAAAACTTCAAGATTTTCCGATTTGTGATAACACTGATCGCAAGATCGCATATCGCAGGAAATGGGCTAACAAAATATGGCAAGCATAAAACTTCTGCGATCTGTGATGTTGCGATATCGCGATAAAGCGATGGTTGCGATATTAAGCCAAATCAGCTCTGTGATGTTATATTTGTGAGTCAGTGCGAGAGCGCGATAGTGCAATAATGCGATTTCGTGATCTGTGATGATTGCGAACCAAATCGCAAAAACACTCCATCACGAATCTTTCGGGCACGCTATTCAAGAAAAGCCACTTACCATAATTTGACTCAAGATCATGCGCTTTTAATGATAATAAATGAATTAGTTGTCATCTATTAATGTAGACGCGTGCTTTTGCAAAGAATTACTTCACGTAAGGTGGCATACTTGATATATCTGCTGCATTTAAGGCTCTCCCATCACCTTTCTTGATCAGTCATTTCCATTTCACTTGTGAGCTGCAGGAATGGAGAACGAAGGACGATACCAAGCCATACGCAGGAAGAAATGGGAAATAAAAATAAAGCTCAAGGCTCTGAGGTGAAAGAAATGGCACCTTTATAACAGACATAGCTTGTAGCAGAGATGTAGGGATATCGACATGGGAAAGCATGTACAGACTGCTTGAGGAAGAAAACCCTAGAATAATGAAGGTTACCATTGTCACAGACTCACAAGGCTCTTCTGAAGCATCCTTAGAAGAACTAGCATGCTCATTCCTTCATCGGATAGCAGCAAGGCCGAAAATTCTCCCATATACGGATATGATCAAGTGGATACTTGACAACGCAGAAATGAACAACGGACAGTTCAAGATTCAGGGACATGGGCTCATCGGGTCATTCGCTGCACAAGATTTAAAGCTCATGTATCATCTTCCTGAACCGCAGGCGACTTACAATGCACAAGTCATTAAAACAATTGTGGCGGAGAACCCAAACCTATTAGAGACCACCAAAGATTGGTCCAAAAAAGATGAACCACTCAAGAAAGACAAAAACGGTATGTACAGCACTGGTTCCCTCACCTCTCTGTATTGTTTTGCTGCGGCCATGCTTTGTAGATTATTTGGGATGCCAGATATCAATAAGTTTTCGTCTGAATGGTTACCATTAATAGATGCTGCCAAAAATTCCGTTATTATAGATTGGGCCAAGATCTTTTCTGATAACCTATTCACGGCTATTATCAATTACCGGTTTGAAAGATCCATGTCTCAAAGGATCTATCCTCCTTTTTACCTATCCGCATATGTTATGGATTCTATTTGTTATGTGTCTAAATTTCCAACTATGGGTTGGAAATGGACAACTCAGGACCCATTACCCATCCATGTTTATCATAAGATATTATGGGATTCTCAGTTCATTCCACATTTCTACTAGATTTGTCATGGGCTTATCTTACCCATGTATAGAATGATGTGTGATAAAAACCCCCCGAGATGCTTACCTCAGGCACAGATAGATATCATCCCCATCGCAAGATGGTTCAGGGAAGAATGGTTCACCTATATTAGAGTATTTGGAAGCACCGTCCCCCCTCATGTCCTACCTTTGTATATCCCTGACAAACTTCTGGCTCGAGAAATTGCATACCAAACCTGTTCAGAAGGCGGCCTAACTAAAGACCTAAAAGACAAAAAGAAGGCCATATGGCCACAGTTTCCTGTAGCCTGTGGGGCCTTTTTGTTGTTCGATGTAGGTCACGCATTCACCGAAGTACAGAATATGATGTGTCTACAATTATTTAAATTCTCGGCAAGACCATTTGACCCAAATGAGTTTGCCCAGGATTTCACAACGACAGTCAAGATAAAAGTGTTCTTTTGTCGACGCGTTTCGAACCAACCAGTGTGGTTCATTGTCAGGACAAGTTGAAGAACCAATCCGGCTTAGCTTGATTAAATAGAGTGTGCAGAGACTCCAACAGCTATAATGCTAACGGCTAATTTGACCTAAAGATCCTGGTCAAACTACTAAAATAGTTAATTAATATTTCTAGAAATAGTTAAATTAGGTAAGGGAAGGAATTCATTTGTTAATTTAAAAATAAATAGAAATAATATTATTATTATCACAAATATTAAGAGATTCTATAGTATAATATTAATATTTTAATTATCATGGTCATTATACCTCGTAATATATATTAAATAATTTATTATTATTCCAATATTATTTAAATATAATTGAATGGTAATAAATCACTATTATTTTTATAATTTATTCACATTAGGTAATTATGTAATAATTATTTAATGGTCCATTGGTAAGTTAGATCTTCATTATTTAGTTCTTTTAAATATATCATATTTAATATTTAAATATAATGGTCCATTAAAATGATACGTTATATAAAATAATCTATGTTTATTATTTAGTTACATTAGGTAATTATGTAATAATTATTTAATGGTCCATTGGTAAGTTAGATCTTCAATATTTAGTTCTTTAAAATATATCATATTTAATATTTAAATATAATGGTCCATTAAAATAATAATTTATAAAATAATCTATGTTTATTGAATACTCTATATCTACTTAATAATTTATAATCCCAAACAAATTGTTAAAACATTATTATTTCTAGAGTTTAGTTATCATAGGTAAATACCATAATTAAAAATAACCGTATAACCAATAGTATTGGTAAATCAAAAATTATCCTTTAAACTTAATTGTCAAATACTCAGAATTAGTTCAATATTTTTTATTCAATACAACTATTAGAGGTACCTAAGACCCTAGGTAAATAAATTATTACCTATAGGGTTGACTGTTTATTACTAAAGTATAGCTAAAATCATTGGTCTATCATAATTTATCCTTTAAACCTAATGGTCAAGTTTTTATTAATAATCGATATTTATTTATTTAAAAATATTAAAGTTAACTATGTCATACGGTAAATATTTTTATTCTTTATAAGGATTAAAAAGGGGTTTTTTAGACATTCGTTAAAGGGAAACTCAAAAAGAAAAATTATCAATGTATAATCAAATCTAATTATAATTGCCCAATAGTATCATAAACAGGTACAAATTAATACAATAAATAGTCCAAAACCAATTCTTAACTTATTAAAGACCCAAACACTCCAAAATAATCAGACAAATCTGCCAAAAGAAAAATAAAGGAGGGGGAAGACAGAAACCCTAAGACCAAACAAAAAAAAGGGAAATGAGGAGGCTAGGAAGATAAGGCTGGGACCCAGCAACTGCTAATCTTCCAGCCATCATCCCTATTAAGATTGTTTGGCCTTTTCTCAATCTCCAGGGCCTCTCGCATCATTTCCCCGCTCAGAAGTTAGGGGTTCTTAGCACGCTTGCTACCCGTGCTGTTAGAATTTCGGATGAGGAGAGCCTGGAATCGGAGAAGGCTCACCTCCTAGAAGTCTTTGTGAAGAATGGTTACAAGAGGCACCTAGGTCAAAAAGCCTTCCTGAGGGCCAAGAAGGAGCCTTCAGTCCGAAGGGTTCCTAATGATCATATCTTGGGTGTGAATCTTCCTTACATCCAAGGAACCACAGATAGGATTGCGAGGATTCTGAAGAGGTATAATGTTCCCGCAACTTTTAGACCTCTCAACACTATCCGTGGCTCCCTCAGGTCTGTGAAAGACCCGATTGACCCTAAGGACATGAAGGGCGTCTATGTCATTCCCTGTTCCTGTGGGACCCCTTATATTGGTGAGACTGGTCGCTCGATCAATCAGCGGATTAGCGAGCATTCAGCGGATTTAAGACATGGTAGGACCAAGTCCTCGGCCCTGGCTGAACATGCGGGGAAGACTATGCATCATGTATGTATAGAGGAGGCTCAAGTCATTGCCAAAGTTGCGCAGTTTCACCATCGCAAATTTAGAGAGGCCCTGGAGATTGAGAAAAGGCCAAACAATCTTAATAGGGATGATGGCTGGAAGATTAGCAGTTGCTGGGTCCCAGCCTTATCTTCCTAGCCTCCTCATTTCCCTTTTTTTTGTTTGGTCTTAGGGTTTCTGTCTTCCCCCTCCTTTATTTTTCTTTTGGCAGATTTGTCTGATTATTTTGGAGTGTTTGGGTCTTTAATAAGTTAAGAATTGGTTTTGGACTATTTATTGTATTAATCTGTACCTGTTTATGATACTATTGGGCAATTATAATTAGATTTGATTATACATTGATAATTTTTCTTTTTGAGTTTCCCTTTAACGAATGTCTAAAAAACCCCTTTTTAATCCTTATAAAGAATAAAAATATTTACCGTATGACATAGTTAACTTTAATATTTTTAAATAAATAAATATTGAATAAATATCGATTATTAATAAAAACTTGACCATTAGGTTTAAAGGATAAATTATGATAGACCAATGATTTTAGCTATACTTTAGTAATAAACATTCAACCCTATAGGTAATAATTTATTTACCTAGGGTCTTAGGTACCTCTAATAGTTGTATTGAATAAAAAATATTGAACTAATTCTGAGTATTTGACAATTAAGTTTAAAGGATAATTTTTGATTTACCAATACTATTGGTTATACGGTTATTTTTAATTATGGTATTTACCTATGATAACTAAACTCTAGAAATAATAATGTTTTAACAATTTGTTTGGGATTATAAATTATTAAGTAGATATAGAGTATTCAATAAACATAGATTATTTTATAACTTATTATTTTAATGGACCATTATATTTAAATATTAAATATGATATATTTTAAAGAACTAAATATTGAAGATCTAACTTACCAATGGACCATTAAATCATTATTACATAATTACCTAATGTAACTAAATAATAAATATAGATTATTTTATATAACGTATCATTTTAATGGACCATTATGTTTAAATATTAAATATGATATATTTAAAAGAACTAAATAATGAAGATCTAACTTACCAATGGACCATTAAATAATTATTACATAATTACCTAATGTGAATAAATTATAAAAATAGTAGTGATTTATTACCATTCAATTATATTTAAATAATATTGGAATAATAATAAATTATTTAATATATATTACGAGGTATAATGACCATGATAATTAAAATATTAATATTATACTATAGAATCTCTTAATATTTGTGATAATAATAATATTATTTCTATTTATTTTTAAATTAACAAATGAATTCCTTCCCTTACCTAATTTAACTATTTCTAGAAATATTAATTAACTATTTTAGTAGTTTGACCAGGATCTTTAGGTCAAATTAGCCGTTAGCATTATAGTTGTTGGAGTCTCTGCACACTCTATTTAATCAAGCTAAGCCGGATTGGTTCTTCAACTTGTCCTGACGATGAACCACACTGGTTGGTTCGAAACGCGTCGACAAAAGATTGGTTATGTGATTTTGCCGAAGACTATCTTAACAATGTTATGGATCACAGAAGTCTAAATTCCTTAATAAAAGTGTTCGTTGGAAAAAAGGATTTATTTGATGATATATTTCAGAGTAAAAGATCACTTCAGGAAATTTTGCGGGAAGCTCAATCACGATTGTCTCCAGATGACCTCCAAAGATTCATGGTATATAGGGAAAGAAGACTAGCTAGTGTTCCTCTAGAAAAGTTGTTACTACCTGCCAGAGAAGCGTCTCCAAGCGTTAGCCTCAGTGGGAATTCAAGCACTTCCAGATCTAAATCTAAGACTAGGCAAGAGATGCCTGAGCATTCTAAAAGATCCAAAAATAACCAAGATAGGAGCGAAGAGTCAGCTAAAGACACTGCTTAGTCGATGGAATTTCCACAACAGCAAGTTATCGCCTCCCCACCAAGAGATGTCCACACTCTCGTCATTGAAGAACCACCCGTCACAATAGAATTAGATAAGGAATGGGAAACCTTCAACGAACTGATCAATATTGAAGGACAAGCCCCAAAAACATCTGTGAGCAATGCATAGGTAGCGCAAGGAAAGGGAAAAGCGGTCCAAGCACTAAACAGGTTAAATTGGGAGTATTACTGGGCATACTTGGTGAAGCCGCATAGTCAGTGAATGACTGTGAAATGTATCATAAATGCGGCCAAAAAAGTGGTGCCAACTCTCATAGATTCTATTTTCTCAGCCTAACTAAAAGCAGAAGTCAGCCATCCGACTCTCCTTAAACCAATGATGAATGCATGCAGCTTTAAAGACCAGATTCAGAAGTAGCTTAATTTAGAATGTTGTTTTTTCTTAAAAATTAGATTAGAAAAAGGACGGTCATTTGAAAACCGCATCCTAAATTTTGTAAATAAACTATTATTAGAATTAGGAAGTAGTATTTAAACCCTTCTCATGCATTTAGAGAAGGGTCCAGAAATTTGTCAAAAAACTTGTCCTCAGAACATGCACTTCTGCACCCTAAGAGGAGGTTTTGATGAATGAATGGATCAAGGTTTATTAATGTTTGCATTTGATATCTGCTACTGATGTTGCACTTCTGTACTCTTTGTAGATATTAGAACAAGTAGAGATAAATCATTGTTTCTTGAAGCTTATGAGTAGGACCAGTCATAAATGGTACTTTTATCTCTTCCCAATTTCTGCTTATATTCTTAAAGTGATATACAGTTTTTAGTTGTTTATATGTTATTGCATGAATGTTTGAGTTACCATTTGGCACTTTTGTATGGTGGAGCTATTTATTTATGTTTGATATATGAATAACTTATTATGCGATATGTTGTTCACAACTGTTTTGCCTAACTTTTTATGCAAAGTGGTTCATCTTCATTGATTTCCATTCTTATGATAGTTGAATGATCTTTATTACCAGTTATTATTTGAAATCTATTTAGATCGCATAATAGAAGAAATACATCCCGGGTTAGCATAGATTAGATGTGCTGTTTTCATTAGATTACAATAGCATAGAATTAGATTAAAGTAGCTTAGATTAGAACTCTTAGATCAGCATCATCCAACTCTGCACACACACACATACCCTTAGATTGGGAAACTGGTCCCATTATCCCCACTCGGACCCGCTATACCAAACGGATAAGGAGCTGCCAACCAAGGTCCGGACCGGGCGAGTATCCCCCTTGTTGTCGACCCGATTTTTGGGGCTTCAACATATTTGGCACTAGAAGGAGGGCCTGAGCATAGTGTCTGTTGGAATGGTTTGGAATCATAACATTTGAATTAGGATGGCTGCTCACAAACTTCCCATTTGGAGTTGTAACCATGTTCGTGCTTCTTCCAACACTCCACCTGAAGTGGTAAGACTCCTGTCTCAGGTAAAATTCAATGGTAAGAATAATTCTTCTACTTTTAATCATGCCCTTCAATTTATTCAAAATGTTTCAAGTTCAAACGTTCAAAGAATTGATGAAGGCATTTTATGCAGAATTTTTACTCTCACATTCACGACAGAAGCTAGAAAATGGTGTAGAACCCTCCCAGTTGCCTCAATTCACAGCTGAGATCAATTAATCAAGGCTTTCATTTGTAAATTTGATTGCTATGATTATGATCAGGTATATGATGAAATTGAGTATCTACGAAAAGAAGATGAATCTGTTAGGGATTTTAATATGTGATTTCATCTTGGTTGTCTAAAATATGAACTTGAAAATGAACTCATGAATGAAGAATCTTCAGATCTGACTGAGCATTCCCTGCCTCCTATGTCCGATCCATCAGAAATTAGTCCAAATCTTGTTTAATTTTCTTCTAATAGGAATGAAAATTCCAATTTGAATGTGCGAATCACTCATGATGAAGAAACTTCCCAAAGCTTAGGAAACATTCCTGCTCTAATGCAAGAAGACAAAAGCAAGAATGTTGAAATAAAGCCTGCCTTGGAACCAGAAAGCAACTTGGAGACAAGGTTAGATAATATCATCGCAAGTCAACAAATGCAGATGCCAAGGTTAGAACAACAAATTAATTCTCTTTCAGAAAATACAAACACGCAAAGGTATGATCTAAAGCCTGATGTCTACAATGAATGTGATGAACAAGAAATTTTTCACGATGATGTTTTCAAATGCATTGTTTCAGAATCACATTTTTCTCTTTATCCTGATGTATTTAGTGATGATAATTTTTTCCCCCTCAGTATTAATGATATCTCAAAAAGTACAAAGGATTATTCAAATGAATCACCATTAGGTTTTCAAGATAAAGAGGTAGCTATAGAACATCCTTTGCTCATTTACAAACAAGAACGACTTGACCTTCCTTTTCTGAAAATATTGGATGAAAAAGAAAAATCTAGAGAAACCCGTAAAATAATTTATGATAGCTACTTTGATGATGATGATGTTGATTTATCTCAAGTAACTCAACAGAGCTCAGATAATGAGAGATATTCTAATTCAAGAATCATATCAGTCGATCCTCATTCCACGACGGATCATTTGCATGATTTTACTATCCAAAACAATACCCCGATCTATGATTCGTATCATGAGCAAACCCCCATGCCTGTTCCCAATCATAACTTGTTTTCTGATTCACAAGACGTAATTCGAAATTACTTGGATCCCATAATTCTGGCCAGTACTTATGAAAAAGAAGATATTTCAAGTTAATCCCAGTTGTGTTGTAACATTAGTTGTACAGATAATCATTGCATTCTTTTTCGCTTGCACTCATTTTGTATAAAATCGGATTGTATTTTAAATTTTCAGACTTTTGATAGATTACTATGGTATATTGAGCACCTTATCAAAGAACATTCGAGAGATGTATTACCATTTTGGAAAACTAAATTGTGTCAAGGAAATACAGAACTTTTTCAATTCCAAGATCAATCAATATCAGCCTTTCTGAAAAAACTTCTATGTCATCCAAAACATCATCAACGAAAGAAAGTATTTTTGGAAACTTGCCAGCAATTCACATTGATTGATAAATATATTTCGAGAAATTTCCATCTATTCTTCATTGATTTATTTAGTAATTTATATGTGGAAACTTTCCTTTTACGAGAAATTGCTAAAAGCTTGAATTTAACGCATAGTAGATTACAGGCCATTAAAAATAAAAAATCATATTCGCAACCTGGCTTTTCATCTTTCCTATTACACGATCACCAATCCATAACAGAAATTCATCCTGAGTTTTATGATCCAATAGGTATCCAATTGGAAAGAAGATTTCATAAGAAAGAAATTTCAAGCAGAATTCTGACTGAAGTTACACTTTCTAATCCTACATTCAATTTTCACAGTCCAAGAAAATTTTTATTCTTAACACTGATGTTTAAAAGGTACATACGCGTAGGAATAAAAACGAAAAGATGGTTTCACTGGAAATATCATTTTACCTAGTTAATTTTTCTGTGTATAGTTAGAATAGAAGTAGGGGTAGTTTAGCTAGGTTATTAGGTAGATAATTTAATTTTTAAATGTTGGTAGGCAAAATAAGAGAAGAAATTATCCCTATCATGTACATAATCCAAGGGAATAATTACCTCTCATTTCTTTAAAAAATAATTCCCTAATAAAATTTGTTGTGGTTAACCGCATTTGACATTTACTAAAGACACCATTTCTCTATCAGATTTTGAACTTCTGCTTGTATAAATAGCAAATATTTTGGAAACTTGATCTTTATTATTAATAGATACAGTTATAAACTTTAACCCAAATATGATACTAGTTTCAACTTCAAGAAATTTGACGAAAGCAATCTTAGTGAAGAAATTGTTTTATATCAGTACAATGAAAGGTATCAATAACAAAATGAGGGTTCCCTGTAGAACAGACATTTCCAAAAAACTCTATTATTGTCGTCCAGAGCTTTCTTAAGGAAAAATTGACTTCCTCCTTGCTAAAGAAAATCACAGCATTTAGAGAAACGATCCAAGGGTACACTATATATTGAAGAATAAGAGGTCTCATCACGAGCCAGCTCATCATGATCACAGATATTATAACTTGCTGTCTTTGCCATTACTGTCCACCAAAACAGGGCAACGACTTAAGATTGTTGAGATAAAAAGGCAAGGGGTCTCATCACAAGCCAGCTTGTTCAGAAAAAGTGTAAATCAAGTGAATGACTGTGTCATAATTTGGCTACCAAACCAAGACATTGTTCTTTAAGAATAAAAAAGGAAAAAGTGTCAATATGGGTTTTTCTTTGAAAGTTGTAGATCATCTTAAGCAGGATAAAGGATCATTACTGGGTAATAGGTAACCCTGTCGAGGCTATGAACGCCTGCTGGCAGCAGAGGCTCTACCTATGACAAATGAGCATATTTAAAAAACTGGTACATAGGGAAAACCTTATTTTACCTTTACAAGACCAAGTAATGGCTTATGTAAATGCAAGGACAAGCTGAGGAAGCAAATAATTAAAATAGAAAGAGGTTGGAACAAAATGTCATTGACAGTTTAGAGTATAATGCGCTTTATCTTTTTATAATAAAGTTTAATTTTCTTAAAAAAAATTGTTTTGGAAATTTGAAAGGTTCAATAGAAAATCAGAGATAATTGGTTCTCCCAAGTGAATCGCCAATTGTTGTGGCCAGCAACAACCCCCCTTTTTCATTTAAGTGTTGTCCAAAATACTAAATGAATGGGGACCCTTAGTTAAAATTTAGGAAAAGCAAGAGTTCCCTTTCTTCAAAATAAGGTTACCATCGTAAGCTTAGGAAGATCTTTTGAATACTTTAAAACCTAAGTTTATGATAAGGAAAAATTCTTTAAAAAGCTGCATCGTAAAATGATAGAAAAACACCTCCATTTGGGTATAATCCTGGTATGTGCAAGATTCTTGTACTAAGCAATATATCGCATCGCAATAAAGTAATGCTAATAAGAAAAACTTCAAGATTTTCCAATTTGCAATAACACCGATCGCAAGATCGCATATCGCAGGAAATGGGCTAACAAAATATGGCAAGCATAAAACTTTTGTGATCTGCGATGTTGCGATATCGCGATAAAGCGATGGTTGCGATATTAAGCCAAATCAGCTCTGCGATGTTATAATTGTGAGTCAGTGCGAGAGCGCGATCTGCGACGATTGCGAACCAAATCGCAAAAACACTCCATCACAAATCTTTCGGGCATGCTATTCAAGAAAAGCCACTTACCATGATCTGACTCAAGATCATGCGCTTTAATGATAATAAATGAATTAGTTGTCATCTATTAATGTAGTCACGTGCTTTTGCAAAGAATTACTTCACGTAAGGTGGCATATTTGATATATCTGCTGCATTTAAGGTTCTCCCATCACCTTTCTTGATCAGTCATTTCCATTTCACTTGTGAGCTGCAGGAACGGAGAACGAAGGATGATACCAAGCCATACGCAGGAAGAAATGGGAGAGAAAAATAAAGCTCAAGGCTCTGAGGTGAAAGAAATGGCACCTTTATATACAGACACAGCTTGTAGCAGAGACGCAGGGATATCGACGTGGGAAAGCATGTACAGACTGCTTGAGGAAGAAAACCCCAGAATAATGAAGGTTACCACTGTTGTAGACTCACAGGGCTCTTGCGAAGCATCCTTAGAAGGACTAGCATGCTCATTCCTTCATCGGATAGCAGCAAGGCCCAAAATTCTCCCATATATAGATATGATCAAGTGGATACTTGACAATGCAGAAATGAACAACAGACAGTTCAAGATTTAGGGACATGGGCTCATCGGGTCATTCGTTGCACAAGATTTAAAGCTCATGTATCATCTTCCTGAACCGCAAGTGACTTACAATGCACAATTCATTAAAAAATTTGTGGCGGACAACCCAAACCTATCAGAGACCACCAAAGATTGGTCCAGAAAAGATGAACCACTCAAGAAAGACAAAAACGGTATGTACAGCACTGGTTTCCTCACCTCTTTGTATTGTTTTGCTGCGGCCATGCTTTGTAGATTATTTGGGATGCCAGATATCAATAAGTTTTCGTCTAAATGGTTACCATTAATAGATGTTGCCACAAATGCCGTTATTATAGATTGGGCCAAGATCTTTTCTGATAACCTATTCACGGCTATTATCAATTACCGGTCTAAAAGATCCATGTCTCAAAGGATCTATCCTCCTTTTTACCTATCTGCATATGTTATGGATTCTATTTGTTATGTGTCTAAATTTCCTGCTATGGGTTGGAAATGGAAAATTCAGGACCCATTACCCATCCATGTTTATCATAAGATATTATTGGATTCTCAGTTCATTCCACATTTCTATTTATCATAAGATATTATGGGCTTATCTTACCCATGTATAGAATGATGTATGATAAAGACCCCCCGAGATGCTCACCTGAGGCACAGAAAGATATCATCCCCATCGCAAGATGGTTCGGGGAAGAATGGTTCACCTATATTAGAGTATTTGGAAGCATTGTCCCCCCTCATGTCCTACCTTTGTATATCCCTGACAAACTTCTGGCTCGAGAAATTGCATATCAAACCTGTTCAGAAGGCCACCTAACTAAAGACCTAAAAGACAAAAAGAAGGCCATATGGCCATAGTTTCCTGTAGCTTGTGGGGCATTTTATTTGTTTGATGTAGGTCACGCATTCACCGAAGTACAGAATATGACATGTCTACAATTATTTAAATTCTCGGCAAGACCATTTGACCCAAATGAGGCTGCCCATGATTTCACAATGACAGTCAAGATAAAAGTGTTCGTTGGAAAAAAGGATTTATTTGATGATATATCTCAGAGTAAAAGCTCACTTCAGGAAATTTTGCGGGAAGCCCAATCACGATTGTCTCCAGATGACCTCCAAAGATTCATGGTATACAGAGAAAGAAGACTAGCGAGTGTTCCTCTAGAAAAGCTGCTACTACCTGCTAGAGAACTGACTCCAAGCATTAGCCTCAGTGGGAATTCAAGCACTTCTAGATATAAATCTAAGACTAGGCAAGAGATGCCTAAGCATTCTAAAAGATCCGAAAACAACCAATATAGGAGCGAAGAGTCAGCTAAAGACACCGCTCAGTCGATGGAATTTCCACAACAGCAAGTTATCGCCTCCCCGCCAAGAGATGTCCACCCTCTTGTCATTGAAGCACCACCCGTCACAACATAATTAGATAAGGAATGGGAAACCTTCAACGAACTGATCAATCTTGAAGGAAAAGCCCCAAAAACATCTGTGAGCAATGCACAGGTAGCGCAAGAAAAGGGAAAAGCGGTCCAAGCACTAAACAGGTTAAATTGGGAGTGTTACTGGGCATACTTGGTGAAGCAGCATAGTCAGTGGATGAATGTGAAATGTATCATAAACGCAGCTGAAAAAGTGGTGCCAGCTCTCATAGATTCCATTTTCTCAGCCCAACTCAAAGCAGAAGTCAGCCAGCCGACTCTCCTTAAATCAATGATGAATGGATGCAGCTTTAAAGACGAGATTCAGAAGTAGCTTAATTTAGAATGTTGTTTTTTCTTAAAAATTAGATTAGAAAAAGGACAGTCATTTGAAAACCGCATCCTAAATTTTGTAAATAAACTATTATTAGAATTAGGAAGTAGTATTTAAACCCTTCTCATGCATTTAGAGAAGGGTCCAGAAATTTGTCAAAAAACTTGTCCTCAGAACATGCACTTCTGCACCCTCAGAGGAGGTTTTGATGAATGAATGGATCAAGGTTTATTAATGTTTGCATTTGATATCTGCTACTGATGTTTCACTTCTGTACTCTTGGTAGATATTAGAACAAGTAGAGATAAATCATTGTTGCTTGAAGCTTATGAGTAGGACCAGTCATAAATGGTACTTTTATCTCTTGGCCATTTCTGCTTATATTCTTAAAGTGATATACAGTTTTTAGTTGTTTATATGTTATTGCATGAATGTTTGAGTTACCATTTGGCACTTTTGTACGGTGGAGCTATTTATTTATGTTTGATATATGAATAACTTATTATGCGATATGCTGTTCACAACTGTTTTGCCTAACTTTTTATGCAAAGTGGTTCATCTTCATTGATTTCCATTCTTATGATAGCTGAATGATCTTTATTACCAGTTATTATTTGAAATCTATTTAGATCGCATAATAGAAGAAATACATCTCTGGTTAGCATAGATTAGATGTGTTGTTTTCATTAGATTACAATAGCATAGAATTAGATTAAAGTAGCTTAGATTAGAACTCTTAGATCAACATCATCCAACTCTGCACACACACACACCCTTAGATTGGGAAACTGGTCCCATTATGCCCAGTCGGACCCGCTATACCAAATGGATAAGGAGCTGCCAACCAAGGTCTGGACCGGGCGGGTATCCCCCTTGTTGTCGACCCGATTTTCAAGGCTTCAACACCATCTTGAAACACCTTCAATCCACCTGTCACATCCACAAGAACAATTAGTTTGCATGCTTGATTTTTCCTAAAAAGACCAAAAAAGTGAAAACATAGTTAGTTTAGTTTCGATACTTGCACATTAGTATTTTTTGATGATTTTTACTTCTGTAGTGTAGATAGTAGCATTTGTTTATTGTTGATTTAGAACCTCTTCTTAGTGAAACTTCTTAAATGGTTGATTAGGGTATGGTGCGGTTTAGCATTACATGTTAGTCTTTTTTCCATTACTACAGTGGAGTAACTCTTTTAGAGTAGATTTACCTTTCTTCCATCAAAGAATCAAGCTTCTTCTAACTCTATAGAAGTCTGGCTTGAAACCCCAGTGGTCTCTCGCCAACTAAACAGTGACAACAAGTAGAACCATCACTTTTACTTATGCATACAACACTGTCACCTCCAAGCTTGTACGAACCCTGGGTTGATAAGTAAAGATGGTAGCCCATGACTTGCAGCATCCTTGCTGCAATATTGGTGCTCATCACTTTTTGGCGTCGTTTCTAGGGAGGTTTCTGAGTAGAATGTGGATACTACCTTCTTTTCTTCTATTTCTTGTCTTCAATCTTCTTCATTACTTTATTTCTGCAAAAGTAATATAGTTATTTCCTTTCTTTCATTTTTCATTATCTACTTTCCCTTCCATTCTGCAAGTAAGATTTCAATTCGGCAAGTAGATTTTCCATTCAGTCAGTTATTTTCATTCAATCAACAATTTCAATTTTGCAAGCACTTTCCAAGTTTTAAAAAAATGCAAAACCAACCCAAAAATATTTCCTTTCATGCCTCGTAGGAATAGGGACAACTTAGGGAATTTTTTTCCAAATACCCCCACTACATCCAATAGCCAACCTTCTCCCTTCTTCAGTGGATGTGAACTGGAGGAACCCTTAGGTGAGAAACCTGATATATTTGAAGAACCTACAGGGGAAGAAGAAGAAGAGGAACCCATTCCTACTTAACCAATGGCTAAAAGCGACAGAGGGAACAGAGAGAGATTTGAGGGTGCCTTCCCCATCACAGAAACCAATGGGGACACTAAGATAAAAAATATAAGCCCCTCTGCCTTACCTCATTTCCATGGCCTAACCACAGAGGACCTCGACACTTTCCTATTTGATTTTGTTGTTATATGCCGAACCTATGACTATACAAGGATGATGAGAAAAAGTTAAAACTACTTCCATCTACCCTCAAGGATGCAGCATTGCACTGGGTCATGGGTTTACCTTGAGATAGCATCACAACTTGGGCTCAGATGCAGCAAGCCTTTAACAACAAATATCGAGACTACTGTTGGTCAAAGGATACTAAAGAAGAAATTTTCAAGATGACCATAGGCCATGATGAATCCTTAGAAGACTACAAAGAAAGATTCCAGCTCAGTTACAAAAGGGCCACATGCACACTTGACCCTGAGTCACTAAAGTTGGTCCTTCTTAGGGGAGTAAGAGAAGATCTTCTAGATACCTTACATTTTTTAGTAAGAAGAGATATCTACCAATTACCTTATGAGGATATCAAGACTGTATTTAGAAACCATTCTAGGGCGACCAAGAAAAAAGGTAGGGGTAGTCAACCTATGGCCAATACATCATCTTCCAACTCATCCATCAAGGGTGAAATTGGAAACATGCTAGAAGATTTCAAAAGTGAGATGCTGCAAACCCTTGCCTTGCAAATGGACACCATGAACATTAAAAGGAAGAAGGAGGAAGCAGAGAGAGCCTTGTCCATATTTTGTCCTAGATGCACCAGGAGGCATCCTAGGAATGAATGTCCATTGAAATCTATTGAAATTTGCTTGATCTGTGAGGAAAACCTCTCCACAAATAAGTGCTCTTCTTTACCCGGACTCAAACTTATATATCAAGGAGCTGAAGGGGTCACTTAGTAGCTTTTCTACATTAACCAAAGGAGACCTCCTGGGCCTAGACCATACCAGCAAGGCATGAAAGGGCCATCCCATGCATATTACAACCCCAACCAAACCACAATTATACCTTCTTGGCGACCCCCTGCTCATCCTTCCTAGTCTACACCCCCTCCTTGGTCCTATGCATCTCAATATCATTCCCAGTTAGCTAGCTCGTCATTTCAACCTTATGCTCTGCCACAACCTCAGTGGAATACACCACTCCAAGGGTGGAGGCTGCAATACAATAATGCTCCAACTCTATTGCCTCCACCACCTACCCAAACACAAATCCTACACTCTGCTCCACCCAAGAAACCCTAGATGCCTACCCAGACAAATCTGAACCCAAACAATAGGTAGGATTATCAAGTATACAGTGGAGAGACATCATATCTAGCTTATGCTGTGAAAATCCAGGAGATTAACGTGAGATCTGGGAGAGTACTCCCAAATAACCAACTGCCCCCTCCACCTAGGGAGGTTGAGGAAGAAAGAGAGGAAATAAACCTTAAATTAAATCCATCTTTTCTTGAGAGATTATCCCAACCACTCCAGCCTACCCCAGAAGTGATTGAACTTCTGGGAGAATTGAAAAATCTATGTGTAAATATCCCCCTTCTCCAGGCAATAAAAGATGTTCCCGTTTACAATAATTTGATTAAGGAGAAATTCTTCAAGCATCCAAGGAGGCAAAAAAGGGATGCCCCTACCATCAACGTCATTGGTCAGCTATCCGACTTAATGCCGGGTTAGGTAATATGTCCAAAATATTTGGACCCTAGAAGCCCTGTAGTAGATGTGCACATCAATGGCACCATTGTCCCACACACTCTCATCGATCTTGGGGCTGCCATTAATTTGATGACCAAGGACACCATGCTCAAGCTCAACCTCCAAGGGTCATTAAGGAACACCACAACAGTTATGTAACTTGCAGACTGTTCCACAGCAACCCCTGAGGGAATTGTGGAGGATGTGATGGTCTCCAATGACTCCAGGAAGTACCCTGCAGATTTCCTAGTTCTCTAGCCTAAGGCTAAGCTTACTGGTTATCCTCTCATCCTTGGGAGGCCATGGTTGACCATAACTAATGCTTACATTAGCTGGAGAGCTGGGAATATGACCACCAAGAATGGGCATATGTCCAAGTAGTTAGTCCTATACCCTCTTGCTCAACCGTCTCTAGATCATGACTTACCTTTATGGTTGGAGGAAGAGGAAGAAGATGAAGTTTATTTCACCCAACTTTATGCTTTGGAAGCAACCATGGGAGGAGGACAACAAGATGAGGATGACTTGATTGAACACCTGCTCCAAATTCCAACTCCCAGTCCATTACCTTTAGAAGAAGCAGTAAAGGAAACCCAGAAAAATCATCCAATTGACTTATGCTTGGCCGATTCCAACATATTCCATGTTAAAACCATATAATTCAGCCCATAGAGAACCTTGAAAATCAATCCATCTCTTTCTTCTCTCGTTGAGGAGAAGCTATGCAACATGTTAAAGGAAAATCTAGAAGCCTTCGCTTGGAGTTACAAGGAAATGAAGGGATAACACCCCCTCAGTGTGTACTCACCACATATACATAAAAGAAGGTTGCGATCCGGTCTGGAAAACACAAAAGAGGATGAATCCAACTCTTAAAGATATAGTCAAAGAAGAACTACAAAAACTGCTAGATGCAGGATTCATTTACCCTATCTCCGATAGTGAGTGGGTCTCTCCTTTGGTATTAGTTCCCAAGAAAAATGGTAAGCGGAGGATTTGTGTCGATTACGAGGAGTTGAACAAAGCCACAAAGAAGGATCATTTTCCTCTACCCTTCATTGACCAAGTGCTATATGGCCTAGCGGGGAAAAGGTTTTTCCCTTTCCTAGATGGATTCAGTAGAGTTCGTAGACCTTCGCGGAGGTCTCGGGGCAAATAGACAAGAATTACAATGCCAAGCCCTAAGGACTTAGAGATCTGTGAAAAGGCAGATCTAAGACATAAAAGGACATCACACTAATCTTTAGATGAGAAAACTTGGTTCTAGCATCCCCCCATACTACTTCAGGTGAGACTTCAATCCATGTGACGCGGGATGATGCTGAAAAAGCCAATAGTGTAGGGTTTTGTTTGGCACAACTAACTCTGAACCTGAGTCAAGACCCACTAAGTCAACACTGTATTAAGAGGCCATGAATCAAAGTTAGCTTTCCATTTAGTTTTAGGCTTTGAGTCATACACGTAAGTTGATGCTTTAATCTTTTCTCTCCTTCGAGAAATGATGCCTTAGAGATCATAATGCCAAGTGTCTCCCTTTTCTAGTTCCATGGATTCTAGTAGGGCCTCAACTATTTTAAAATCCTACCTTGTGGTTACCATAAAAGAATCTACTCGTTGTCCCATTTTAAAAATGTAGCTTTTCTTTGCTGGTACAAAATGAAGCAGGTCTACATTGAGGATCTATCATATGAATTCAAGGGTGAATATCCTCATAGGCATGAATACCGGCAAGCGATATGGACAAAGATCACAACCATAAACCTGAATCTCTATGTAATCATCATAGAGGTACCAGTCTCCCATCATAGCATCCTTGTTGAGTTGGAGGAACTCTTTTTGTGGAGGGAAAATTATGGGTGAAGGGGTTCCATGAATGATTCGGTAGGTAATGGCCATGAAGGTCGATATGAATTAGGAATACCCACCCAAGCCGGGCCTTTTTTTCATAGAGATATCTGAATCAAAGACATAATTTTATTTCTTATTAGGAGAAAACACTTGAAGATCCAGACATTGAAATTATTCGACATGGGTATATAGGAACATGTAAAACTGAAGGGAATTGTAGCGAAATTAAGAAGAAGGAGGGAAATAACGTAGCTAAAAGCATATGGCATTCGATAGGTATAGTTAGATGTTAAGTAGGCATTCTAGGTGCTTCATCTTATGAATAAACCCTATGATGGATTTATTTATTATTTGAGAGTTATCTTCACCCATTAAACAATCGATTACAACTTGGATGGGTCGAACAGATTTCGGAAAAGGGTTATTTGGAACCACTCTTCTTAGGGAAGTTTTTTTATTTTAGAAGTGAGGATTTGGTCCACGAAGGACTTCTGTTCATCGGGAGGGAGAGTAACGAAGTGATGAACCAAGGTAGCATCGGTGAAGGGCTACATTCTGGAAGAAACAGGAAAATTAAAGCCCTTTCGATCAAGGTAGGAGTTATTTCCATGATTTTATTCCCCAAGGCATAAACAAAGTAATTCTTATCCTCTTTGTATGATGTGGCCAACTAGGATATGAATTCAGGGTAATTATGAATAGAAGGTGCAATTTCGAAATATGAACCAGAGTTGACAACCCTAAAAGGGTATTCCCTTTCACATGGTTAGAAAATAGTTCACAGTGTTGGTCGATGAGCGAATAAGGACAAGCGCGATCTGCAATTTGACTCTTGGAATCTACCAAGGGTTCGACGCTAGTATACTTGACCTCATGGGGTTTGGGAGTTGAAAGTGTATTTTTCTTCATTTTATTGAGTGAACAAAAGGAAAATATGAGTGATCAAGGTGTCGGGTTACCTGGAGCCCACAGGAGTGACTGAAAGCGATGTTGGGGAGTGGTCTCTACATGTTTATGATATGCAGAGCTGTAGATCTTGCGTAGGTGACCATGCAGGGATACTCAAGTTGGGGCTATACAGTAGTTGTCAGGAAGGAAAATTTTAGGTGACACACTATTATATAGAAAAAGGGGCGTGGTTGTCTAAATGGCAGACTTAGGGATTGGAGTAGAGGGTATGTGGCATCTTAGGGTTGGTCAACAGGCTGGGAAGCAGAGATCATAGGCGGGAGCGGACTGACATGTTTTAGCTTTACCTTTAGGCCCGTGGGCCTTCAATCATGAGGAGCTAATGGGAGGAGCCCATTTGGATGATGGCCCCACCATGCTACGTCAAGGAGTACCTCTGGTGGAATGAGTTCAATGCTAGCCCCCGGAACCAATCAGGATCATCGAATCACTCTTTGAACTTTCAATGTCGACATTTCCTATCTTGTTAATCCTCATGCAAGTCACATCGCTGGAGTTGGTTTTGAGAGCGCCAAGGGTGTTGATGGATGGTGATCCTGGAGAGAGTAATGTGCCCTTTACTCTATTCTTAAAAGAAACTCATCAAACCTCTTGATCACCTTGAACTGTGGTTAAGCCTAAACATCTAGTTCATTGTGCCATGATTTAAGTGCCAAGAGAAGTTAGTCCTCATGACTCCCTCGAAAGTGATTATTCCCTGTCCTTTCTTGATGATCACTGCAAGATTTGCGATATTTGGAGAAGCATATGAGGTCCAGAGATAACAACATGACCCGATCTCCTCTCTAGTCAAATTAGATTTTAGGATTAGACTAGTTTAGGGTTTGTTAATTAGGGTTCACTGGTTAGGGTTTGTTAATTAGGTTTGATTTGTGAGAGTTCACTAATTAGAGTTTGCTTATTAGGATTTGTTTTTTAAGGTCCTAGGTTTAGACCAATTACGATTAACATACTCTTGTTGAATTTTATTTATTGAAATTAGTTTAGTTTGTTGCACAACATTATGCATTTATCATGCATTCATATTTTTGCATTGCATTTGCAAATTGTCTACATAAGCATTGCATGGCTTAGTTGCAATTAGCTGATTTTTCTTATATGGAATTACATTGTATTGCATTTACTTTCTCGTATTACATGTAGTTTGTCTATTGAATTTCATCATGCACTCATTTTACACTTAGTACTATCTTCTCCTTACATAGCATACATTGGATAATTACCTATGCATTGCATTTGTCCTCTATGTTTCTTGGCATTGCCTTAGCTTTCACATTGCCATCTAAGACTTATTCTATGTGTGCTCCCTACAAACCTTTGATGATGTTATGAAGTTTTCTTATGCTTCTTTGCACATGCTAACACACTAGAAGAACTTCCTTAATCACTTTTCCCAACTGTCGAAACCCTAGTTAAATGGTTGCATGTGGTTGTTATAGTTTCTCCGACAGGAAACATCTCATAGATCTAGTTATCAAAACTATGTATTGAACATAATTTATATGATTTTGACTTGTTAACAAGGAAAATAGGAATATCTTGTGGGGAACCCTACTTAGTTCATATGGCCTACATATGTAACCTAAACCCTATATCTGGCATGGCACTGAATATTTCATTATATGTTTTCACTATCCACCTGTAAGTCAAAGATGAGATGTAGAAGTGTGGCATAAGGGAAAACCTAAATTAGAAAATATTTTAGTTTCTGTCAAATAGGAAACAACTTCTTTTGCCCGTAAAAAAATTTGAGATTCCTCATCCACCCTAGTGCAATAAACACCCAATAAATGATGCCAATGTGCATACTAAAGAAAATTAATTAAATGGATGTTAAAGGATTTAGAAAGGCTTGTTGAGCCAAGAGGTGATGCACACAACTTCACCAAAGTACTGAACAAGCCTGTTGGTAGTGGAGCAATGCTTGGGATTTCTCAAGTGAGACCAATAGAGCATTGAATAGGCCTACTAGAAATGGAGTAACATTGAAAAATCACTTTAAATTTATGAATATAATAAGCCCTCTATCATGTTCTCTATGTCATCATCAAAGACTGACATGTGTGAACTCTTGTTCAACATGTAAAGACTAGCGGGCCATAGTTGGGAGGCAAAGAAGGGGCATATTTGTGAAAGGTCAAGTAACTCAAGGAATAATCAGAGTGTCTATTCAATACTTCCTTGCATCATTATGAATCTATATCTATTATAGAGACATAGGAAGAGATGTTGGATTCTACTAGTGGTTCACCAATTGTTGTATCCACTACAACACCCAAAATTTTGGGTCCCCCTGTGCTTTTCAAGGTCTTAACAGATATCCTTGTCAACTACACTAGAAAAATCCTATCATCAAGGTTACAAGCTGCCAATACATCTGTGAGGCACATTACCTATTCTCATCGGCCTGGATTCATCCTTGATATTAGGGTTTATGTCATTTTTCATTCATTTATTTTACAGGTAATGATTCAACATTGTCTCTTTGTTTGTTTTTAAGTAGATTAAAGAAATTATGGGTTTTAAGAAATTTCCATAACTATGCTTATGCGTGTCTTTTGTATGCCCATGGTTTGGATCAAATCACAACCATGCTCAGAAGGCTTATCGCCACTAGTAAAAACTCTTAATAGAGACCAGATATCATTATATCAAGCTTTGGACTTATGCACTTGCTTCATTACATAATACCCTATGAAAGAGCCAAGGTATTCTAGTTTCACAAGTTGTGAAGTGGTTAGACATGGAGGGAGGATATAGGAGCCCTTCTCACTTACCATGTTTTCTTCCTAAAGTGATATGAAAAACAATGCATGGTCAAGGAAAATCCACTCCTGAACAGATAATTATTTTTAAACAAAATGTTCACAACTTGTGTATAATAAGAGGACAAGCTTTTGCAACTCAGTAGGATCAATGTGTTTTTATCACATGTGCTTGGATGAGTCCAAGTCCTATCAACTCATTCTTCAATTGGTGCAATCATTTCCTCTTGGAATACATCATATAAATGTCAATGATGTAAGTGGAGATAAGATTTGGCCCACAAAAATATCTTTGGAGCTAAATCTGCATGCTAACTTAATGTAGTAGCAATTGTGCTTCAAGGGATTGGTATAAAATAGAAAAAGGAAAAGGGAGGTCACATTATCATACTTTAGGTTAGCATTTCAATTCATGCCTCTATCATTGGATGCAAAAAAATTATACATTTTGCCATTATGTTTTTGTTCGGCATGACTATGTATAGATATCAAATATTCATTCTTACTTTGTGTCTCTCACCTTTTCTTTCAAATTCATGGCATGGGTTCATTTTGAGGTGCTCACAACTATATGAGTTTTCAACAATGGAAATGCAATGTTACAAAATTCCCCTAGTGTATTCAATGAACAAGCCTCTTCAATCCTCGTACCTCATGATGAAGGATGGCACAACCTCTAATTGCCTCTGAGGAAAGATAGTTGTGTTAGAAATGTATAAGATCCCAGGACTGTAATAATATTTCCAATATCTATTATTAGTCACGATTGTAGAAGAAACACCACAAGTCCAATTTATCAAGGTCCATCTCAAGCTCAAAATTGGAGGGATTCTTTGGTAGAGGAAAACATAGACATTGTAGTAAAAGGTTGGCTTGAGGAAAGGCTCCAAATATTTTTTTGAAGAATGTGTAGTAAGACTTTAACGATTTGTCTTTATGCTCTAAGAATGCAATTTGCGACCTCCTTGTTCCTGTTGCTTGCGATAAAAACTCTGCACAATTTTCCATTGCAACCTCCTCTAGATAATGGGTATGACTATAATGTTAATTTGTCTTGTTTCATTTTCTAGGTGTCTATTACCCTCCCCTTTGTGCCTCCAAGATTTAAATTCAAGCCTCTCCCCTTGTATTTTTGCACCAAACCAACAAACGCTTGCTCTGGTCTTTACTTTTATTCTCAACTATAGGAATCGATCCTCCATTTTTTCTTGAGGCTTGTCTTGAGCCATTAACTGAGACCCAAATTGCATGTATGCATTATCTCTAACTAAATCATGCATGGGTCTGTAGTTTCATCCCAAAGGGACTATGCTCACTTTTGGGTTGTATATGCTATGGTCATTATATGTAAATTTAATATTGATTCATGTGCTTCTTCATTATGGTTGTATTGGTTGTCTAGTATTTCCATTATTTTTTTATGTGTGCTTAAATATGTTATTGAACTCATTCATAGCATATGGCTTGCATGTCTTCTTTGAATCTTTTCTTTCTTATTCCACACAATTTTGGTAACTTATTGTGAACTAATTTGCAGTTAACCTCTAACATATTTCCTCTTCATGTATGTTTGAGATGGTTTTAGCTCACTAATCCTTCTTGTGGCACACTTCTTCTTGTTTTTTTTTCTATTACATTCTCGTATCCCATTCCAGAAGTTATCAATCATGAGCTAATCTCAACCTCATTCTCTAGGAATTTCATTCTTTCTCTCACTCTAACATATCCACATATGATAACCAAGGGTGAAATCTACACAATGGTTGTCAGGCCTAAATATAGGATGAGGCTCTTATCCCAAATAGTGTGAGGTCTAATTGGAACTTCACACTAGGGAGGCCCCTTAACTGTTGGTAGGAATTTTCCCCCCATCAACAAATTCACAGTTCCACCCATCCAAATCCCCCAACATTGATTTTTATTTTGTGAGGAATTTAAATAATGTCATATGGTTGAATATATGAATATCCAAGATATTCCAAAAACCCCCTGCATAACTTTAACAAAAGTCCTAAATCTTGTCAATGCCTTAACAACGAATGCTTGAATGCCTGATTATCCAGATTTTGGGATAATAAGAATATCCACTTCCATAGGACCTTCACCCCTTCATCTCCCTTCCTTATAAACCTTATATAAATATTCCTTACCAACCCATAGGACTAAGGACTAGGGCTAAAATAAATCCCAAAAATTCAATCCTTAAATTTCAAAAGTTACAAGCCTACTATAGGCATTTTCAAGCCTACTTTTAACAACATGGATATTAACTACCCAAATGTGTTCTAAGGGTATTGAGGTACATAGAAACATATAAATCTTGCAAAATTCTTCAAATCCTTTATCCCAACTAAGATTATTTTCAAAAACTAAAACGGGGACCCTAAGGCTAAATTCCCCAAAATTGAAGAATTAGGTGAAATTTAAAATTAAGGCTTTTTCTTCTTGCATGAAAAATGGAAATTTACACATGATCTTTTTTTGCAACAATTTTCTTAGCTATCTTGGATAGGAAGTCCTTATTTACATATCAAATTTCATTCACATATGTTGATAGAGACCCAAGATTCTAGTATGATAACCACATAGATTCTCCAACCTTTTTGTCATGAATTTTTATGAAAGAGTGTAGTTCATATCTATAATATAACAAGTAAACAATATTTAAAGAACTAATTATCTATCACAAACTCATTCTTATGAAGATTACAACTAGTAACTAGGCATCATTACAAAAGGCTTAATTCATCAATAAATTCACAATTTGCAACCCATTAACAACATCATTCATAAGAATACACACACACACACACTTATCTGGATTTTTTTAAAGATTTGCCTCAGAAAAAATAAGGGGGAGCCACTTGCCACTCAACCATAGGCTTAGCTACACTATTCATTACTTATATTTTTCCACCCTCAAGCAATATTTGATGCCACAAGAGGTAGTCTCACTCATTCCTAAAAAGTTTAATTAAAGGGTAGATAAATGAAGGTCACTCTCGTACATACACAAAAATGAGGATATTGTTTATCAACCCACTAAATTGGGGTCTATTACTAGTCATATAATCACCACAATTTTCTTGCATAACATAAAATGGTTCCTTTGGTGCCCACCAATCCCACAACACCTCCCTTTTCTTAGTGCTTCACATGCTTACTCAACAAATATTCAAGAAAGTAATGGCCCTCTCTCTCAGTGTAAGTTGAATAATTTAGCTTTGATTAATCCAAAAACCATTTGAAAATTACTTTTTCTTCTCCTCTTACTCTCCTTCCCTCATGTTTCTCCTTTGTATTCCTCCATATAAATAATAATAAATATTCATAAGATTTTTTGGCACATAAGCTGGACTATGTGGCCATTTTAGAAATGTCTTGAAGGGTAATTTTCTCATACCTCTAGGTAATCTTGTACCTTTTCCATGTCTTCTCATCATTGTTGGAAATTGGTAATTCAACTACCAATTATTCTTTTATTTGGTTTTAGGGGAAATGGAGCTTTCTTCTCTAATTTATGGAAATATAGAGACTAGGCATTTAATTCAAGGCAAGATATTTTTGCTAGTAATAAATTTCCCAATATTTTCATAGCTTTCTCCCATGAATTATTCTAATGACTTCTTTTCATGACATCCTCTCATCATTTCCTCTACTAACATTGAATAAGTGTAGGCTTTCCTTCTTCCTTCATTTGTTGGCAATCTATATTAAAATAACACATATCACATCAATCAAAAGTTTTTCAAAATATAAATGTTGTCCATCCCAATAATGCAAGTCATATTCACAATTACAAAATGGGGTTTAAAGTGGGGTGTTACACCATAAGGCTATCCCATTTCGTCCAATATTCATTGTAAATTGGCCAGGAAATCTCAATATTAGGGGCTTTAGGGATTCTTAGCTGTATCCAATTTTCCTTAATTAAAAACAATTTCGTTACACTTTCATAACTCCACATGGTTTCATGAGTTGTTCCCATAATTTTATTAAAAAATTTGTACAATGACTTAAGCTTTAAGAGAAAACCCTCGAGGGAGAATCAACATTGAATTCATCAATTATGGGAATTTAATACATCAAAAAGAAACCTTATAAGAAGGAAATAGGAATTGGGTGAAGGTCAGGATTGAAAGGTCTCAAAATTGGTCGTTGCTCTCCCTCTCTCTCTCTCTCTCATATTTTTTTGATGTATTTAGTTCATATATATTTTTAATGTTCTTGTGATTAATTTCATGGTATATTTGTATATTTTCTCTCCCCTCTCTTAGCATTCAATCTTATGGGTCTTAGGTCCCAAGATTCATATAATTTATTATCAAATCAAGGTTATCACTCCATGGGAACCAAGGCTTGAAGCATAATTTTGTGGGTGTCCAAATATTTGCAACAATCTCCAACCTCCTTTTAGCACTTCAAAAGTCCATTTCTTGGGCTATACACTATTTATACAACCATGGAATTTCTTAAAAAATGTGTGTTGTGTTTGGAAGCTTGGGTGACCTCACTTAAGCCCTTTCTTAGTTTATCCACAATTCTAAGGTCGACATAGAAGCACAATAATGGATAGAACATAGGGAAGTCATATTCAACCAAATTCATACAGACACCACAACCTCTACAAAGTGTTTTAAATGGTATATGATAACAAAATTTAAAGGATGTTTTATTCAATCAAATGGGATTTTGAAAGAATTCCATCATTGTCTCTTGTCTGGTGAGACATCATAAATTGAAGTTACACAGGTTTGTAAAGTATTGTGGTTGCACGTATATTTAGTTTTAGGAAGGATTTTCTCACTCCATGGGATAAAAAATAGAAATTATTTTATATCAAGGAAAATATATTTTCGGTGTGTCTAATGGGTCTTCAATAGAATTTAATTTAGGGAAAATTTTAGGGGTGAAATTTTACAAATTGGCTATTTTTTAGAAATTTCCTGAAAAAATAATATTCGCCAATGTGGTTAAAAATTCACCTATTTTTTACATATATATGACTAAATGGATGATATTTGCCAAAAAATTACCAATTTAATAGTAAATTAAATGTTTTAATTGAATATTCACCTACATTCTATATGTATAAATTTATTAACCAAAATAGTCGCCTACAATACTATATATAGGAAAATATTTAAATCCTTGAAAAATTCCTTGATTTAATTTTATCATTGATAGCAAAAGTTTTGAACAAAATTGTAACTGGAGGTCCACCACCAGACAAATAGAAACCATGGTTATGGGTTAACCACATAAAATGCTTCTCCAAGTTCATGATTACCAAGTCAATTTTGGTTCATCCACAAATGCATGTCTTTGATAGTTATGGGTAAACCACAAAAACCCTTATCTGAGATTTTCATTTCCAACTCAGTTATGGGTCATGCACAAACCCATAGTTATGGGTTAATCAAACAAAACCCTTCTCTTCATTGGCAATGGAACATTGTAATCGTGACGGTCATAGGTTATCCACAAACCCATGGTTGTGGTTTAACCACACCAACTCTTCTCTTCATTGACACTTGGCACATTGTCAACATGGTCATTATGGGTCATCCATAAACACATAGTCATGGATCAACCATACAAAACCCTTCTATTCATTGACACTTGCCACATTGTAATCATGATGATAGGATGATAATGATGTCCCTCTTTTTTGCATAGGTGAAATTATGGTGACTATCATTTTATAAGGGGGAGTGGGGAGATTGATTTGACTCTTTGGGAGGCTTATAGTCTAAGTTCAAATATGTAAGTCATAAAGTCATATTTTATGTAAAAAATAATTTTATGGATATGAAATTAACAGATTCAATCCTAATCAAAGTTGATTGCATCAACAAGAGACTCTATAATAAGGGAATAGGAAAAAATTGAACGCTGGGAAGGAGAAGTCCCAAATGACCCCAAAACCAGGGATCCTGGTCAAAAACGCTTTGTCAGAGTTCAAGATCCTTGAAGACAACTATGAAATAATGTTTGGAACATAGTAGCAGGTCTACGTTCTGCATCCAATTCTGAAAAACACAATCCCTGAGGGTGGAATCCAAGGTCCGGAATCCATTAAAATGACAAATGACCACGTGTTGAATATAAAATGAATATTTATCATGGTAAAGAGAAAATTAATCTAGAGCATTGGAGCTTTCAATGAATGTTATACCACAAATTGCTGGGTAGCAAGAGCCTTCAAAGGTTCAGATTTGGAGCCTGAATTGAGATCTTCTTTAAATGAGAAAGGTTTTGAGGAAGAGGATACCCCATTTCATTTGGCACCTCTTCGCAATCAGACAATGAGGTAGATAGAGGCATCCTTCTTGATGCCATAATCCTCTAAGAATTTTCCAAATTTAAGTTCCTCCCCTCATAAAGGATTATTGTACTCCCCTCTGGGATACTTGTCATCTTATAAATTCTATCTACAAGTGAATATACAACATCCCATTCGTAGACCCTAAGGAACATAGATTTTCCAGATAGGGTTTTAACAAATATTGGGAATTTATGGGCCTCAAAATCACCTATACCATCCGATGACTGAATGGCATGAGGATCTAGACCCACACATAAATCTTGAGTAGTTTGATCAGAAATTTCCTCAAACACTTTATGGGAAGACTGCTAAATCTAAGTGCTCGTTGTCCTTTCAACCCTAGCATGCCTCTGATGCTTTAGTATGATATTGTTACCAAACAGTTCATGCTAATCTCTCTTAGCAATGGCCATAGCCTCCACAAATTCATGTTAGCACTTACTGCAAACCATCTCATGTTCTGCTTTGTTTATTTTCAAGGAAACATGTTTGTCACATGGATAACAACAATACGTCATGGATAATTTATTGTTCTCTAGGTCGAGGGTGTTGATGTTCTAGTTTCCTTGGTTAGCCATGTGAATACTTTCATGCTGCCATTCACTGCAAAAACCCCATGTTCGTGCTCACTAGAAAACTATATGTTGGTTCTTTCTGCAAAACCTCACGTCATTTACCCCCACTACTCCAATATGTTCCTTTTCCCTTCAGAGAAGTCCTAAAATTGATCTCGTTGCATGTAATGACCTCTCTGTCTCTCTCAATTGATCTTGTTGCATGTAATGACATCTCTCTCTCTTTCTCTCTCTCTCTCTCTCTCTCTCTCTCTCTCTCTCTCTCTCTCTCTCTCTCTCTCTCTCTCTCCTAAAATTGATCTCATTGCATGTAACGATCTCTCTCTCATTAGTCATGTTGCATGTATCTATCTCTCTCTCTCTCCAAAAATATTCTTGCAATTATTTTTTGTATATTCTCTCCTCCTATCTTGTTTTTCAAGTCTATATTAGAGCCCATCGCCTCCTATCTTAGTTTTCAAGTCTAGATTAGAGCCCATCCCCTCTTATATTGGTTTTCAAGTCTAGATTATAGCTCTCTCTCTCTCTCTCTCAATTAGTTTTTGATATTCCCTCCACCTCTCTTGGTTTTCAGGTCTAGATTAGATCCCTCAAAATTCAAATCAAGAATATTTTCCATAATATATTTCATACACTTAATTTATACTTTTTAGGAAAATCTCTCTCTCTCTCTCTCTCTCTCTCTCTCTCTCTCTCTCTCTCTCTATATATATATATATATATATATATATATATATATATATATATATCCCCCTTCTCTCTCTCTCTATATATATATATATATATATATATATATATATATATATATATATCTATATATATATATATATATATATATATATATATATCGCCCCCCCTCTCTCGCTCCCCCACCGTCTCTCTCTCTCTCCCTCTCTCCCTCTCCCCCTCTCCCTCTTCCTCTCTACTCTCCCTCTCCCTCTCTCTCTCTCCCTCTCCTCTCTCCCTCTCTCTCTCTCTCTCTCTCCTCCTCTCCCTCTCTCCTCCCCTCCCTCTCTCTCTCCCTCTCTCTCTCCCCCTATCTCTCCCTCCCTCCCCCTCCCTCCCTCCTATTATCTCAAAATCAGGCCCTTGGAAGGCTGCAGAACAGGAAGACTTCAAGCAACTGTTTCAAACCTACTTTAGGCTAAGGCTTAACCTCCCCAACCTGAGAGGGCTCTCTCAAAAGGATTAAAGGTTTTTGATTATGATCAATATGGCTAACTCTTGTGAAACAAATAAAAAATGAAAATGGTGGAAACACAACTAACAAGTATCCATTGGGCTTATGGAGTCATATATGATTCAGTATTAACAGTAGGGTTGGCTTTGCATAGAAGTCAAGACATTCAAATTTCAACATATGTAGAGCACACCAAACACATAGAAGGCAGTTTACGAGTATATGAAGGAAATTAGAGAACTGTTAGCGATTTCTAAGTAATCACATACTCATAACACTGTAGATAACATGAAAAGACAACAAAATAAACTCATCACATTGAACTCTTTTTGATTCTTGAGAAGCATAAGCCAGTACTGTATTACCAAAAAAAAAACAGAGTCTTTACATAAGCCAAATATGAGAGCTTTTTTCCATAAATTTCCAACCCTTGGTACATTGCTCTTTCTCTATATATAGAATTATTTTACAAGGCTGAGATTCCTCCTCCAACATGAGGGGAACTCGAATTCTACCTCTTATGACACCTATTCAAAATTTAACTACCTATTAAATGTAACAAATTGCTAACTAGACTTTTTAGAGATCTAAGTCAAATAGGAGTCTAACTCAATATCATGCTAATAATAGCCTTAATTACAATCAACTCTCGTTCTTTGACAAGTGGCATTTTTAGCTTGGCTGTGGTAGGTGTTTGTAGCTGTCTGCTGGCCCTTAATGTCACATCTTCTCCATTGCTCCTAAAAAGTAGGAAACTGCCCCTGTTTATCTGCTTTTGGTTTTCCTCAAAGATACTCGAAACCAATGAACCATGCCCTTCTTCTTTGATTATACAAAAATATATTAGGATTCCACATCCTTGATGTGCTGTCAACATTTTCCATGTGTGAAGACAAGACCTCCTCCAAGCTGTCTGATATATCATGAATTATAGTAACTCTGATCGCTTTATAAAAAGTTTAGAGTTCGAATATAGGTCTCTTCCACCTGTTTCTTCCTTTGTTGAATGTTGAAACCTATTACATGATCCTTTGAAGAGATTCCTTTTTCAAAAATTTCCCCTCAGTCCCTCAAAATTGGTTGACTGGGTTTTAATTATGTAGCTACAGCAGTTTCGTAGCGCGCTACAAAACTACTGTGTGTTAGGCATCATCTTCAGTAGTTTCGTAGCACGCTATGAAACTACTGTGTAATCACCAAAACACAGCCTAATACCAAAAATCATTCTTTTCAATTGCTCCAAATCTTTTCAAAACTGAGTGAAAATGTATGATTCTTCAAGAAAGATTATAACAAGGAAAACCAACAAAATTTGGAACATAACCTTACTTGATATGTGAATTCCTTAAGGAGATTCTTTCTGCTGGCTTAACTGCATCTTTAAATCCTCAATTTGTTTCTTCATGACTCTGATCCCAACTCTCAGGTTTGTATTGACCTTTCTGATGAATTGTGTTTCCTTTATTGCAGGGACAGTCCAGCTACGGAATGGAACATTACAATCAACCACCTCGGGTATTTGAAATGTTTTGTCCTCCCACCGAGCTTGCATTTGGTTAAAATAAGCCTCCTTGATTGCATGTTTCCTGGAGGCTTTCTTTATTCTAGCAATTTCAAAGTTTGCCAATTCCAACTTCCTTTTCAACTCTTCCACACTATCTTCTTCTTGAAGGGTAACTGCTTTGCCTTTATCTTTTCCTTCATGAGGTTGTGTTACCTCCCTTGTTTCATCTTCTCTTGGCAGTACCTCCTGTATGTGTTTAAAATTCCTCGTTATGGGTCTTCTTGGCTTAAAGACAAATTGAGCAACCTGATCATCAAACTTGATTTTTTTCGAGGCTTTAACTCTCTTAGCCTTGTCTTTTCCTGACTCTATCAAATCTGCTTGAACTAGGGGAGATTCTTCAATATCAATGGCTTGCAGCAATCATTCAAGTCTCCCTTTGAAACAAGGCTTTCTTCAATAATCACTGACTTGCCTTTTTCTTTAGCTACCTGGCTTCTAGTCCTTCTTCTTTGGACTCCTTCACCTGTGTTTGATTCGTGTGCACCTTATTTGATCTAAGTTTTCTCTTTAAGGGAACGCTGGGGTGTATCTTGGATAGTCAGTGGCTTGGTGGATTCCCTTACTTGTTTCCTAGCCTTCAACTTTGCAAACCTCCTGGATCTTGTTTCTGCCTTATGACCAGTTGTTGTTGGAAGATCTTTTGCAGCTTGAGAACTGAGACCGGTCTCGTTCTTGAAACTAGACATGAATATGAATGTGGGCCAGTCCCTACCTACTCTCTGGAGTTCATACAGAACGATCAACTTAATTAAACCGTGGTGAAACAATGAGGTCTCACAGGATTCTTTCCTTAGCTGCACCTTATCACACATTTTTCTTAAGCTACGAAATAAGTAAAAAGGTAAATCAAGGGATATCTTTCCTGTAAAATGTAGTAGAAGCTTGAAATGATATGAATACACCTTATTATATCTCCCTTCATAGGTAAGGTACCTCTGTATATAGGTAAGCAGATTGGCATATGAGTCCTTGACATAATTTCTAGGCATAGACTTATTTGAATCTGAGTAAATGTACTCCGGCTTTAGAAATTCTTTGCAGGGGGTCATATCAAATTTGAAATTTTTAAACCAATTTTATTGTCCCCTTGGAATCTCAGTAACTGTGGATATTACCTCTGGCGAAATTTGCAATTCAAGCATCCCAACCTTTGAATTTAGTCCCGTGAAATTCAAGGCAAATTCCTTGGTGATTTGTGCATGACCTCCCCGGAGTTTCTCACAAAAATTCCAACATCCAACCTGCTTGAATGCATGCTCAACTTCTTTGTTTTTTAAGATAATGTCTACACCTTCAGGTTCGTTTCTCAAACATCTGCCTGATTTGTGGTCTTTTCTTTCTGCAGATCCCTCCATGAGACTTCAGCGTAATGAAGATTTGAAATACTAGCATTGCTCAATCTTCTCTCTGCCTTGCTTGAATGGCTGCCTGGCTTGATAACTGCCTCACTTGATAACTTCCTCGCTTGATAACAATTCATTCAAATTGAAAACTTACAGAATTGCTCCTCATGCAATGAATACAATCATAATTAAGACTGTGAATACCTGGCTTTTCTTGGAACTTGCAATCCGAGTGTACCAAGGTGACTAGCAGCTGTAATGATGGAGATAAGCGGTTGGACATGATATGTGGAGTGTATAAGATAACAATGAATGATGCAACCATAACTGAACTTGACAGATTTGACAGTTAGGAAAGATTTGCTACGGATTTCACGAATCTCCAATGTCGTAGCGCAGCTAGTGTAAAATCTGGATTATGCGCTACGAAATCACCTAAAACATGTTGCGCTGCGAAAACACTTCAAAATGATTTATGCGCTACGAAATCACCTAAAGAGCTTTGTGGCACATAGTAACCTTTGAACAAAGATGACACATGGTTATGAGACCGGTGATGAATGAGAATGCATAGTTCACCTTTATTTAAGTGTACCATCAAGACTCCTAATACTCAGACTCTAAGCCAAACAAAAATCAAACTTAGACTAGCACCGAACCTTTACCACCAAACTAATGTGAGCAATTTGGGAATTAGAATTCTTAAGTGATAACACCTCCCTCCCTCTCTCTCCCTCCCTCTCCTCCCTCCCTCTCTCTCTCTCCTCTCTCCCTCTCCCTCTCTCTCTCTCCCTCTCTCCCTCTCTCCATATATATATATATATATATATATATATATATATATATATATATATATATATATATATATATATATATATATATATATATATATATATATATATATATATCCCCTCTTCCTCCCTGCCCCCCTCTCCCTCTTCCTCCCTCCCCCTCTCTCCCTCCCTCCCTCCCTCCCCCCTCCCTCTCCTCTTGTTTTTACCCGGACAAATGTTGCACAACATTTATGTCCTCCCCCTCCCTCCCTGCCTCCCCCCTCCCTCTCCTCTTGTTTTTACCCAAACAAATGTTGCACAACATTTATGTCTTTGAGTGATGCATCTCAATTCCATGCATCATAGCAATGTATTTGAGTGATGCATATCAATTCCATGCATCATAACAAAATTGATTTAACACTCCATCACGTATGGTCCATTAGATTTGCGTTTTTATTATTGAATTGCTTTAGACATTACTAAAGCCTTATAGGAGATGGTATTGTTTTTGAGCATGCCCTCCATGCTTTCATTTCTCAAGTATTTTGATCTCAACATTATGTTTCATATAAAACCTACATTAAGTGTTTTTTTAGTCAATTATATACTTCTCATACATGTCCCTCATATCCTTTTTGTTTGTGTAGCCTTTTTTTTACGAAATAAATGTTATTTAATTTCATTATTTGTGTATTTGACTAGAGAAATCTAAATATATGTTTTAAAATTTGATTTTGAATTTTAATAGTTAGATAGATATAAGTTAAATTAAATAGATATAAGTTATGTACTGAAATATCAATTAATATTCTATCATTTACTAGGATAAAATATTTTTTTATAAGTGGTGGTAAATATTAGATTAGTCATTGAGGGTGGTAGAAATTTTACTATTAATAGAAAATAATTTTGCGGAGAAGTTGATAAATTTGATAGACTTGATTATTTTACATATTAAATTGAGTTTGCAAATGTTCTAAATGCTTATAAATATTTCTTCTTTTGTGTAATATAGTTCAAAGGGAAAACATATATAGATCTTAGGTTAAGAAGGTGGCATATCAAGTCACATCTCTATCTTTTTTTGGCTCGAGGACATGGATGAAAATTCATCCTCCCTTCAAAATTAATCAAATTTGGTTTGAAAAAAAATATTTTTTTGAACTAGTCAAAGACAATTGGAAAAGCTTCGAAGTTACCCCACTAAAACCTATTAGTTGATAATTCGTTGAAACAATAAAATTTATTAAGGTAAGGTGGTAGTTTGGACAATCGAGAGATACAAGAGTAGGGACATGCTACTTAAGGAGACTAAGGTAGAGATCAAAGGAATCTTTAAGGTCAATATCCTTGGGTTCTTCAATGATGAGGAATTGAAAAGATTAGAGGAACTTGAAGGTAGAAAGAATAAAGTTTTCCATGATCATGGAGTCAACTCCATGGTGAAGAATAGGGAAATATGGTTGGATACAATGCTAAAATTTTCTAAAAATATGCAATCTATAGGAAAAATTATAATACCATATGGGAAATGAGGAATGGTGAAATTGTTGTAGCTTGAAAGTATAAGGACTTATTATAGTTGGGCGTACAACATTTTTGTTCTGTTTACAAAGAACCTAAAGGTTCAAACACTACTAAAATTATAAAAATGCCTTCATACTTTGCATCACTGGTTGTATAGGAGGATAATCAAGAAATTTATGCAGAAATATAAAAAGATGAGCTCTTGTCAAGTTTATCTTCTTTCAAAAATATAAGATCTCATGTCTAGATGGATGGACCATTGAGTTCTTTTTAAGGGTTTTTTATTTGTTTGGGGATGACCTTCTCAAGGTTATCGAGGAGGTGAGATTGATAGGTATTATTTTGGGTTTCTTTGATTCATCATCTATTGTTCTCATCCGCAAAATTGGTAAACCATTCATATGAATATTTAGGAATATTTCTTTGTGAAATTGTATTTATAAAATATCATTTCAAAAGTTTTAGCTAGGAGGTTAAAAAATGTACTTTCCAAGGTAATCTCACTAGAGAAATATGGTTTTTTGAAAGGGAGATAGATTCATGTTGTAATTGGTACTACTCAAGAGGGGTTACATACTATTAGAATAAAAAATATGTCTACTATGGTTGTAATCTAAACTTATCTAAAGCTTATGTTAGGACATGTTAATTATCTCTGAGGTGGTTGTTGACTCATATGGGGGTTTTCCTTCCTGTGATGAATTGAATTATGGGATGTGAGACATTTGTTTCTTTTGTTATTTTGATAAATGAGGTGACATATTCTTTTTCTAAAATAAAAGATTTGATACAACATTGTCCCCTATCCCAGTATTTATTCTTGTTGTTTGTAAAGGTCCATTGTGTAGGCTAGGATAAGGAAAGCCATACAAGGATTTTATGTAGGTGGTCATGAATCTCTTACTCATTTATTCCTTGTGCATGGTGTACTACTTTTGTTCAAATATATAAAGGTAGAAGGTAGGAAAATGCATAAAATTATACAATCATATTATAAGGTTATAGGAATGGAAGTAAATTATTTGAAGTTTGTTTTGAGTGATGTAGATGAACATCACTTCTTAATAATAATAATAATAATAATAAGAAAAAGAAAATGGAGTATTCCCATAATCATACATGTAGATAATATGATGGAGTATTCCCATAATCATACATGTAGACCTAATCAATGTAGTTCGTGTTAATAGTTAAATATAACCATTTACATAGTGTAAATAAAATAAAAATATTTAACAAAAAATTAAAATGGTTAATATGGTTAATATTAAATAATGTCTATGTTTATAGGACTATAAACCAATTTTCCAACAAAATCTACATTCTATGAATTCTTGAAATTTAATCAAAATAATTTTTATGCTAAGTTTTACTATAAATATATATAATTTATTATTATTTTTGTCCAAAGCTTGAGGATGAGTAGATGTTGACATTAAATTATTAAATTTAAAATTAAATTAAAAAACATAATCATAATTAAAATCAAAATTATATATATATATATATATATATATATATATATATATATATATATATATATTTGTTATATTGCATTTTTTTATTAATAGAAATTATAAACAAATATTTCTATATATAAACATGTAAAATATATATAAAATATAAATAATGGTTATAAATCAAAATTTATTTTACTATATATAAATTAAAATAATAATTTATATTTTGATGTGAGGTCATTGAAAAAAAGTTTAACAAGTTGGAGGAGTAGGTTTTTAGATTGTTAAATTTGGCAGGTAGACTTGTCTTGCTGAAGTCCATTCTATAAGTGATACCCATTTACCAATTATTGGCATTTGCAACACCCAAAACTACATTTAACTCGATCACTATCCTCTTCAGGATTTTTCTATGGAAAGGGGCTCAGAATACCAAGAAATGGGTGTTGGTTGCTTGGAATAATCTTGGTATCCCAAAGCTAGCAGGAGGTCTACGGTTACGTGACCCATAATTGTTGAATAAAGCACTAGCAACAAAATTTTGGTGGATATGGCTCCAAGGGGGAACAGACCTATGCAAACAAATATGGAGTAAAAAATATGGGACCCTCCACTCCTAGGTTGAAAAATTAAGGGCTAAGAACCTACCCTCCAACTCATCAATTTGGAATCTAGCCCAAAACAACAGAAGTGTAATCCAGAATCATGCCTTCTGGGAGGTAAGGAATGGGTGTGCATCATGCTTCTGGCTAAATGCATGGAAGCATATGCCCAAGCTCAATGCCATGAATTATTTGAAAGATTTAATGGTTCTTACCATGGAACAACAATGCTCTATAGTTGTGGAAATAAGGGATAAAGGAGCCACATTGGCGAACCTAGAAGAAGTGAGATGATTGGTCAAACCACTCGAATGTGGTGCAATGGGATGTGTTGGACCAAGAGCTTTAGAAAAGGAAAATACCTCTAGACAAAAAACCAAACACACTGAGATGGAGATACAATATGAGAGGGATGGTTTCCTTAAAGGGTGCCTATTCACTATTATTTGAACATCATATATTGGATAGAGAACCTCTTTGGAGGAAAATATGGACATCTTTCTTATGTCCTAAGGTAACATAGTTCTTGTGGATAGTGGGATGATGGATGATATTGTTACATGTCATTTTGTCACATTAGGAAAATGACCATCTGTTTGGATATCTCATTATCCACAAATGTGTCCCGGACTAATCCCTTGCAAAGTTTGAAACTAAATTATCCCAAAGAAAGTGGAATTTCTAGATCCTATCATACAAAACCCTGATTTTGGTTATATTCATAGTTCCCTAGCTGATTCCCACACATACGTAGGGAAAAGCATTATTATCTACACATAAGTCTGCATTGTCTTCCACAATGACCTGCAAACATGACTTGAAGTACGTAAAAATAAAAGGTAAAGTCTAGAAGCATTTTTGGTAGCATATATCCCAACCAACAAGCTTTGAATGAGTGCCTATTCAATGTTGATCCCTCCCATCATGGAGTAACTCCCCTTCCTTTGTGGTACATCTATCCCACTAATAGTGGAACTCATCCCTTAGAAAATGCATCCATAACTTCCCATTCTTGGCCTAAAAATCCACTACAAGTCTGCGTATGAGAGGAATATTGTTGGAAGTAAGTTTATGTTGTTGAGATTAGGTTGGAAGGCTTTTCTTGCAAGGGACGGGGTTGGAGATTGCAGAAGGGGCTTGCTACATCAAGGCTACATCGTTTTAAGGCTTTTCTCTAGTTTTATGAATATAAGCAATTGTTTTTTCTCAGTTACATCTCCAGTGATTTAATTTGTAGGATTCCTTGATCACATACATAAGTTTTGGTTGCATAATTAATAAGTTCACATGTATAATTGGTTAATTAATTCAATTATCTCTTTGATTATATGTTGTATGCTTTGATCTCTTGTTTATATCTGCCTTTGTAGATCTCTTTCAAGACATTGTGGAGAAGTTATTGAGAGTGATAAGAGGACATCTAGAGCATCAAAGAGGGAATGATCGATATTTATGAGGCACTTCATCAATCAGTTCACTAAACCGGTAAGAGGCCTCTTTCATTCTATTTTCTTTCAAACGATCAGAAATTATAGAAAGGTAGTAGTTATTGTGTGTTTGTTACTAGGGTTCTTTGAAGTCTAGGTAGATCGCTTTTATCCACATAAAAAATTGGCAACTCCACTGGCGAATCATTTCAATCTCCATAGTTTCCATCGTTTGACCTTTTCAACCAACTACATAAGCCTTCTTAGAGTGTCTGGAAATTTTACTATTTGGATTTTTGAATGGAGTTTATTTATTTATTTTTTTCTTGAATTTCCTCGTTGTGTGCACTTTTACTTTAGGTACAGTGCACACTTTTGTGCATTTTCCCTTTAGCAACAGAGCGTATTTCCATTAGTTTACTCTAGAGCTTGCGCACATGCTTGGAACTTTTGAAAAACTCAGTTATATCCTCCTTAAATCCAAGCTTTTGTTATTTTCCTATTGTACTATAGTTGTCTATGCCTCCAATTAGTCTCTATGTGTTTGATTAGGTGTTGTGAAGGATTTTTCTTGAGATTTTTTCATTTTCAAGGATTGAAACATAGGGTTTCTCAAGAATTAGGGTTTTGATGAGATGTACTTCATGTGTTGCATTGAAAACAGAAGTTATTTTTATTTCATCAAAATTACACTTTAATAATTATTTGAATAACATTCATTCAAGAATTTTCATTTTAAGGATTTCATTGGATGTTTTTAATTTGATTTCCTTTGGTCATTGCTCAAAAGTTTGTCTTAGTTTCTTAACAAATTTTGCATGTTTTTTCTTTCATTCTTGCAAAAAAAAATCCCCCCAAGCGTTGAGGGGTGGCTGAATTTTGTCTAAGTGTTAATCACCTTTTAGTGTCATTATTTTTTATCTTTGTAATTTTATCCTGATTTATTTTACTTAAACTTGATTGGTTCTTTAGTTGTATTAGTGAAGAGAAATAGTCATGTTATTCTTTCGTTGATTTGGAATCATCTTGTGTTTGTTTTGAAGAATTATCTTGCATAGATTACATTTTCATGGTTAGAATTCTGATCTCATGAACAAAAATTGTGCATAGATTACATTTGCATAGTGTTCATGGAAATTATGCATAGAATAAATTTGCATAGTGTTCATGGAAATTGTGCATATATTACATATGCATAGTTCTCAAGAAAATTGTGCATAGATTACATTGTGTGGTTTGAAACTTAGAGCTTTGAATTTAATTGAAAGATTATAAGTGTTACAATCTGGATTTAATATTTTAAAGAAGAACCTCATTACTTACTCTAGCTAGAATGCATCAAAATGAAAAGATTACAAATTTCATATTTGATGCATTAGAGTTTTCAGTCAACTCATAATACCATCAATTTCACGTCCATTTACCCTTTGAGTAAATAACAACTTAATAACACAACATTAATAAAATTCATCTAGAATTTTTATTATTTATAGGAATCTTTTCCACCTACAATAGATTAGGTTATAGGGATTTGGAATAGGAAAGTGAGTAAACTTTCCAAAGCTGCAAAAAAACACTAGAATCTTGCGATAGGGAGATAAATCTAGTTATTTCAATTTTTCTCTAGGAAGCTCCCCTTACAAAGGAGTCAAGTACGAGATCATATCAGACCTGGTGAAGTGATCATACCCACTTAATTGGCTATGGTTCAGTGATTTACATGTATTACAACAGTGTCGAAAGGTACTTGGGGTCACTTGAAAGTAAATGTCCAATTAACCATGTTGAGGAGCTTTCAAGGGGATTGAGATTTGTTACTCTGCCCTTTTGTGTATGTATGATATGTGACTATCCCACCAGGTATAATTTTTGTATTTAGTAACCTTAGTGACCATAATCCTAGGGCTAATAACCGAGGTGGCGATAGAGGGTAGGTCTTGTTGTACCTGGAATAGGCATTGACTAGACTCACTTGGAATTTTTGGAGGGTCATCTTCACTTGAGATGGCATAAGTGAATTTACTTGCACCAGATTGTTTCACTAAGTAGGTTATCAGTGTAATTGGTTCCACTCGCTCATATATATAACCACTCTTCACTTTGATTTCTACGACATTAGATTCCATTACCAGCTAGTGACTTCACTGTGAAAATATTGTTTGCATGGTTTGAATCCTTAGATTTTTTAGCTCATGTTAATTTTTTTTACATTTTAGTGACTTTAGGTGTGGATTGTGATTTTTAAACTATTACTATTGATAATAGATTTATCTAAGTTGAATCTAATTGTTACACATCATTTTGTCACTATCCCTGCACTCCCCATTCCTTGATCCTATAGGACCTCTATAGTGAACCCTACATGCTTTCCTTTCATGAAGAAACTCCCATTGTGTCCCTCTTCATATGCAGAACAATTCCCTTTTGCATCATTTCCCATAAATCTTTTGTTTTTCAAAGTTAAAAATACTGGCGCTAATGACCCTTTTCCTCCTCATGTCGATATGCAAGGATTAACACTGTCCCTAGCTCCGACCGGAGCAAATGAGCTTTGTTTCAGTCACGCCAATCCTCTTTTGGAAAGTTTTTTAAATAAGGAGCTGAAGCTTCTAGCTCTAGAAGCTTCGTAATGGAAATCTTGTAAATGTTTGAGCCGGATGGAGTCGAGGATATTAGTTTGGGCTCTTTTCCCCTATAAGGATGGAACTACCTCAAGAGATAAGACCTTCTCCCATGAGAAGAGGAACCATCTCCCATCCATTCATGCTATATAAACCTCCATTTTTCCCAAGCACAAGCTAGTGTTGAAGTGTTAATGTTGGTGTGCTAGTGCTAATTAAGTTTGGAGTAAACAACAAGCTATTCATAGTTGTAGCTCTCTAGTTGTGTGTGAGGGAGAAGTGTGAATTTGGTTTTGTGTGAAGCTGAAAGGGAAGAGCCTCAAAGCTATCATTGTTGAGGCCATTATGGAATGCTAACGGAAGTGTGTGGGAACCTGGTTTTGTCAGAGGAGAAAAACAACATCAAGACAATGGTTGTAATCTATTTTTGATTTAATATATATGCAACTATTGATTGATTTCCTAAATAATCTGTCATCTCACATGTGTATGGCTTAATGTTTCTTGACTTGTTAAGTAGGTTGAATTGCAATTTGTCTATTATCAAGGTTGTTGTTTGCTATTGTTTACTTGTTTCAGGTGTTCGAAGAAGGAAACAGGAAATAGTTGGAGTGAGCAAGCAAGGTCATCACCAAACAAGATAAGCATGCTAAGAGGTAAGCCCTCTTAATTGGTTCTAACCTAAGGAAATCTTCCATAGAATGTATCAATTGTGGCTAGACCCGCTATCGGGCTAGAAGAATTGTTTGTGTCTGCACTCATAATTTTACTTCACAACAAATTGACGAATCCACTGGGGATCCAATCCTTCTGTTTGTTTGCTTGGAATTTCATGGTTTTGTGTGAACTTTTCTAGTTTTTACATTTCCCTTTAGTTCTATTTGTTTTCCTTTGCTTATTGCTCTAGGTTTGAAATTCATAGTAGCAAGTCTTGTCCCAACTTTTGAATTTTTTTTCTTCTTTGCATCCTTGCTCAGCACGCTTAATTCGTTGACAATCACACGAATCATCGTGATATGCTAAGAAATAGTTGCACCGACCCCCTTCCGGCACTTTTTGTCAATTAGGCAGTCGTGCCGATGCCTGTAAGTGAATATTAGAGTTTGTTCTAGATCTTGGCCAGTGTGTTTTTCTCTCATGATTTCTACCCTATAAGCTTTTTAGACCGTCTTCTCCCTAACTAGAAAGTTGCTTTTCATTTTGTTTTTCTTCTTGTTGGTTTGTCATATTTTTCGCTTGATTTCCTGGGTCATTGGATGGTTAGTGGCACTAGGGCATTTAGATTATCATCCATTCAGCTGATTGCGAACTCAATGAGTCAAGTTGTTGGTGCATTTACTCCTTGCATTTTGTTTATGGTCCTTCTACGACTTTGACCTCCATTACACAAGTTTGAAGAGTTTCGTTTGCTTGTCTAAACGTCTCTTTTCCAGCATAGATCACATTGCTTTTCTTGTTTTTGATAAATTCGTTGTATCATTAGTTTGAAAGAGATTCTCCTTCCGTGTTTTTCTTTTGCTTGAGAAGCGATTGTCTCGAAAACTTTTTCATTGAAGTGTTTTATGAGAAATTCATTTTGTCATTTCATGAAAAATACAAAATTCCAGTTTGTTGCATCAATATGTTATGGTAGCTAGCATCATTGAAGACTAGGATTGCATTAGCATTTGAAAAGAAAAAGAATTCTCTTTGCTTTTGAAAGGACTTTTCAAGTGTACTTATTAGGAAATTAGGAATTGGAATGTATTTTTTATTAGTTTATTTTCTCAAAAAGTGAAGTAGTGAAAAATCATTTTGCTTTTAGTTGCTTGGTTGTTTGCATTTGATTGTGTTTCCTACCCTCTCTAGTGTAGACAATTCATCAAATTGAAAGGGTCTTGTCTCATTTAGCTTCATTTAGGGCTTTTTAAGTCACATCGCTAAGGCCTGAAAACTGAGACATAACTCAAGATAAAATTTAAAATAAACTCAATTAACCTAAGGCACATTTGAAACCTAACGATCACATCTAGAAGGTCTAGGCTAGAGACGTGTTTTGACATCTTCAAACCTAGCAACTGTCGTTAGCTTCGGCACTAGACAACACTAGTACGGATTTGTACTCCCTGTGCAGACGAGTATATAATGGGAGACCCCTCTAGGCTGCAATCCTTTATCCATAGGAATCCGTGTCAGCCACCTTGCAAATGTGATACACCAAACACAACATTCGAGGAGATTGCATGCCCATACTTCTCGGCTTGCCGAGAGGTATTTTGCAGTTCATGGTTGCCTAGTAATCCTTTTTATCTAGATCATCCAGAGTAGTCATTTGATATTTTTGACTCATTAAACTTAAAAGATCATTCGTGAATTTGTCCTTTCGAGCTCGTTTCCAATCAAAAGTGATAGAGTCATCTTTGTTTCTTTCTCAACTCTTAAAACATGAAAGAGCACCAGTTTATTTATGCGTCTTAAAAATTTGATCTCCCATAATCTTATAACATCCTATTAGTCTTTTCTAGACCAAATCATGAGTTTTCCCTAAAGAACATTTTAAAGCCTTGAAGTTTATCTCTCTTTTCCTATTAACTAAGACAAGGTCATTGTGGTTGAACCATCTGGTTCACCTAGTTCCTCTTCCGCTCCTCCGTCTGAAATATTGTCTGAGGAGCCTTTTCCTTAACTACCATGGAATTACCAAAGTCACTCAAGGACCAAGGTGTTGAACTCAGAATCATTCTAAGCATTCAACCTTTGTCATCTCATCCTCCTCCTACTTCAGATACTGGGTCACCTGTTGATATTAGCAGGGAATATTCGGACAATCCCGTCCAAACTCAATCCTTACAAGGACAAGACCAGGGTCAAGTCCTGCAGCAACAAGCCCAAAATCCTAATTTCCTAGGGCAACAAGCCCAAACTCCTTTTCTCCAAAGGAAGCAGGTCCAGAATCCCTATGTCCAAGGGCAGCAAGTGTACAATCCTTATGTCCAAGGAAAGCAAGTCCAAAATCCTCTCATTCAGGGGCAACAGGTTCAAAACCTATATGTTCAGGGACAACAGGTATAATATCCATATGTCCAAGGTCAACATGCTTGACAACTTCTTAACCCATATGTTTCTTATTAGCAACCTATGACCAGACAGTTCCAAGGTGTTCAAGGTCAAAATCCTCCCTATGGCCAAGGTAACCTACAGTGGGGACAAAATCAAATGCCATATGGCCAAAATCACCCACTATGGGGCCAAAATCCCTACCAACAGGGATGGGCTCCTCCGGTTGGACCCTCTTATCGACCTGCAATGCCTTTTAATACTCAATTTCCATTCTTGGCCACAATAGAGTTGCCAGATGTGTCTCGCCTTATGAATGATCCAATTCTTCATTCGCCATACTGGCCTCCAGTTCCGTCCAAGATCCCGAGAGATTGTCCTAAGTTCGATGGAAAATCAAAAGAAGATCCTCAAGCCCATGTGATGACATATCACCTCTGGTGCTCTTTGAATTCTTATGTTGATCATTCTATTCGTCTCTGTCTTTTCCAGCGAACCCTCACAGGTGTTGCAGCCAAGTGGTACACCGAGCTTCCTCGAAGTACTTACCATGAATTTAACTCTTTAGCCATGGCTTTCCTCACGCATTTCCAATTGTCGGTTCACTATGAAACTGGCACCTATTTGCTCACATCGCTTAAGAAAGGTGTTGCAAAACACATCTCCGATCACATCCATGAATGGAGACGTAGACGTTGCCTGATCAAATTCGAGATTACTGATCAGTTGCTCACCTAATGGTTTACCAAGTCATTCTTTGATCCAATTGCTCGTGATATAGCTATGGGTGGATGCGTTACTGAATAACAAGCCATTGCTCGTGCCCAATACTTAGATCTTATTTATTCTTAGTCTGGCACTTTATATGAGTTATTACCCAATGCTCTATGACCATCATCTGATCCCACGACATCGAAGTCACATGCTACACCTCTTGTTGATGGATTAAATGGTTCAGTGTCCTATACCCATACTAAATCTTCTTCCAAACAGAATTTGGTCTCCAACACTGCTTGTAATAGTTCCTCCCATAATCCATCTGGCCCTGGTAAAACCTCATAGGTCCATATTGTCTAGTCTACCACTGCGGAAAAATCCTTGAAAGGTAAGAAGAATGGCAAAGGAAAGGGTAAAGTTGATGCCCCAAAACAGGGTCCTCCTAAGTCGTCTGCTGGTGATTCTTCACAATGGAAGCCTAAGTATCTGTGCCTCATTTGTGAGGAGGATCACTATACCAAGGATTGTCCCCGACGGTTCAAAGTTGGTTATTTTCACAAAGGGACCCCAGTTGTCCTGAAAACGCCGTTTCCATCTCAATAGAATCAAATGGTAGACTAGCCTCAATCATCCCCTTCCTTAGGATCTCAAGTGTTCATGATGAGTATGCCTATTAATGTGGCTACTATATCAAAAGATTACCAAACTCTTGCTCCGACATCTGGCAAAGAGAAAGAGGCCACCCATTCTTCTTCTGCCCCAAGTTCTAGCCCTCTTCATATCGAGTGCCCTAACCCTGATTCCGCTATTCAGCGACCCTCTCGAGGTGTGCTAAGGAAATCCTCGTACAATCCCAACGCTCGAGCTGCTCAGCACCATAATATTGTTAAGGATTTGGCTTAGGCACCATCAGCTATGTCGACTCTCGAGGTACTCTAAAGTTGTTTGTCTCAGCAAAAATATTTGCTGCCACCTATTGGGGGTATCGATCCTACCGATTCCAAATTGATATGTTTTGATCTAGAGAACCTTGTTCCACACCTGCCTCATCAGATTGCCTTTCTCATTTAGGTAATCATCAATGCGAAAACCATTCATAGGACTGTCATCGATGAAGGTGCTTCTACCTGCATCATGTCAATTGCCTGTTGGAAGGCAATTGGTTCTCCTACTTTGAACCAATCCCCTAACACTTTGGAAGCTTTCGACGAGCGTGATTCATGACCCTTTGGTGTCTTACCTATCCTTGCCATTACTTTGGAGGGCAAGACAGTACAAGTCAAGGTAGAGAATGTTGACGCTAATCTCAATTATAATATTCTACTCAAACAGAGTTGGACCCATGCCATGCATGCTGTAGACTCCTCCCTATTCCACGTGATTCATTTTCCCCATCAAGGGAAGATGATCACTGTAAACTAGTTGTCCTTATTTACCTCTTCCTCCTCGGATGGCAATGTTTCATATGTCAAGCACACTGGTGCTCCTTATGAGAGTGTGGGGGCAAGTATTTTTAAAGATTCTACCTTGATGGGAATTTTTTTGCTCCCACCTCCTCATGTTGCCTCTTTCAACATGATCTCAGTCAAATCTGATCCTTGGGTCATACCTTCACCAGATCTTGTTGATACCTAGGGTGAGATTATGCCACTTAGTCCTGTCGAAATCAATTATGTGGAGATTATTTTGACCTCAATTTCCATATCCTCTAATTCCCCTATTTCGAGGACTTCTCTCAATATGTATTCTCAATCCCCATGGCTTGGTGCTTCAGAATCTCTTGATACCCTAGCCAAGACTTTTATTGCTGACGAAAGTATCATGGAAGTAATGTTTCTTGAGGAATCACCTTGGAATGATATTCATCGTCATTCTTTGTCCCTACCTAGACTGGTGGTCATGGCCTTTTGTCTTCCGTAGTTCTCTTCTCCACTACCTGTTGAAATGTCAGTTTCACCTAAAATTGTCAAGATCTTTCAACTGAGGGCACCTTAATCCCTTCATGGATTCAAGATTTTTCTCCCTCCCTGATTTTTTACCAATTTCCCATTATTGCAATGGGTTTGTCATCTGACTCGTTGTAGAAAATATGTTATAGGTTAACCCAATAATGCAATATAAATCAAAGCAGAAAACTATAACCTACTTCTACTATCAATTTGCAGAAGCTTAAAGATCAAGCTGAACAATATAACCAGAAGAAGAAGAATCAATGGCACAATACACATGAAAATACTTTGGGGAAAGCCTTAGCTAAAAAACCCACACTATTGTATTATCATACATGGTAGAAATACATAGGAATTATACAAAGCCTTAGCTCTCACAACTAGCGAACTCTCAGTGCAATCCTCACAGATGCTCACAAGAAATCTTGGCTTCTCTCCAGCCTTCCTCTCTGCCCTCCAAGCTCCTATTTCCTTGCGTTTTTCCTTCTGGATGATCTACCTTTACCAAGTGGATGATCAAGCCTTCAAAACTATGCAATCCTCAAGGATGAATCCTTGGTTGCATGCATAAGTTTTCTCCATGAGAAAACACGTAAAACTAATAGTACATTGTCCTTGAACTTTAATCTCAACTGGGTCTTTCTCAGAATAGACATGCATGAGTTTCTGATGAGGGAATCTTTAGTTAACTGGAGTAGCACTAATTGAGTGCATTAATGCATCAACTAACTGTTAACTCACTATTAGTTCCTAAAACTATTTGGAACTAATTTAACTGGACTTAACTCAGTAAACTAAGTTAACTAATTACAATTCAAATATAACTCAATCTTATCTCCTTAATTTAAGGGATAACTCTTGCATGACTTCAGAAAGACTTCTAACTTGAATTTCTCCAAGTAATTAACTCAAAATAAATTAATTAATTATTTCCAAGTAGCTGTTAGGACTAAATTTGATTTTAATTCACAATTTACTTCAAGGACAAATTATATTGGAATATTCTTGTTTCCATATTTCAACACTCCCTCTCAACAAGAAAGGGATTATCTACCACTCTGATCCTGTCTCTATGGAACTCAAATTTACACTTTGACAATTCCTTTGTCAAAATGTTAGCATCTTTCTCCTCTGTTGTTATACAAAAAATTGACCTCCTTATCAACTCAGAGGGGAAAGACATGATAGCTGAAACAAAGACCACAATTATATGCCTTGATTCCACACTAACACTGGTTGTACACTAACAACCTGCTTTATAAAGTTTGTTTCCAAGCCTAGGGGTGCATTAGTGACCCTACTAACTCAAGTTTCTAGTAAAGGGACAACGTTAGTGAAACTTGGTGAAGTTCCAAGGGTCAAAGGAATGAATTGACTCATAAATATCTAGATATTTGTTCCTAAAATCACTCAAGAAAAGCAAGGAAACATCCAAAATCGACTTATTTGGAGGATTTCTAATCCAAAAGAAGGAGGAACATGGGAAAGAGCTGAAAAGCATGGCAAGTTCATTGCTTTTTCCCTATGGAACTCAAGGAGGAACTTGGCAACCCTAACTCAATTGCTACATAAGCAAAGCTAGGGCTATTGTGAAAGGGGTCAGAGAATTTGAAAGGATAGCATAATTGACTGTTGGGCATTGTCTCAAACCATAAGAAGTGGGAAAGAAGGGAGAGAGAGAGAGAGGCTGGAGGGGTAAAGGAAGGCTGATGCAACAGATGGTTGTAATCACTCTTCCAATATTAATACAAAACTACAGTTTTGTTGTCTACTCTATGGTGTTGGTACTATCATTCATTAAGTTGTTTGTCCAATACTTGTTTACATGAGTAGCTTAGTTGTATGCAATTATATGTTCTTTGTGTATTCATGTATTAGTTATCAGAGTTGTATGTTGTGATTATGCTTGTTTCTTCTTTGTGTAGGACTTGATCTAGAGCTGGCTCACGGGACTTCCACCTAGCTACATTTGTGCTCTCCAACAAATCTACACTGAGGCTTGAGGTAGTATCCTTCTCATACTTTGATAGTTAGTAATTGTTTATGAACATGCATGTAACTTTATGATAGTTGCAGATAATCTTACAATCTATCGAAGGTCCCGAGAAGACCTTTGAGGGTATTTTCATTCTCCATACACTGTGCATTTTACCCCATAGCATCTGTCGAAATATATACTGTAGCAACATCATCCTCCTCGACTTGTGAAAAATGAAGGGAAACAAATCTTGCCTTATTCTTCTCCACACTACCGTCAACAGCTTGCTTTACCTTGTAAAGCCAATGGGAACTCACAACTGACTTGTTCTCTTATTGGGGGGAAAAGTATCTAATGAAGAATGCCTCTATCCCACTCTAAGGGTGATAGTACCTCAGCAACAACTGAATGCAAAGCTATTCAAGAATTCTTCTTTATGAGATGAGAGAGGGAAGAAAAGGATGATCTACTAACCGTTATCTTGCGCTAATAGTCGATCCAGTCTTCACTCCTTGCTGCTTGCTCCTAGCTCCTTGCCCTTTCACCGGCCCAGCTACACACAGATCCTGTAAAAGCACAAGAAAAGGAAACTACAAGAAGCATGCATCCATAATCGATCTAAGGATTAGCATAAACCAAATATACAAGCATCAATTCATCATCAAGATACATGCATATAGAAGAACCTCAAATACTTTATTGATAATAGAAGTAAAGTTCTGAGAGAGTTACAACCACAGTAGGCCCAATCCAGCAACACCTCCCAGCTGAAAGAAATCTCCTCTTCACCTCCTTCAAGCAAAACACCCAATAGCTCTATACTCAAACCAACAGCACTTCCTTACTTGCACAAAATTCCAGCCTCCTTAGACCTCATGAGAGAGATCTATATATAGGGTTTTGGAGAAAGGATGAGTCATCTTGAGACTGGCATAAAGCTGACTAGTGTCCTCTCCCACTTTAGTTAATCTTCAGTTCTTGAGTCCACTTGGAGAATCTTGCTTCCACTTGGAGATCAAGACCCTCTTACTCATCACTAGGCGAATTCCTTGACCCAAGTGTCAGTTTGGAAGCTTCCTGGGCAGTTGACACCTTGCAGAATGACTGTGCCACTTGGCCAATCTCGCCCAGCGCAGGTAGCCTTCATTAATTTTGACCTTCATCGCAGGTACAGAGAGGAGTAGTTGACATTCAGCGCAGATGCTCAGTGGAGCAGCTGACATGATCCAGAAATAGCCTGTTTTTTAGTGTTTTCAGGTGGAGAACTGATTTTTCAGTGCTGTGGTTTGCAGACCTTGTTCCTCTAAGGGTAAGAACAACATGTTTAGGGACTTTGGATCCCTCAGATTATTGACATTTCATGCTCCATGCTATTAGGCACAAAAATGTCTATAACATCTCTGGTCTCGAAACCATGTCCCAAATACTATTACAAACTATGGAGTCATACTCCTCCACCATAGCATCAACCCAAATCGGCTATTGCATTGCTACTTCAAAGGAATATGGCTCAGTCTCAACACATTCCCTAGCAAGGGCTATGTATATAGTGTACCTCTCAGGTGACCTCCTCTATTTTTGCTAAGAAGATGGTTCTCCCACATCCTCTCTCGTATCCTCCAACAATCTGTCAACTTCTCTTGTGCACTTTCGTCCATCTCTGGTAGACTCTGCTTGAGTGGATGTCTCCACTCTTGGAACCTATGCATGCAACTGTTTCGCATCAGTCTGAGGTGCCTCCTCCTTATGAACTAACAGTTCCCCCACAACTTGCAGTTGGCGCTCCCTCTCAAGGGAAACTCGCATGGCCTTCTACTCATAAAAATTGAGATCTCTGCGAACCATTCTCCTCTGACTGGTAGGAAAGTACACCCGATAGTTGTGAGGTGTATTAGTGTACCCCACAAATATCCCCAACTCTGCTGTCGGCTCAAGATTCTTCTGTGCATCCTTTGTCACATGGCAATATACCGATGAGCTAAAGATCCTGAAGTGGCCCGCATATGATCTCTTACTGGAGAAAGCTTCCTCTGGTGTCCTCATCCCAAGTCTGCGATGTGGGATTCTATTTTGGAAATAGAGAACTGTGTTGCATGCCTCAGCCCACAAGTGAAGCGGTAGGCCTTGGTCATGCAACATTTCCCATGCTACCCCTACAATAGTTCAGTTCTTCCTCTCGGCCACCCCATTCTGCTGTTGGTTATGAGGTGCTATCAACTCTCGTTTAATTCCTTCCACTGCACAGAAGTCCTTAAACTCTTAAGAGACATATTCTCTAGCATTATCTCTTCTCAAGGCCTTGATCTTCTTCCTTGACTCTTTCTCGACCAAACCTTTGAACTCACAAAACTTTGTGAAGGTTTGGCCCTTCTTCTGCATGAAATAAATCCAACATTTACTAGAATAGCCATCAATGAAAATCACATAATACATTTTATTCACTGTGGATGCCATCAAGAATGGTCCACACACATCAGTATGAACTCACTCTAAGATAACATCTACTTGACTATCTCGATCATGAAAGGAAGACTTGGTGTACTGTCCCAAGGTACAACCTTTGCATGTGTCAACTTGCTCAAGTTTACCTTTGGGAAGTCCTGTAGAAATCTACTACATTATCTTCAAAGCCTCGTGATGCAAATGGCCCAACCGCCTCTGCCACAACTCACCAATGTCTTGGCATTTCACCAATTTTGCTTTCGTACTCGATGATGCATAATCATCTACCTCTACTTTATAGAGATTCTTCACCCAAATCCCTATCCTCTTGGTCTGACCCGTGTCTATGTGTCTTAGGAATGCCTTTCCTTTAATGAAGACAACATCATAGCCTTTGTCTTCCAACATCGTGACCGATACCAAGTTCTTCTTCATTCCACGCATATACATCACATTGTCAAGATGAGAGGAGTTCCATGCTCCCTCTAAAAAGAAACCGTGCCCACTCCTGAAACACTATACCTTCCATCATCACCCATCTCTATGTGCATCTTGAGGCCTTTCTCCTCCAAGGCACTGCATAAATTTTTATCACCGGTCATTTGGAATAAGGCTCCACTGTCAAGATACTAGACACAACCCATCATTGATGACACCATGCATGCGATGAGGGTAAAGTCCATTTCGAACTCAGAGGCTAATGCCTCACCTTCCGATCCTTCCGAGGATCCCTTATTGGACTTATTCAATGGGCAATTAGTCACATAATGTCCCATCTTGTGAAAATTAAAGCATCTTACTTTAGACATGTCACCCTTCTTCCTTCCATGAGAAGAATTTGATTTGAAATGGGAAGCCTTCCCCTTCCCTTTCCTTGCCTTACTTTCTAAGGCTAGATTTTCTTCGTCATCATTCTTGGATGAAGAACCATCTCGTGTGCTCCTCTTGATCTCCTCCTGCATAAGACCTGACCACAGTTGTTCCCAATCCGACAGTTTCTCCCTTCCATTCATAGAGTTCTGGTAGCTATTCCAACTATTTGGAAGGCTAAGGAGAGCGAGTCTCACCATATCATCATCAGCAATAGTTATTCCTACACTGCCAAGCTCATCTCTGCAGGTGGTGAGCTTGTTAAGATATGTGGAAATAGTATCACCCTTTTCCATCTTGATTCTTCGAAGCTTATCCTTGAGTGCCAATTTCCACTGGTCACTATTGTTCTGGTAGAGGTCCTTCAATGTCTTCCCCATTGAAAATGGAGTATCCTTCCCATGGATTCTCGAGACAATATGGTCTCGAACTCCCTCAAGGATGATCCATCTTGTCTTTTCCACACACTTCTTCCAGTCAGCCAACTCTTGTGCATTAGTTGAAGCTAGCTTTGGGATTTCTTGATCAATGAATTCCTTAAAGCATTGTCTTCTAATACAACCTCCATTCTATCTTTCCATGCTATGTAATTCAAGCTACCTTCCAAGGCATATTCGAGTCTCAAGCCATAGAACGCCATTGGCCAACCTTGAAGTATGATATGAATTCAATTTTCACCTGCAAACCTGAACTTCAAACTTTGAATTCTCTTCTTAGTATATTGTTCACAGCTCCGATACCATGTAGAAAAATTCTACAAATCTAGCTCCAATACCATGTAGAAAATCTACTATAGGTTAACCCGATAATGCAATATAAATCAAAGTAGAATACCATATTTGATCTGAAAATGAGATCTTAGAATAATATTAAGGTATTACAGACTCATGTGCAGGATTTGCCTATATTACTTAGTGCAATGGATCGATAAGATTATGAATAATATAGACTATGAGCACTTAGAGAAACATTATAGACGCACACACATAACACAACAAAATAATCAAGGAGTACACCCAAATCTCCTGGGCTATGTCTCCTGGTCCGGCCTTCAGTGGTGACCTCTCTATTATGTCTTTAAGAGCAGAGTTTTTACAAATGTGTGCTCAATTGAGTCTCAACACAACAAGAACAAACAACAGGGTCAAATTGAATCCCTCAAGTCTCTCTGAGTACACAGACTCTTCCTCTTGCTCTCTGTCTCTGTTTTCTCTCTATCTTAGCACTGCCTGCCTCTATCTCTGTCATTCAGTGGCTTTTAAGCCAATCAGTGCTTGTCTGTTTGTTTTTCCCTTTCAGGCTTTCTAGCTTCCGGCCTCTATCCATTCAAATCCCCTCTAAGCGTTAACCAATCATGGTGTAACATCTTCAGGTATGGTGGCCACCTATTTTGTAATGGAAGGGAATATCGGTGCATTGAAATCCCAAAAAAATTTCATTTCTCTATTTACGACAGGGAAATACTTAAAAACGTTGTAAAATACACTAAACTGTCGTTTATCAGACTTCAAATATTATCAATTTTGCGCTATAATCCTTTCGGATCCGCCTTTGGTCGCTATCGCAAGTCCACCATTGATCTATATGATCATTGATCCAATGGTTTCTATTCATTTCAGGCAGCTTATGCATACAGAGATTACTCGCCCAAAAAGGCGGCTCTCTCTCTCCAGTGCCAAGCCACGTGTTGGCCAGTGTATGGGATCGGGTGGAGCCCGTCCAATACCAAATACCGCCTAAGGCCTGCCCGAAATCCCGCTCATTATGAAACTCAGAATATATATCGCTGCATGTATCAACCCTTTCGGGTCTGTTTTATTGCTCCGTTCACATTTCCTTTGTTTCTCGTTTATTTAATGAAAATGCGAATTTACATAGAAAAACCCTTTTCTTCTAGAACTCAAAATATATATATTTGCACCCATAAAACTCGTCGGGTCCGGCTTTATCGCAAGTCGCATATGTATTGGCCCCACTCCTTTGTATCGCTCCAATGCGATATTGTGATGCGATATATCGCAATCGCATATCACAAAGTCCCTGGGCCTTTGGTAAGAACTCCCTTGTATTTTGCTGATGTGATATTGTGAGTTAACCTGGGCTGTTAATATGCGCGCTTGATCAACAGTCCTCGTTGACTCTCACTGATCGTTGTCGCAACTTTCATATGGTAGCCTCCGATAGCCTTCGGTTGTGATACACCGATCAGATCTGGACCATTGATTGGCGAGATCCAACGACTCTTGTGCAATGTTGTTTTAGCCTCCGATAGGCTGTATTCTCACCATTTCTTCATGTTTTTCTCTTTGTGATAGTCTTTTCTGCCATTTTCTAAGGTTTTCCCCTTGCAATAGTTTTTAAGTATATGAAGACTTAGAGGTTTTTATGATCCATTTTGGATCATGCCTTCCCACTGAAAAAGCTTTTGGACCACCAAAAGTTGGTTTTTAAGCATTGATCAAGTGAGGATACAACTTCCTCACTTGTCCAATCTCCATCCATCGTGCATTGCTAGTTTTGAACCTTTGAGTCTGATTCTCAGGTACTCAACATCCCCTCTGTGTGTGGTTCTCACCTTCCTGTCCAGAACTGTGTCTTCCTGCAACTCATTGAGATATTCAGGCAACAAATCATCAATAGAAGGCAACTGACTTTTCTCTTCGAGATCTTCAATCAATGAAGGTTCATATAGTCTCAATTTCTCTGCATTAACGACCGAATAGATATGCATATAAGCTGGAAAATCAAGGCGAAAAGCGTTTTCACCAATTTTCTCAAGTATCTTGAAAGGACCATACCTTATTAGTTTCATATTCTTACCTTCACATTGCATTCTGTCTTTGCTGATGTACAACTAGACTTGATCACCATCTTGGAAGCTATGCTCAATTCGATGCTTGTCATTGCTTTCCTTGTACTTGGCCTGGCTTCTTTCCAATTGTTCCTGCACTGCCTGGTGAATTTCTTGGATCAATTCAATGAACTTGGTTGCTTTGTCCACATCACTATGTCCATCAACTACTATGTCTTTACTAAAGACAAAATCCAAGGGAGACTTTGGTATAAAACTAAAAAAAGTCTCAAAAGGATATCTATGAGTAGAAGAGTGCTTGCCAGCATGTTTCACATAACACAAATGTTCATCCCAAAGTTTGGGATGCTTGCTGCAATAGCCTCTAAGCAACTAGATCACTGTCTTGTTGACCACCTCTATTTGACCATCTGTTTATGGATGAAATGCTATGCTTTTCTTCAATTTGGTGTCCATCAACTCCCATATACTTGACCAAAACTTCCCAACAAATCGGGAATCCTGATCAGATACAATAGAAGTAGGTAACCCAAAATGAACCCATACATGCTAAAAGAAAAACTTTGTTGTTTGTTCAGCTGTAACCTACTTGTTACAAGGTATCAAAATACACATTTTTCTGAACCTATCCACAATAACATATGAAATAATCATGACCTTTTCTAGACTTTGGCAATCCCCCAACAAAGTCCATGGAAACACTTTCCCAAGGACGAGAAGGAACTAGAAGTGGAGTGTACAAGCCTAATTTTATATTACTGGGCTTGCTTGTAGCACACATAGTACACCCTTTGATATATCTAGAAATTCTTTCATGCAATCTTGGCCAATAGCAGAATCTTTGCAGTTGTGCAACTGTTTTACTTACACCAAAATGACCTGATATAAGAGAAGTATGTGCTTCTCGGATTATGTTAACTCTTTCAGTTTGTGGAATGCATAACTTTCCCAAATGATACAAGAGTTGGTCCTTAACATAATAATCCAATTATTGTACTTGTTTGCCATGACTTAAAGTTTCATATACATATTTAAAATCTATGTCTTGAGAATATTGTTGAATGTAGCTTTCATGCATTACTGAGTTATGCTTAAGTATAGTAGATGCATTTATGATTGGTTTGGACAACATATCTGCAACCTTGTTGTGTATGCCCTTCTTATATCTGATGACAAGATGAAATTTTTGTAGAAAACCCATCCACCTATAGTGTCTTGATTGCTGCAATTTAGTTTGTGAGTGAAAATATTGAAGTGGTTGATGATCTGCATGTATGATTGTTTCTTTGCCCATTAGGTAATGTTTCCACTTTTTCACACTCTATACTAATGCATACAATTCTTTATCATATGTGGGATAATTAACTATTTCAGAATTAAATGTCTCATAATGATAGGATATGGGTTTACCATGTTGCATCAACACTTCTCCCATGGCATAGTCACTAGCATCTGTTTCAATCCCAAATGGACGTTGAAGATATAGCAGTGCTAGTACTGGTGTTGTACTAATTTTTTCTTTTAAGGTGTTGAAGGATTTTTTTGTTTGCCTCCCCACTGAAGCACCTTGTTCAATCCTGTCAAAGCATGTAAGGGAGCTGCAATCAAGGAGAAGTTAGCAATAAAATTTCTCCAATATTGTATTGCCCCTTGGAAACTCCTAACTTTTGTAGCAGATTTGGGTTTAAGCCAGTTCACAATGACTTCGACCTTAGAGGGATCTATCTTCAATTCACCACCCCCTACAATATGACCCAAATAATTCAAAGATGTTTTGCCAAATTCACATTTTGATAACTTTACATAGAGATTTTCTCTTTTCAAAACATCTAAAATCTGTTTTACATGCTTCAAATGTTCTTCCCATGTTTTACTAAAAACAAGAATTTCATGTAAATATACAATTACAAAATCATCAATAAAAGGCCTAAGTACATCATTCATAACTCTCATGAAAGTGGCAGGAGCATTAGTTAAGCCAAAAGGCATAACCAGCCATTCATACAACCCTTGCTTTGTCTTGAAAGCAGTCTTCCATGCATCTTTTTCTACAACTCTGGCCTGATGATAGCCACTACGCAAGTCTAACTTGGAAAAGTAAACTGCTTCTTTCAACTGATCTAATAGATCATCAATGCGAGGAAGAGGACAATGATTCTTGATCGATATTTTATTCAGTGCTCTATAATCAATGCACATCCTCCACAAACCATCTATCTTTCTCACCAGTATGATTGGAGATCCACATGGTGATGTGCTTGGTCTTATGAACCCTTTATCGAGCAGCTCCTGTACCTGCTTCTTGATCTCTACATTAGCTAAAGTGAATAACCTATACATTCCGATGTTAGGTAATGGAGCATCTTGCTGCAAATGAATATCATGGACTATTTCCATTTCATGTGGCAAATATTTAGGTTCTTGAAATAGGATATCATATTCTAAAACAACTTTAACTAAATCAGCTTTCTCTTTAGCATCACAGCCCTCAAATACATTGGTTTTATCAGGGTTCTTTTCCTTTACAACCATTAGTAAAAATTTCTTGCATGAGTTTACAATTCTTTCCATCTGCCCTGAGTTTATGAGAGAATAGTTATTTTTGAGTTTATGAGCTCTTACAATATATTCTATTCCATCTTTAGTGAGTTGATACTTATTTTCAGCTCTATTGAAAATGGCTCTATCATACAAGTAAGGACTTCCTAAAACAAGAACTACATCTAACTCAACCTCATCTACAAATGTTGGCCCAATAGCAAATCAAAGTTTACATTGTCTAGTCCAAGGATAATTTTAGGGGCGAATGTTCGCCCTTTGGCGAAATTAAGGGGTTTTAAATTTTTAGTGGGCGAATATTTTTTATCATAGTACATTTTTACAAATCACCTCAAATAGCCCACCTTATTTTAAGGGAGAGGGTAAAAAAGGTAAATTTAGCCCTTGAAATTAGGACTTACAACCTTCCATTCGCCCATTTTCAAGAATAGGTTTTATTTAAGTGAATCCATTCGCCCATTTTCAAGAATAGGTTTTATTTAAGTGAATCCTATGGGCCAAATACCATATTTATAAAAGAGGTATGGTAAATTAATAAAAATATAAATAAATGAGAGGTATGGTAAATAAATAAAACATTTTTTATATTTACTCCATAAGTCACATTATATACATGTAAGGGTGCAAACAAATAAAAATATAAGTGGAGGTATGGTAAATAAATAAAAATATAAATAAACTAGACGTATCGTAAATAAATAAAACCTCTTTTTATATTTAGTCCATAACCCTCGTTCTATTTATGAAGGCTGAAGAAAGAGGTTTTATTTAAATGAATCCTATGGGCCAAATACCATATTTGTAAAAGAGGTATGGTAAATTAATAAAAATATAAATAAACGAGAGGTATGGTAAACAAATAAAACATTTTTTTATATTTACTCCATAAGTCACCTTATATTTACGAACACTCAAAAAATGGGTTATATTTAGGTGAAACCTATGGCCAAAATACTATGGGACAAATACCATGGACTAGATTGTTATTAATACCATGTAAAAAACCATTATTAACCCTAATATTAGAATTAATAAAAATAAAAATGGCACATGGTATTGACCCATGGTATTCACCAAAATGGCACATGGTATTGACCCATGGTATTCACCTGGAATGTAGCCTATTTAAATGGGGGAATTAAACCAGCATGTAGCCTATGCTAAGATTCACTAGGACTTTACAAAGTTTTATTATTTAGTGAAAGACTCGCCAAGATCTTACAAGATTTTATAATTGAGTAAAATATTTGCCATTCCTGGTGAGAGATTCGCCAAAAAATTATATATACATATTATATTATTGATAAAATCGCCTTCCATTTTTCCTATATACCATGGAGATTCGCCCATTTATTATATTTATAAATTTAGGGGGGGTTCTTTAAATTTTCCTTGGTCTAGTCACTTGTAGCTTTGCTTTATCACATACCCAACCTAATGGATATAGCTTCTTGTGAGGTGCTGTTAGTAAGCCCAACTTCTTTACAATTGTTTCAGAAATCAAGTTTACTTGTGATCCACTATAAAATAAAGTATCAATCTTTTGGTGCTTGGAAATAACCCTAATTTGAAAGAGCTCATGTCTTTTCGTCTGATTATCTTCATTATCAATAGATTGTGCAGAATTACTTGTAGATGCTTTAGAATTTTTACCTTTTATACCTGTCACTATCACTGTTGTTTCATCACCTAAGTTTGACCCCAAGTCTTTCTGAATAGCAGTAATAGTCTTCTTCTTCTTACCACCGAACTTCTTAGCTTTCAGCTCTGGATGCAAAGACTAGCAGTGTTCATCATTGTGTCCATCCTTCTTGCAATGTGTGCATAAAGGTTTGTCTTTCTGTACAGTGTTCGTCTTCCTCTCCTTCCATTTCAGCTTCTTCTTTTCCTTTTTCTTGCTTGCAAAGGGTTTTGATGATCCCTCAATCTCTGGGTTCACATTATTACCTCTAGCTTCTGTATGTGTAGCCTAGACTGATACATCATCTAGGTGAGTGGGATTAAACATGAGAATGGTGTGCTTCAAATAGCTATGCAGACCACCTATATACTTCAACAAAGTTTCAGGTGAGTCTAGAGATATGCCTAGAGTTAAAGCTCTTTTTCTAAATTCCTGGGTATAACGTTGTACACTTTGGCCCTTTAATTAGCAAAGAGTTTTCCAACTCATCATTGCTTGTTGCATATAAGCTAGAGGATAGAAATGTTTTTTGATGGCAGAAACAAATTCATTCGAGTTAGAAATAATTTTACCATGTTTCTTCAGATCAGCTTGTGTCTTGCCTTCCCACCATATTAGTGCAGTTCCTCCAAGGCGAAGGCTAGCCAGCTGAATCTTTCTCCTCTCTAAATCAATGTTTTGCACCCTGCAATATACATCAATTTGTCTAATCTAGTTATCTAGCTTTTCTGCATTTAATTCTCCTTCAGAAATTGGAAAATCAAACTTTACATCTAATTTAATCAAAGAAGTTTTCTTCTTTTTCTTTTCAGGGCTAGTTTTATGTGAAGAAGATGATGAGGATGGTGATGATGGATTAGATGGTGGAGAAGGCCTCTCTTCTTTTCCTTTTCCTTCTAGATGGGCAACTAGAAGAGGTTCCTCTACTCTTTTATCTAGTTGAGGTGTTGAAGTGCTTTCACCTCGACCCTACTTAAACTCCCGATACATCTCTTCCACCATGGCTCGCATGGCCATAAAACTTTCCATGAATTAGGCTTCTAATTCCCATGGGGTTTCTTCTGCCATTCTCCTCTGAGAATAGACTCTCCCAATCTCTATATTAGCCTCAACAAGTTCTCCTTCTCCTAGTTTGAGCTTTAACCTAGTTAGCATTCAAGAATCCAGCACAAGCTTGTCTAACCTTAGAAAACCTAAATATCTGATACCTCTTGATCTGAAAATAAGATCTTAGACCAATATTAAGGTATTACAAACTCATGTGTAGGATTTTCCTATATTACTTAGTGCAACGGATCGATAAGATTGCGAATAATTAGACAATAAGCACTTAGAGTAACATAATAGACACACACACATAACACAACAAAATAATCAAGGATTTCACCCAAATATCCTGGGCTATGTCTCTTGGTCCAGCCTCCAGTGGTGACCTCTCTATTATGTATTTAAGAGGATTTTTTACAAATGTGAGCTCAATTGAGTCTCAACACAATAGGGTCAACTTGAATCCCTCAAGTCTCTCTGAGTACACAGACTCTCCCTCTCACTCTCTGTCTCTATTTTCTCTTTGTCTTAGCATTCCTGCCTCTGTCTCTGTCATTCAGTGGATTTTAAGCCAATCAGTGCTTGTCTGTTTGTTTTCCCCTTTTAGGCTTTCTGGCTTCTGGCCTCTGTCCATTCAAATCCCCTCTGAGCGTTAACCAATCATGGTGTAACATCTTCAGGTATGGTGGCCACCTGTTTTGTATCAGAAGGGACTATCGGCGCATTAAAATTCCAAAAAAATGTTGTTTCTCTATTTACATAGAGAAATACACAAAAACGCTGTAAAATCCGCCAAACTATCGTTTATCGGACTTCAAATATTATTAATTTTTCCCTATAATCCTTTCAAATCCGCCCTTGGTCGCTATCGCAAGTCCACTGCTGATCTATATGATTGTTGATCCAATGGTTGCTATTCATTTCAGGTGGCTTATGCATACAAAGATTACCCGCCCTAAAATGTGGTTCTCTCTCTCCAGCGCCAAGCCACGTGTTGGCCAGTGTATGGGATCGGGCAGAGCCCGTCCAATATGTTGGGTCCCTATAATACTAGTAATTACCCCATTACTATTGTATTTATACCCCTTATTAATATTGTTGTGCCCCTATTGCAACCATATTGTTATTATTGTGCCCCATAGAATCCCTCTATTGTTATTTTTGTGGCTTTATATTATTATTGTTAGGTCGACTGGATTATATTGTGACTCCTTAGACTCCTATATATAGAAAGGAGATTTTGTCATTTGAATCATCCAAGAATTGTTCATTTATGTAATGTAAATGAGGTTGTACCCTCGAAGAGGCTGAATTCTAAGGCGTTGATCTATCTTTTCTATCTTTTCTTGAGCTGGTTTCATAACATTTGGTATCAGAGCTTTGGATTCTAGGGTTTTTCTGCTCCAAACAGGTCATCATGGAATTTCCGCTATAACTTTATTTCTACGACGTTTCAGAAGTTTAAAAAAAAACGCATTTGAAAAGAAATCGCGCTGAACTGTGGGTCCGAATTTTAGAATTTTTTGTGCTATATTTGCGGAGATATGAACTGAGGAAGTTGGTATTTTTGCAGACTCCTGAATTACATTCCAAATAGGTGACTTGGGGAAAATCGTCATAACTTTCTCTTTGGGGATCGGATTGAAATTTAATAAGAAGCTATAGAAAGAGGACAGACTGTAGTTTCTTGTATGCATCTTTCAGATCCAAAGGTTGAAACAGTGGCTCATGGCACGTCGTACAAGTTCGCTCTACTGAACTAGTCTATAATCAAGTCACTATGGGAGATTTCACATAAATCTTCCTTGGAGAATCCAATTTGGGTCAGACTTGTGGCATTGGAAAGAGGACACAGAAGGCTACTGCAAGCTGCAATTTCAGAACTGGAGGATCTGAATTTACAGAGATACATCAGATTCAATATCAGGCTTCTACAAAGTGAAAAAAGGTGTGTAGTTTTTTTTTTAAATTTTTGCGTAAGATTGGTTTGAAGGAATTCAAAGGGCATAGTAAAGCATTATTATAGGTAACTAATGCCCTGAGGAAAGAAAATTCAAACACCTAGTAAGGAACCTGAAAGCTCTAGCATGACTCATGAAGAAGAGGAAGAAATGTTACATGATATATCAAAATTACAAGAACAAGAGCAACAAATGTCACGCTCACAAAAGCTAATAGAAGCTAAGATAAATGGCGTGGAATCAAAGAAACTTGGTGTGGAATCTAAGAGAAAGGACATGGAAGCTAAGATGGATGATTCAAAGAAAGATTTCAAGAGAGACATGGTAGATTTGAAGACAGATTTGAAGACAGACATGGCAGATTTCAAGACAAATTTGACAAATTTTCTACAAGAAATACATACTAATGGTGAAAAGGTTGTAAATGAAACTCATGATGTGAAAAAAATAAATGTTAATCATGATTCCATAGACTCTAATGTTAGATCGAAGACCCACCATATTCCAAAAATTGATATGAGGAAGTTTTATGGCAAGGATCCCGCCACATGGATATTACAGATCGAGCAATTCTTCGATCTCAATAATGTGAAAAACACACAAAAGGTATGTATGGCAACTTTATATTTGGAACCAAATCAGTTTGTATGGTATCAATGGCTTTGCTCTCGTAAACAATTTATCACTTGGGCAATTTTTACGAAAGAATTGATAGCACATTATGAGGATACAAAAAGCAACACTTTTTTTAGCCAATTGATAAGTCTCAAACAAAAGGGTTCAATAATGGAGCACATTGAGGAATTCCAAAAATTTAACATAAGGGTAAAAGATATTCCAGAGGAGCATAGGATTGATGTGTTCATAGGGTCTTTAAAGGATAATATCCAACATGATGTTCGCCTTTGGGAACCTGATTCATTAGAGAAGGCATTCAGGTTAGCAAGAAAAATGGAAAGAAAAATTATGGCAACCAGGAAGCATACCACTCACAACTATAAAGACGGAAGTGTTGTTGCCCCTAGTCTTCCACAACCTATAAGGTTGACACCACAACACTTGGAAGAAAAAAAAGCAAAAGGGCTTTGTTACAGTTGTGATAGCAAATAAACTAAAGGTCATAAGTGTGCTGAGAAGAAATTATTCTACATAGATTGTGAAGAGGAAGAAGAAATGGAGAAAGAAAGGTCAAAAGAAGAGGATATACTCCAGGAACAAAGCCTAAATGAAGAAAAAATAAATCTGACCATATCTTGTAATGCATTGGTGGGAATTACCACTCCTCAAACCATCAAGATAGAAGGACAAATCAAGAAGAAAAAGGTAATAGTGTTGATTGATTCAGGAAGCACCCACAATTTTGTTCATTGTAAGGTAGCAAAAGAATTGAATTGCTTCCTATATCCAGCACCAGAGTGTCAAGTAATGATTGCAAAAGGAGGAACAATAAATTGCTCTAGAAAGTGCCATAATATCAATCTATCCATGGGAGAATATGTATTGACTAGCCCAATGCTTTCCATTCCAATGGGAGGTGTTGATGTTGTACTAGGAGTCTAATGGATACAATCCTTGGGTACAATAGCTTTCAAATTTCAATAACTTTTCATCAAATTTTCTACGGAAGGAAAGGAAGTTGAATTAAGGGGTATTGCAGGGAAACCAGGAAAGATAATCAGCTCTAATGGTATGACAAAGCTTCTAAAAAAGGAGCAAAGAGGTGTAATTGCACAATTATGTCCGCTAGATGTTTCCACATAGGAATCATCTATTTCTCTAGATCTCCAAAAAGTCCTGGACAATCATTCCAAGGTATTTGAGACTCCCAAAGGTCTCCCACCTATGCGTGATCATGATCATGCTATTCATCTGATTCAGGGAAGTGTTCCTCCAAACATCAGGCCGTACAGATATCCCTATGTCCAAAAGAGTGAAATTGAACGTATGGTTGCAGAAATGCTAGAGGCTGGTATAATTCAACCGAGTCAAAGTTCCTTCTCTGCTCCAGTAGTATTGGTGCACAAGAAGGATGAATCATGGCGCATGTGTCTGGATTATAGGGAGCTCAACAAGCTCACTATTAAAGATAAGTTCCCCATTCCTGTCATTGATGAATTATTGGATGAATTGCATGGATCAATTTACTTCACCAAGTTGGACCTTCGTTCAGGATATCATCAAATCAGAATGAAGACTGAAGACATTCTGAAAACAACATTTAGAACTCATGGGGTCATTATGAACTTTTGGTCATGCCTTTTGGCCTTACCAATGCACCTTCAACATTTCAAGGTTTGATGAATTCAATTTTCAAACCATTCCTTAGAAAATTTTTGTTAGTATTTTTTGATGATATACTAATCTACAGCAAGTCTTGGAAGGATCATGTTGAACATGTTGACAGGGTGCTACAACTATTGGAGGAGAAACAATTATATGCAAAAAGATCCAATGTTTCTTTGGAGTCTAGGAGGTGGAATATCTGGGTCATATTGTATCTCATGAAGGAGTTAAGGTATACCCTAGCAAAATTAAAGCCATTAAGGAATGGAAAATCCCCACATCCATAAAACATCTGCGAGGATTTCTTAGGTTGACAGGGTATTATCGCAAGTTTGATTAAGAATTATGGGAGAATAGCAGCACCTCTAACAACATTATTGAAGAAAGATGCATTTTCATGGACTCCGGAAGCAACAAAGGCCTTTGAACATCTTAAAGAGGCAATGTGCCAAGCACCGGTCTTAGCTACATTGGACTTCACAAAAACCTTTATTGTGGAATGTGATGCTTCAGGAAATGGAATTGGTGCTGTTCTAATGCAAGATGAAAGACCCATTGCTTTTGAAAGTCGTCCAATCAAGGGAAAGTTTTTAAGCAAAGCTATTTATGAGAAGGAAATGTTGGCAATACTCCATGCACTTAAGAAATGGCGACCCTACCTAATGGGAAGACACTTCAAGGTAAAAATGGATCATGATAGCCTTAAATAATTTTTAGAACAAAGATTATCCTCTTAAGAGCAACAAAAGTGGGTCACAAAGATGTTGGGTTATGACTTTGAAATCATCTACAAAAAAGGGAAGCAAAATGTGGTGGCAGATGCACTCTCAAGAAAGGATGAGGATGTGGAAGCAATGTTGTGCGCCATTTCTATTATCCAACCAGATTGGATAAACGAAGGGAGGAATGGAAGAATGACGAAGAAGTGTGGGCACTTATTCGAAAGTTACAACAAGATTCCAGTACGTCTGATACATTTAGCTGGCAAAATCATTCGTTATGGTACAAAGATCGCTTATACCTCTGTAAGAATTCCCAGCTAAAACAAAATATTCTTATGGAATTGCACACTTCTCCCTTAGGAGGGCACTCAGGATTTTTAAAAACTTACCATAGGGTTAAGAAAGAATTTTTTTGGGATGGCCTTAAATAAGATATTCAAAAGTTTGTGGCGGAATGTTTGGTTTGCCAACAAAATAAAGTTGAAACAATTAAGACACCGGGTCTATTACAACCTTTATCCATTCCAAGCCAACGTTGGGAGGAGGTTTCAATGGATTTTATCACAGGTTTACCCAAGTCTGAGGGAAAGAGTGTCATCATGGTGGTAGTTGACAGACTTACCAAGTATGCACACTTTTGTGCATTATCACATCCATTTAAAGCCAGTACAGTTTCTACTGCATTTATGGAAACAATTCAAAAGCTACATGGAAACCCAAAGATTCTTGTAAGTGACAGAGATCCCATTTTCATGGGAATTTTTTGGACATAATTATTTTCTTGTCTTGGTACTCAGTTAGCTCATAACTCATCTTATCATCCTCAATCTGATGGCAAACTGAGATAGTAAACAAATGTTTGGAAGGATATCTTCATTGCTTTGTATCTGATAAACAGACATAATGGGTCAAATGGTTGCCTTTGGCTAAATGGTGGTATAACAATTCCTTCCATATAGCAACAAAAATGACCCCATTTATGGCACTTTATGGGTATCAACCACCATCCATCACATCATATTTAAGAGAAAATTCTAAGGTTCAAGTAGTGGAACATCACATCGAACATCAACAACAAGTCCTCCAACTCTTAAAGGATAACCTCGTGTTGGCACAGAATAGAATGAAACAACAGGCAGATCAACATCGCAGTGAAAGAAGTTTTGATGTAGGTGATTGGGTATTCCTACGGCTACAACCATATAAGAAAATGTCCCTCAAGCAAGCTAAGAAGGATAATAAATTATCACCAAAGTATTATGGTCCGTACAAGGTGTTGCAAAAGATTGGTACTTTGGCATACAAATTGGAGCTTCCTGCAGCTTCTCGATTGCACCCAGTTTTCCATGTTTCATGTTTAAAGAAGGTTATAGGCGAAAAGCTCCCAGTTCAAACAATATTGCCAGAACTTGACGAGGAAGGAAAAATTATATTGGAACCAGAAGCAGTCGCAGAAACAAGAACTCGACAGCTATGAAATCGATCAATTTCAGAGTATCTTATCAAGTGGAAGAAGTTATCCGCTGAAGATTCCACATGGGAGGATGAGAATTTTATGCAGAAGTATCCAGAGCTACTCAAGCATTGAGGAAAACACATTTTTGAAGGACAGGGGCATGTTAGGTCCCTATAATACTAGTGATTACCCCATTACTATTGTAGTTATACCCCTTATTAATATTGTTGTGCCCCTATTGCCCCCATATCGTTATTACTGTGCCCCATAGAATCCCTCTATTGTTATTTTTGTGGCTTTATATTATTATTGTTAGGTCGTCTATCGCAACTTGCATATGTATCGGCCCCGCTCCTTTGTATCACTCCGATGTGATATATCGCAATCGCATATCACAGAGTCCCCGGGCATTTGGTAAGCGCTCCCTTGTATTTTGTCGATGCGATATTGCAAGTTAACCTGGGCCGTCGATCTGCGTGCTTGATCAACGGTCCTCATTGACTCGCACTGATTTCTATCACAACTTTCATATGGTAGCCTCCGATAGCCTCAACTTACCACCTCTGAATGCAATACGTCGATCGGATCTAGACTTTTGATTGGCTAGATCCGACGGCTCCTGTGCAATATTGTTTTAGCCTCTGATAGGCTCTATTCTCACCATTTCTTCATGTTTTTCTCTTTGTGATAGTGCTTTCTGCCATTTGCTAATGTTTTCCCCTTGTGATATTTTTTAAGTATATGAAGACTTAGTGGGTTTTAGGATCCATTTTGGATCAATAACCTACTTCTACTATCAATTTATGGAAGCTTAAAGATCGAGCTGAACAGTATAACAAGAAGAAGAAGAATCAATGGCACAATACACATGAAAATACTTTGGGGAAAGCCTTAGCTAAAAACCCTACACTATTTTATTATCATACATGGTGAAAATACATAGAAATTATACAAAGCCTTAGCTCTCACAACTAGCCAGCTCTCAGTGCAATCCTCACAGATGCTCACAGGTAATCTTGGCTTCTCTCCAGCCTTCCTCTCTGCCCTCCAAGCTCCTATTTCCTTGCATTGTTCCTTCTGGATTATTTTCCTTTACCAAGTGGATGATCAAGCCTTCAAAACTACACAATCCTCAATGATGAATCCTTGACTGCATGCAGAAGTTTTCTCCATGAGAAAACACATGAAATTGATAGTACATTGTCATTGAATTTTAAAATCAACTAGGTCTTTCTTAGAATAGACATGCATGAGTTTCTGATGAGGGAATATTTAGTTAACTAGAGTAGCACTAGTTAAGTGCATTAATGCATCAACTAACCATTAAATCACTATTAGTTCCTCAAATTGTTTGCAACTAATTTAACTGGACTTAACTTAGTAAACTGAGTTAACTAATTACAACTCAAATATAACTCAATCTTATCTCCTTAATTTAAGGGATAACTCTTGCATGACTTCAAAAAGACTTCTAACTTGAATTTCTCCAACTAATTAATTTAAAATAAATTAATTAATTATTTCCAAGTAGTTGTTAAGACTAAATTCGATTTTAATTAACAATTTAATTCAAGGACAAATTAAATTGATATATTCTTGTTGCCATATTTCAACACTTGTAACCCTCCCTCGCCTAGGGGGCATGGGGACAAAGCATTATATGAGTTCTACTCTATTATTTGGTCGAGCCAATCCTTACTCATCATGCAACCGATAAAACTCTGGTGTTCATCTGTGTTGATTGATTACCCACATCCACACATGGACTCTCTCAAAAGGCATTATGCGTAGGTCATCTTGCATGGTTACTTGTGTACATTAGTGTGTCATTCATTTTTGTGCAGTGTGGTTTGGTGTGTTAGTTTTCAAACATCTTTCCTGTTTACTATGTTTTCCCTGCTTTGTAGATGTCTGTGACTCCTCACATCAGTTTCGCTGATGGTGCTTGCCATAGTATCCAGAATCTTTCCTCCACGGCGTGGGCCATTTATGACCCTCACGGTGAGTTGATTGATCTTCAAGGTATTTTTTTAGGTCACACAACTAATAACATTGCTTAATACAATGTAGTCACCGAATTGTTGTCATAAGCCATTGCTCTTGACATTCGGGAATTGGTTTTCAACCTGGATTCACAGCTTGTTGTCCTTCAACTCAACGGGCAATATTCCGTCAGAAACCCTTAGATATTGAGAATGTATCTACTTATTCATCTACTAGAAAGGAATTTTGATTACATTACATATCATCATATTCCTAGATGCATGAATACATTGATAGATGAATTAGCTAATTATGTGTTGGATAGATATTTACAAAACATGTGAAAAGCCAAAAGAAACCATTTGTACCATAGTAAGCAAGAAAATACAGCATATATATATATATATATATAGTGATAATGTTTGATACATGAAAACCCCAAAAAATAATATGTGTGTTCATAACATCGGCGGCACGCACGCCTCAGATATCCATGGCACACAGGCCTAAAAAATGTAAAATGATGGACCTAGGAACTAATCAGCATGGTGATCATGGTAGCATGAAACTGCCCGTGCAACACGAGTCAGCAATCGGCAGATCTGGTCCGATACTCCCACCGTGTGTCTCTGGCACTGGAGAGGGATGTCTCCCACCCAAGAATACTTTGGGATACCACGATTCAACCCTTCAAGGTTCCTCATGATCTCCTCCTCATTATCACTCCCCTCCTGATAAGGAGCAACATCAAACTGGAGGGCGGCGTGCCTAGCTATCGGGGACATCCCGACAGGACGTTGTGGTCCAACATCTGCATTGATAAAACAAAATCTTATAAACACATATATATCAAAAACAACTAAAAAATAACAAAATTAAAAATTGATTTTTTACCTTCGTCGTCGAAATTCTCCCCATATGGCAGAGGCATGTCCAATTCTTCACAAAAGTCAATACCACTATATGGCTAATCCTCCATGATGATCAACTGTCGTCATAGCCATGAAACGAAGGCGGGCTTGTAAGACATATGCTGGCCCCCAGTGATCCTAGGCATCAAACGACTCCAACAGGCCATCTGTGGGTCTCGTGACATCAGAGGATCCACCTCATTCAGCTAGTACTGGAACAATGGCACTTGTTCGAAGAAAAAGGTCACTAGTACAAATCCAAAGAAAAATTGCTTCAGATTCCCCGCCTTAGCTTTTGTCAGCTGGCATTTTATGTTGATCTTCATGGCTTCTGCCCAATTGAAGATCATCGGTGTTGTACAATTGAAGGCATATAGAAATTTTGACTTGTTAGTCTCGTGCACTGCTTGGGACCCTGCCACTTTATTGATAGTCAATAGTAGCACTGTTAGTGTCAGATATCACATAGTGGCAATCTCAATATTCCCACTCTTGGATTTGAGGGCTTCAGGGAAATGGTCGGCAAGTAGCATGGATATGCTTGGCCCAATCAGTCGTGACCCATATAGGTTGACTGGTTCCCCTCTTCGGGATATTCCTATGATGAAATATATGTCTGAAGTTTCTAACTTCAGCTCCTGAGCACCAATGATGAATATTTCCCGATTTATGTCTGAGAGACTAATCATGTATCGAAGTAGCTCAGGTTGAGCCCGCATCCTTGGTGTGAGAAAGAACTTGAGGAGACCACAGTTCCTCAAAGCGTTCAGGAAATTTGGATCATTTAGTGCCTGAGTTTCCACATCTTTGTGCTCACGTTCTTTCTAGTCTACCATTTTCAATGATTCTTTCCTGCAAAAACCATGTATTCAAGACAATAATCATTTTTGGCCAATAAAATTTGGATTCCAACGGTGGTTTTGAGAGGAAAATGATTTTTTCCTTATTCACGATGTCAGCACACCTGTTTTAAAAACAGTTGCACCAACGATGCGATTGGGCATTTTAATCACCCTTAGTTAGCGTGATTCCATGCCTAGAACTCGCGCCAACCGAGGGAAATGTTTTTGCCAAAACCTCCTTCAAAAACCCAAAAAATGGATGAAAATAGGAATAAACAGTTTGGAAATGGACCTTAGGGCCTTGGCTCTTACCTGCAACTAGCGGCTCAATGAATGACCTCCCGAATCTCCCACAATCTGTTCCAGAAAAATTAGGGAAAAAATGGGTGAAATTTTTTCCACAGCAAGGTAAAATGGTAAATGGTAAAAAAATATTTACTTTTCCTCCCTTTTATTCAATTTTTCATGAAATAATAGGTTTTGTAAATATTTTTACCTATCTTGCCTCAAGAATTGGATAATGCACTCTTCCTTTTTACGCAGCGATAGGTGATGGATGTTTGACGATGATGTCAAGTCACGTTTCAGCTCTTTCCTCGACGTAAAACTCAAATGAAAATATTGTTGAGTATTTTTCCCTTTTGACTCGTAAAAGAGAATAAAATGGGGGGTCTACTTTCAAGCTCTTTTCTGAACCTTTAAACATGAAAAGATAGTTGAGCCCTTGTCGTTTCGTACTCGTTAACGCATGCGAAACATCGTGCGCCAAGTATATGTTTACCCCTTTTTCGGGCTGGGATGCACTATTACAGAAAAGGTACTCCTTGACTGAAATGGTCAAGCAGTTCTCTCAAGTATCGTTTTCTACCTTTTGAGGCTCAAGAGACACAAATGCACGAAAAAGGGACCATGTGGAGTTTTCTTTTTCTGTGTCTTTTTCAAAATCTCTAAACATGAAAAAGATATTGAGCTACACCTTTGTCAAACTCGTCCAAACATAACAAATGACATTGAATTCATCACCATGACCAAAATGAGCTTCTCCTTCCTAGGGCTCATTAAACTTACTAGGTCAGATTCATCCGAAGGATGAACTTACAGTGCAAGCATATGCTATCCCCTTCAAGATTGCGATTAAAAAATAATTGGGGTATCTGCCAGGAATGGTGGGGGAAGATTTGGAAATCCAATCAGTTCTGTCGGTAGCTCACTCTTGAACATGACAGTTTCTGCTTCGTGTCGGGATGGGATATCCTCCTTTTTATAATTAACCTTCCTAGGTTGGGCCATTTTTTTTTTGCTTCCATTTGATCTCTGCCACGTCATTATGACCACCGATCCTATGGATCCAAAAGCTACCAAACTTCTAGTCATGTCGTCGATATGTTCAAGAGTTGTCCTTCTGCAGTTACACTTACCCCTGATTCTCTGTATCATCCAAAATAATTTTGCATCCCTTTGTCTCGTCTCAATGATGTGGGATAAATTATGGCCCTCCTTCGACGTGGTCACTTCTTGTTGACTTCAGCTCATTATCTGGGAAGTTGACCAAGAGACTCCCTTCTGGTACCTTAGAGCTTGCATGCCCTAATGGCAAGTTATTCACACTTGACGACAAGTTCACATCATTGGCTTTTGATCAAATGATTTCACGAGTGTTCGACTACAGTCCTTCTATTCACATTCCATGAATTGTGTTGATAGTACCTTGAGGACCATTGTCATTATTGGTGGTTTCTCTCATGCTTGTTAACAGTTTACATCATCGACTGGTAATCAAGCGATTTTCTAGCACGTTTGACGTCAAAACATCTATTAACATGTTAGAATTTGTACTTTGATCAGGTTTCGTTGGAGCACAAGAACCTAGGCTTAGATCACAAAAATCCAGGTTGCAAAGAGGTGTGACATGATTATGTTGATATGCATGTCTCTTTCAGATGGATGGTTGCGACCATACCATGAGTTATCATATGTGATCCTTCTCATTATTGGATGGCTACAACCATACCTTGGTTTCGATATGATCCTCTTTATCGGATGGATGTGCCAATGCATGGATCCATTTACATGATCATTCTCTGGATGGCTGCATCCATGCCACGATTCATGTATCATTTGAAAAAAAAATTTAGTTATGTTTTTGTATCTCGTACTTGCTTGTAGGTTTTCCAATGACAGACTCCGGTTCCTCGCACTAATTCATAAAGCATTTCATCCCTCACTCTAGTTAGGCCTTCACACTTTAGGGGGCATCTATTACACAAAATTTTGTCACTGTCCCTATACTCCTCATTCCTTGATCCTGGAGGACCTCTACAGTGAACCCTACATGCTTTCCTTTCATGAAGAAACTCCCATTGTGTCCCTCTTCATGAGAAAAACAATTCCCTTTTGCACCATTTCCCAAAAATCTTGTGTTTTTCCCAGTTTAAAAGATCGACACTAATGACCCTTGTCCTCCTCACACCAATATGCAATGATTAACACTGTCCCTAGCACCGACTGGAGCGACTGGGCTTTGTTTCAGCCACACTGATCCTCTTTTGGAATTTTTTTTAAATAAGGAGTTGAAGCTTCCATCTCTAGAAGCTTCGTAATGGAAGTCTGGTAAATGTTTGAGCTCGATGGAGTTGAGGATGTCAGTTTGGGCTCTTTTCCCCTATAAGGATGGTACTACCTCAAGAGATAAGACCTTCCCATGAGAAGAGGAACCATCTCTGATCCATTCATTCTATATAAGCCTCCATTTTTCCCAAGCACAAGCTAGTGTTGAAGTGTTAATGTTTATTTGCTAGTGGTAATTAAGTTTGGAGTAAACAACAATCTATTCATAGTTGTAGCTCTCTAGTTGTGTGTAAGGGAGAAGTGTGAATTTGGTTTAGTGTGAAGCCAAAAGGGAAGAGCCTCAAAACTATCATTGTTGAGGCCATCATGGAATGCTAACATAAGTGTGTGGGATTCCGATTTTGTCGAAGGAGAACAAAAATGTAAAGACAATGGTTGTAATCTCTTCTTGGTTTAATATATATGCAACTATCGACTAATTTCCTACATACTGTGTCATCTCACATGATTATGGCTTAATGTTTCTTGACTTGCTATGTAGGTTGAATTACAATTTGTCTATTATCACGGTTGTTGTTTGCTGTTGTTTAATTGTTTCAGGTGTTCGAAGAAGGAAACGGGAAATAGCTGAAGTGAGAAAGCAAGGTATCACGAAACGAGATAAGCATACCAAGAGGTAGGCCCTCTTAATTGGTTCTAACCTAAGGAAATATTCCATAGAATGTATTGGTTGTGGCTAGGCTTGCTATTAGGCTAGAGGAATTGTTTGTGTCTGCACTCATAATTTTACTTCACCACTAATGGAAACAATGTCGGAAGTTACTGATAAATACCTCCCTTTTAATGGAAACCCTAATCCTTTCCATGATTTTGCTAATGTTGGTCCTCCTTGTATGACTACATTGTCACTTCCTAAATTCATGATAGGTTTACCTGTATGCCTGTTCTCAACTTATTTAATTCCAAATACTCTAATTGTACCAAATCAACCAAGTTTTTCACCTCAACCAAGTTAACCATCTCAGCATCACCAACCTACTATTGACCCTTTACCTTCTTCACCCAACATGTCCTCCTCCCTTTCCTCCTCTTCGATTGGTAAAAGACTCAATGTTAGTAACCATGTGACTAATAAGAAGAAGAAAGGGAAGAAGAAGAAGAAGCAATATAAGAAAGAAGTCAACCAACCAACCATGGTTGTAAGTATTGGTAATGTTGAGGAAACTTCCACAATGCATTGTAAGCCAAAATACCCTTGCAAGCTTTGTAAGGGTGACCACTTCCTTATCAATTGTCCTAGTATTCCTAAGGTCTTGGAAGTATGGTCAAATAATTCTCATCAACTTACTATTGATCCATCAACCAGTGATTCTCAGATTCCAGGTAAAAATATTAAGGTCAGGTTTCTTTGTAGGTTATGCAAAGTGACTCATCATAATCACCTTTTCCCTCACATGGATGAAGCCTCAAAATTGTTTGGAAAACTTTTTTTTCACAGCAACAACTTCTAAATAATTACCATAAAAATTTTCCCCATCTACCTTCAGTTGAAGAAGTGATTGATCTGAATCCAAGTATAGTCAATCCCACTCTTCCGTTGGAGGGTGAAACATGTATCACTCAAATTGATGGACTATTTGTTGATCAAGTGGCTGAATTGATTCCATATTTGGTCGATCCCACTCTCCCTTCAAAGAGTGAAATTCATACCACTCAGGTTCTTCATGTTACCTCAGATTCTTCCACACATGGGGTCATTTCATCTATTCCTTTTGAACCCCATCCAAATAATGGGGCTATTTCTTTTGATTGGAGTACACTGACAGAACCTCGTCTTCCTACTTCCACCCCTTCCCAAATTATTGTGAAGGCTTATGGTAAGAATGTGTGGTGCATGAATGTACATGAAGGTGCTTCTGTCGGTATTTTATCCTCATCTTCTTGGCAAGCTTTGGGTTCCCCGCAGCTTGTTCTTGTTACACAGAATCTGTTAGCTTTTAACAGAGCCATTAGTGAACCATTAGGAATCCTTCCTAAGTTACCTATTACCTTGGAAGTTAAAATTGTATGTATTGATCTTATGGTAGTCCAAGGTCCCTCGGACTTCAATTTTATCCTTGGTGGAGACTATGTCTATGCCATGGAAGTTTTCATATCGACACTCTTTTGCGTGATGTCTTTTCCTCACAATGGAAACATTGTGACTATTGACTAGCTTTCATTCAATGTCTTGATTCGACTACTAGCCATCCAGCATCCCTGGATATTCCTTATTTTCAAGTGGTATCCACCCCGCCATAGGTTAATTATGTGGCAACCATTTCCATGTCTTCAATTTCCGATGCAAGCAAGCCTCTCACTGTTTACTCGGCTTCCTATGACTTAGATCCAATAATTGATATAGGGAACCTTATGGGGGAACTTGAAATAGATTTTCTTGCCCCTTCTGATTCTCTTCACATGTATTCCTTCTAAAGATATATTCTTCCTTCTGATGAATATCTCTTGGAAGCCATGGTCAAGAAACATCCCTTAACATGTGTTTCTTCCAAGTGGAAGACATGAAACAACCCATGAGGATGGTTCTTTTACTATGTCAACCATGATAAAACAAATTTAACAAATTTTTCAGAGGATGCTTCTTTTATTTTGTTAATCTTGTTAAAAATGAAACAATTGATTGTGATCATAATTATTTTGTTTCAAGCTCGCATAAAAATGAAACCATTCGAGCATAGTTATATTTCAAGCTCGTTAAAAAATGAAACAAGTCAATTTTTTAAATAGAGTCTTTTGTGTGATATTATCAAAAAACTTTATTTCATTTGCCTATATTGATTACTAACGCAGATGAAGCAAAGCTCGGGGGGCATGTGCCTCTTCATGGGTACATTGTAATTTTTGGGCCTCATTTTACAATTTTCTATTACTTTCCCTATTTATCTTGTGTTACATTTGATTACTCATACATTGACATTGGTAAACATCTGTAAGAAAGTAGAAACAATATTCATTCATATATTGTACAAGATACACAAAAATAGTAGTATTTTTCATTATATAAAACTTTGTAAATAATGTGGCTTTTACAAAAAATGTCATCGAAATACATGAGGCCCTGTGACCTTTATTTTCCAAACCTGCTGATACATCATCAAAAATTAAAAATATAGCCCTCAGACTAGTCACTACACATGATGATGATCATGGTAGCATACAATAGCATGTGCTACTTGTCGTAGAAAATGGCTAATGGGACCAGGAATCCCTGCAGTATGCCTCTGGTAGCGAAGAGGAAAATCATCTATAGCAGCATCTGGAATATCCAAAGTCAACCTCTCAAGCTTGTGCTCTATCTCTATCATTGTCTCTACCACCTCCAGGTTTTGCATTATTGGAGTTGTTGGTTGCTCACCACACTGGTAATATCTACATAATCCAGTTGGTCTCACTGGGGCCACATCTACATTATCATTTCATATAATTAACTTTGGATGCCAAAAATAAATAAATAAAATGAAAATTTTCAAAAATCAACCAAAATGTGAAGTTTTACCTATAACACCCCACTGCATCCCAGGAGGTAGTGGCATGTTCGGATCTCTTTTGTAGTCCATACCTTCATATGGGAAATCTTTGATCGTGATGATCTGGTTTTCTAACCACTCGAGGAAGTCAAGAGTAAATCTGATTGTTGGTCCTTCGCCACCTCCATGGTGTGCCATAAGTGTAACCCATTTCTACATGCATAGGTTACGAGGCCCTCCTCTCTCTAAAACTACCTATGGAGCCAGAAGAGGAATCCTCTCCAAAGAAATTGAAATAACGAAGGCACCATACCCAAATTTTTTGAGTTTCCTGTTCTGACCCTAGTTAGTTTCCCCTTTAGATTATCAACTATAGCCTCACTCCAGTTAAAATGGTACCCTGAAAGCAATCCACAATGTTTTTCATTTGAGCCTTCGAGAGAAAATGTAAAGCTTCACTACCACAGTCGTTTACAGTGAACTCGACGACTTTCAAAGGAATTTATGCAATGATTTTGATGTCAATATAGCCATCTTTGAGAACTACTCCATTGGTACAATGTTGTATCAAATAGGTAGCATTGGTGTTGCTACATCGTCTATGCCCATACACATTGATTTCCACCCCACAATGTGGAAGTCCACTTAGGAAGTGAATTCCATCAGCATCAATGACAAGTTTGTGGTCTCCGATGATGAAACATTCTTCATGAACATTCCACTTGTCTACCGTCCATTCTAGCAAGTCGAATTCGGCCTTCATGCCCGAAATCGTAAAAAACTTGTACAAACCATAATTTTTCAAGACCTGTATGGTTGTTGGATCATTTAGAGCATCTATATCTTGTTCTTCATGCTCACATTCTCTCCATTACATTTTTGTGGTTCAAAAGATTGCAACTAAACATTAAATAACATTAGAATGAATTATGGAGAGATTTAGAAAAAAAATTGGTGTTTTTCGTATTAATTTTCTTTCCCTCGGTGTTGAACGTGGCCAACTTCAACAAACAGTGCACATGTGCATGTTTTCTTTCCTAGAAGCTAGTGTTTAAAAATAAGTCGATGTGTGCAAGCCTGATAAAGGTGACCTACACACATCGAGGGTGAAAATCAATTTTAAAACCCTAAAAAAACCTAACTCTACGATGAAAAGCTAAATAAATGGCATGAAAATGAATAACTCGGATAGACTATTTACCTTGAGGAGACGGCTCACGATCTTGTCCAATGATTTTCCTGGAATCAACTTCAAAATTTTTGGGTAAAAATGACTTCTATCGCTCTCAAAAGGATAAAACACAAATGGTGAATTTTTTTTTTACTATTTGGGCTTTTATAAGTTTTTAGGGCTAATTAAATAATATTTTCTACCTATTGACTTTTTAAAATCCAATTTTATAATGTTTTCATTTATTTTTTTAGCAGAGATAATTATTTCAAGTTTAAATGTGCAAGTTATAGGTTAATTATGAAAACATATCATTTTGGTACTAAGCACATTTTATCACTTTTTTAAACTCATTATAACTTGTGAAAAAGAGAAAATATGGAGTTCTCTTTAAGCCCTTTTCAAACTCAAAAATTAAAATATCATTGAGTACTTGATTGTTCGAACTTGTAAAAATAAATGAACAACCGTCCATTCCATATAAATTACCCCTTTTACAGAAAGAATCAGACTATTTACGAAAAAAGGTGTTCGTTGACTAATCATGGTCAATAGAGTTCTCTCCCGCATTATTTTATCCTTTTTTGGGCTTGAGGGACTAAATTTATGAAAAATAACACTAAGGGGTTTACTTATGTTTTTATTTTGGCTCCCTAAAAGCTGAAAAACACCGAGATTTTCTTTCTCCAACCTCATTAAAATTTTACAGTAAAATAACTAGACGAGTTTCCTTTTTGTGTCTTTTAAAACTCTTTAAACATAAAAACGACATCGAGTTACTCATTCACTGAACTCATTAAAATTAAATAGTACAGGACTCGTTAAGCATAACGATACCAAACCACTCATTCTTAGGGTTCATTAAAAATACTTTGAAGGGATCGTCTGAAGGATGAGCATACAAGACAAGCATATGTTATCCTCCTCAAGCTTGTAAAAAATAAAGAGGCACTTGCATGTAAATGGTGTGTAAAAGTGACAAAAAATATTTGTTTTGCATTTGTAAAAGGTAGTAGTCACTCTTGAACATGAAACCCCATCACTTTTCATGTTTGGGTTGGGAAATCCATTTGTTACTCAGTTGACCATACCTCATTTGAAAGTATTCAATTGGTTTGGGTTTTATTTTTGAGTCAAATTCTTCCAAGTAATTATGTTGTGTCTCTGATATGTTCAAGAGAAGTTCAACCTTAGTGAAAATTACTTTGTCATTCTTAGCATTCAGTTGCATAGACCATTCGTGAGACAGTCCTGGATTACTCTAAATTGTTGTTCTTCAAAACTTGACATGAATTTCATGTTGTAGGCCCTCTTGCGATGAGTCGCTTCCGATCGACATCAACTCATAATCTAGGAATTTGATCTAGAAATCTTCAGTGCCTTAAGGCTTGCATGGCAGGTTTCTTGCCTTCGACTATAGGTTCTCATCATTGGAATTCGATAAAATTATTATATGAGTGTTTGACATCAAATCGTCTATTCACACTTCATATATTGTACTGGAAGTACCTTGAGAGCCATTTTCATTATCTGTGGTTTCTCTCGCACTTGTTAACGATTCGCATCATTGACTAGTAATCAAGTGGTTTCTACCATGTTCAACTTCGAGACATACACTTGCATGGCTAGATTCGTACTATGAATCAAGAGACGGAGATCAAGACCTTGGATCTAGTTTCATCCATCCATGCTACGTGGATTTATTAAATATTCATGATTGTAAACATAGATCCATTGACATGGATCTTCAGACGTATTTACATACTGTGATATTGAAACATTTATGTTCTGAGTATGGGAATGCCTACCTCAATGATGATATTATATATGGCATTGTAACATTTGTTTGATTGTTTCAGGTCTCCGACTACAGTCTCCAACCCAAACCTTCTTATGATAAAGCACTTCAGTCATCAAAATATTTCTTCTGACTTTGCGCTTGAGGGGGGAATCTGTCACACATCATTTTGTCATATTATGCAAATGACCATTGGTTTGGATCTCTCACTATCCAAAAATGTGTCCTAGATGATTCCCTTCAAATTTTGAAACTAAATTATCCAAAAGAAAGTGGAATTTCTATATCCTATGGTACAAAACCTTGAGTTTGGCTATATTTGTAGTTTCCTAGCTGATTCATGCGCATACACAGAGAATACCATTATTATCTACACATAAGTACGTATTGTCTTCCACTATTACATGCAAACATGACTTGAAGTACATAAAAATAAAAAGTAAAGTCTAGAAGCATTGTTGGTAGAATCTATCCCAACCAACTTCGAATGAGTGCCTATTCAGTTTTGATCCCTCCCATCATGGAGCAACTCCCCTTCCTTTGTGATACCTCTATCCCACTAATAGTGGATCTCATCCCTTGGAGAATGGATCCATAACTTCCCATTCTTGGCCTATAAAGCCACTACAAGTATGAGAATTGGAAGAGGACTGTTGGAAGTAGGTTTATGTTGTTGAGATTAGGTTGGAAGGCTTTTCTTCCAAGGGAGAGGGTTGGAGATTATAGAAGAGGCTTGCTACATCAAGGCTACATGGTTGTAAGGCTTTTCTATAGTTTTATGAATATAAGAAATTTTTCTTTCTTAGTTACATCTCCATTGATTTAATTTGTAGGATTCCTTGATCACCTACATAAGTTTTGGTTGCATAATTGATCAGTTCACATGTATAATTGGTTAATTAATTCATTTATCTCTTTGATTATATGTTGTATGCTTTAATATCTTGTTTTTCTTGGTATTTTCAAATCTCTTTCAAGACAATGCGGAGAAGCTGTTGAGAGTGACGATGGGACATATAGAGCATCAAAGAATGAGTGATTGGAAATTTTGAGGGACTTCATCAATCAGTTCACTAAACCGGTAAGAGGCCTCTTTCATTCTATTTGCTTTCAAATGATTAAAACTTAGAAAAAGGTAGCAGTTACTCTGTGTTTGTTACTAGGGTTCTTTGAAGTCCATGGAGACCACTCTTGTCTGCAAGAGGGATTTTTCCACCTAACATATATCCACATGGGATCTGATCCAAAGACGAGGAGTTTAGAGTCTGTCCTACTACATAATGTGTGGACAACAAGAAGGAACCATGTAACATCTTGTCAATCATGGTCAATTCTCTAGCACAATATGGAGGAGAGTCCAAAATTTATTTGGATACTTGGATTGATCTCACAATAGTGTGATTGAAACATTGGAACAATGGAGAAAATCTATATTTCCTGGCTCGATATTCAATATAGCACGGGTCCTATTTTTCAGATTTGTCATGTGGGCTATTTGGAAAGAAATGAACAAGAGAATATTTAGAAACAAGTAGAAATCAATGGATCGAACATAGTATATGGTTAAGCCAAATATCAGAGAAGCCATCCTGGAGGAACCTTGGAACCCTGATGATTGGAAAAACCATCCTATGGAAGCAAATTTTATGAATGAGATCGACTTATCTCCTAGTATGTTATACCCTATTTCATGGAAACCCCCTCCTCCATTTCCTTCTACTCCTATATATTTGCCTCCATCTGAGGGCTTTGTAAAGTTAAATTTTGATGGAGCTTCCAAAGGAAATCTTGGCTTAGCATGACTTTGAGGAATTATAATGGATTGAAGACACCACGTTCTTAAGATCTTACCAACAAACTAGGTCTATCCAGTAATAATGAAGCTAAATTATTTCTCTATGAAAGGGTTATTAAATTAGCTCTCTTAGCAGGATATATGAAGATCCATATTAACAAGGGTTGTTAATTAGCCATAAGAACAACCTATAAGCTTATCTAAGGAGTTCATTATAGAAAAAATATCCAGGAGTTGGAGGTTTATTAATCTTACATATAGAATATAATATTGTTGAAGACTCGGAATGTCCTTGCTTCAACATCGGGGAAACCACCAGGTCGGGAACTTGAATATTGTTCCTTTTCTGTTTAGGATAGTGGTTCCGACTAGGGATATAGGGACCACTTTCCTGTTCAAATATATCACGAAGTTTTGGGTGTGATATAGATGGGATGAAAACTATTTGATAGAGTAAATATGAATGCAAATAAATAAACATATATCTATCTATCTTATTCCTGAGATATAACTAACTTTGAATATGAAATTTCATAAAGATTTATTTATAAATGAAAGACAATATAGATCATCAAACATTTAAAAGAGTTAAAAAGAATAAAAGATAATTAAATTGATTAAATAGTCAATCATTTAATTACTAAGAACATATCTCATAAAAAATATACCATTTCATACATACAAATAAAGATAACAATTAATACACCTTTTAATACTAAAACAATGCTTAATTGAGTTGTGATATTGTATATAATAAAATAGTGATAAAACTTATCTGACTTTTAAACATAAAACATAGCATTAATAAATGATAATAGTACCAAATATATCAATGCTTTGCTTATGGAAGAAGATAGTCTATGGTCTAGCCTTTCTATTAAAATTATCAAAGAAATACAGAAGTGCAAGTTCCTTGAGTCTTCTTACAAAAATTATGAACCCTTTATCTAAAAACATCAGAGGGTATTTATAAATAAAAGTCATACTATCAAAATAGAAAATGCATATTTTTCTAAAGAGGTTGAAACAAGCACTCCTCAAAATAGGGAACAAAAAGATAAAAATAGCTTATGTTTTAACAAGAAACTAAATATGGGAAGTTGACTGCTATCCCATTTTCTCTTGCAATCTGTAAATAGCTTCTATCGGCTTCAATTCTGGGGGATGGGCTGGCCTAATACACATATGTCCTCCAAACAAGGCATCTTAAAGAGGTGGGAGCATGTATTTAGTTGTATTAATAAGGCTGCGAAGAACTAACCATTATCCATAGGGCTTTACCAAAAACTGTTGATGATATTCAAGATTTAGCTTAGATAATTTCTTGATGCTATATTCTTTTTCCTTTGATTTGTTATGCCAATACTCTATGAGTGTTTGAGTATCTGGAAATCATTCTCTTGGGCACTCAGTAATAAGATTAGCATCTGTTAGACTTTCTCTAATAGTTTTTGTAATTTGGCTTGCTACGTCTCTTTCTCTATAAATTGCTTCTTCAGCCTACTTTATTCTAATATCCCAATCTCTAAAAAGAATATCTTTGTATGATTCTTGTATTTTGGGAAGATTTGCTTTTATTCCATCTGAAATGTCCTGCCAAGTGATGAAATTAGGAATCTTGTTGTTGATATCTTCATAGTATGTTCTTAATTTAGACATTTGATCAGTCAATGAGTCACTATTTTTGCAGAGGTCATTCATGATATTAACTTCTTACAGAAGTTTACTTGTTGTTGTGTGAGGAAAGCATTGATCTCTCCAGCTTCCTTTCTAAATCCTTCAATATCAGTGTCCTTATGTATCTGAGTTATTCTAAGTTGAAGCTGGTTAATCTGCACATTTCAGCTCTGAATATTAGCTTCATTTTGAACTTTCAATTGATCAAACTCAGTTTGTAATTTTGACAACTTGAGTTTCCATTCCTTATCCATATCATGTCTTGAATTAAGTAATGTTTGTTCTAGTTGCAAGATTTTTTCATCTTTTTCTTTAACCAGTTGTTGAACTTCAGTAGCTTTGAAAATGGTGGTTGTAGCATAGGCTCCTTCATATTGCGAAAGCTTAGCTAAATCATCAAATGAATTATCTTGATAATATTTCCATACCACATCTAATGGAATGCTTCTAGGAAGAAGTTCCTGAGAATGTTCCATTCTTCTTTTCTTCTTATGTCAACTCACAACAACACGATGTTCAGGACTATAAAAAATATCAAGAGGCAAAATCTCTTCTACTTTGAGGATGATCTCGGAGGTGGGGACTATAGGGATAACTTCTTTATCCATTTTTTGACTTGATGAATTATTTATAGGAGAATTTGTCTTACTAGCTACAGGAGTCTTATCTATTTCCATTGAAGCTTAATCATGCACTTCCTTCTCCTATGTGCTATCTAGTTCTTTGTTGAATTGATCCCAAAATTTATCAAACTCACTAGTAGACAGGAGCTCTTCTATTTGTTTCTCTAAGAGTGCATTAGTGGGCATCTTTTCTGTTTCTTTTGTAGACGACGAAAAAGATTTTCCTATAGGCAATTCTGGCTATAAAGAAATTAGGCATTCAGAAGGTAGTCCCTGTATCCTTTTATTTTTGTACTCTTGGAATAAGATAAAATCCTCGGGGCCCAGTCAATTTGTGCTAAATGTTACACATGTCTATAAGACTCACATGTCTCAAACAAGTAATCAAAATCATCAAGTTCATGAACAAATGGCTTTACTTTAACTTGAGTAGTGAAATCATGAATGACCTTTTTAGGCTCGTACTGTCTAGGAGGAATAGTGGGGAGTTGCATGCCTTCGATTTGTTTGACATCTAGGGTAGCATGATTGTAATTCTAAAGAGCATAGACTCCACATTGAATAGGAAATTGTGGCCAAATAACCTTTTTGGAGTCTTTCAAGACTTTAATTATACCATGACCTATGGTCTAATAGGCAATTTCCTGGTCCATAAGCTTATCAGGAACATAAATAGGAAGAACATGTGGGGCCAAAAGACTCCAAATACTCTGAAATAAGTTAAATTTTCTTCAGTAAACCAACTACCAATAGCAGTGAAATCTGTCATGGCTTCGTGAGACAACCTAGGGGCATTTTGATAAAAAATGGCTTTGTACAAAGGAAGCATTAACTTATGTATCTACCTACAACTGATGTATCTACCTCATCAAGTCAAATTTTATCATTTATACATCATAGTACATTAATTTACATCATGTCACATCATGAATTCGACCATAAGAGAGAAAAAGTCAAACTAGAAGAAAACTAGGCGAAAAAGTAAGTTTTTTGAGCAAAATTTGTAAATTTTTGCTTGATGCGCAGTGCCTTTTCCAAGCTACGTTTAAAGGCCTCACCCTTCCCCAAATTAGCTCCAAAATGGCTTGTTGGAAAGATAGGTCTCTCTACCCTCCAGGACAAGTAGAATTTTTTGATTTGGTGTTCATTTTCCCTATCAAAAGTCAAATCTCCCAAGACTGGTCAAAATGTGCAAGATGAGGCTGCCTAAATGCAGAGTGTTGTTGAAATCAACTTTTTAAGGTCTTCCTCAACTCCAAATTGAGATCATGATAGCTAATTGGAAATATATTTGTGTCTAGTTATCATTCCACTCATCATGGAAGTCATTTGGCCAACCACACTAGGAGAAATCTTGATTTCCCAAGGTCACTCCAAAGGTGTAGCAATTCTCCTGAGGCAACTATGTTTTTGACATTTCTCTAAAACCATGACACCGGTGAAAAAATTGAAGGAGGTTTTTCTTCAATGGAATATTTTGGACAAAAACCTCTCTCACTTTTCCGAAATGAATTTTTCCTTTCTTAGAAACAACATTTGAGTAAAACCTATCCCGATGTGTGGAACATGGGATTTGTCGAAATGAAGTGGAATGAAGAGGATAAGGGGCTTCTAAATTCTTGAGAAAGTTTTGGGAAGTAGGGAGGGATGTTAGGAAACAAATTAAAGTGCAATTTAAAATATTGAGTGAGGGGAAGGGGTCCAAAAGGGAAAAACATGGGGCTAGCCTAGAAAATTGTCAAATTGTAGCAAGAAGCTAGGGTTTGTGGGAAAATGATGAATTTGAGGGATATCAGTGATGGGAAGTGTTTAGTAAGGTACATTAAGGATAGGGGAAGGTGTATGAAAATCAGTATACAAGTTTTGTTGATGATTTGACCATACAAGAGAAATTACCTTCAAAACCCTAGGAGAGGGAAATGAGCCTTACCCAAGCACAACTGAAACATGTGGTAGCAAGGGGACAAGAAAGTAGTTCAGTAATGCTAATAGGCTCCTCTCTAATTATTTTCCCACCCCTGTGAGGTCTCCTAGGCTGTACATTCCTATCCCTTGAACTGTCACTTTGTGTTTCTTCTTCATAGCTTGAGTCACTGTTTCTTGCCATGGTGCTTAGTGCTTGTCTTAGGAAAATGATATTATGAAGGTATGGTGAAAAATAATGATGGAGGACAATGGTGATGAGTATGAAGAGATTTTACTCTTGGGAAATGGAATTGGGGAATGAAGGGATTAGTTTTGGGAAACTAGGGTTTAGTGAGGGATTTAGGCTTTGATGAGGGAATTAATTGTTTTAGGGAAGAGGGATATGAGAAAATGGGATAAATGTAGTGATTTAGGGTAATAATAGAGTGAAAAGGGTTTTGGGATATGGATTGTGATTATGAAGTAAAAATTGACAATGAAATGTAAAGAAATGAAGACAAGCTAGGGTTTAACTTTCAACAAGAAAAACTCATGAAGAACACAAGTATGACGTCAAATTTAGCTCTAGAACAATGATCAAGAATCACAATGCAGTGTTTTTGAGGGTTTTTGAATGATTTGGAGTGATTTAGCAAGTTCTGGGCTGATGCACAACGCACTGGGCCCAATGCGCAGTGCCCTCCTGATGCGCAGTGCCCTTGCAAATTAACACTAGCGGAAAGTCACTGATGCACAACGCTAGTTTGATGTGGAGTGCACTACCTCTAATGCGCAGCGCCAGGAAAACTTGCTTGGAAAACAGGGTTTTTTGTCTCCTTGGCTCCAAATCACGATTTTTTGCTCTCCAAGGGTATCTTACACAATGAAATAGATGAATAACACTCCTTTCACTTTATATATGGATGCCTTTTGATTTTCCTTATTTCAAACCCACTTTTATAATGTCAAAATCACTTTTGCTTAAATAACTTGGTTTTTCCTTTGAAGTGTGACTTTTCTTGATCAATTGATGAACTGATGTATTGATGATTTTGTTTTTTGCAGTGGTTGGAGTTGGCAAGGTGACTAAGGGAAGTAGCTGGAACTTATTACATATAGAGAACACTTTAAATTACATAAAATTTGTACAGAAAATGAATAACTCTGTTTAAAAACAATTTATTGAGCATATTCATCAGTGCATTTATGATTCTTTAAACTTATAAAACCTCCTCATGTGCCAGGTGACCTTTTATTGAGTTTTGGATGACCATGGTGGCAAACCCTAGACCTAACGAGACTAAAACCCTAAAACTGATTTTGGTAAATGAAATGAAACAAAATGACAGTAAATGACCTAAACATGTGAAAATACGCTAGCAGGAAAATGCCATGAGGGAAATTACAATGAACCACTACCATCAGTTGATCCATGACCTAATGGAATGTAGCTGATCAAATGGGACACCTAATATGCATGCCAAAAAGAGAAATTTGATCACTGATGGAGGGATGAAGATACCGACACTAACAAGTTCCACAAATAGTTTGGAACTAATTTAACTAAACATAACTCGTTCAACTGAGTTATCTAATTACAACTCACAATTAAAATCATACTGGACCCCTAAAATATAGGGAGAACATATACATGACCTCATAAATACTTCCAAATTGAAATTCCTAAGATAATTAAGTTAATTAAACTTAATTAACTATTTACAAGTTTCTATAAGAATAGAAATAGATTTTAATTCTCAATTTAATTCAAGGACAAATTAAAGTAGAGTTTTTGGATTCTATTTTTAACATTTCTTGTTTCTATTTTCAACACCTTTTCTTTTCTTTCCTTCTTTGGATATTTCAATGGAATTTCATTTATTAGTATTAGCCTGTAGAAATGAAATACAGAGGAACTTTTTAGATCTCCAAGGACGAAAGGACAAGCGGGACAAATACATACGTTTCAAATAACAACTTGCGAATTAAATCAATTTCGTCAACCGAGGAACATTAAAACCGTTAGATTTGAAATTTATTGAAAATCTAAGTGCACATGAATCCTCATTAAGTGGAGCTTAGTTAACAATTTCGTATCGCAGGTCTTCTTTGGAAGTATTTCATTTGAAATGATGTTGCAATGTGCGATTTGCGATATGCAATATCACATACATGCATAGGAGATTAGGGAGTGTTTCTTTTATATTACAATCGTAACATAGAGATGTATGAGCTAATAAAGATTCGGTAGGGATGTGCGAATTGTGATCTGTGATAATGACGTGTCTTTGTGGCGAATCCAATGAAGATTATGTGTGGGAGTGCATTTTTCTTTGTTTTCTTCGTTTTATTACGAGAAGCTTTATTTGCAAATGATATCCCATATTGCAATGTTTGATAAGGATATTATCATGACTTCTAATCATTTTACAATGTGGAATTTTATTTAAAAATAAACCTAAGTTATTCAACTAGGACTTAAACCTAAAATATAACCGAACATGTCATCTTTTTGGTTTTTTAGAATTTTTTGGAATATAAATCTAAAGAAATTTTTTAAAAGGGTCCCCATTATTTAAATGTTCTATTTATAAATAATAGGGGATTGTTGGGTACCACAACAATTGGTGATTCACTAGAAGAACCAATTATCTCTGAAAATTTGTAAAACAAACTTTTAAACTTAAAAGTAAGGACCTTAAGGAAAGAAAAACAATTTTGAAAATGAGATAAATAAAATTACTTTGAATCAAAAGTTTCACTTAATTGTAAAGTTCCTTATCACTTTTATAGATAAAAATCTTTAATCATTAAAATCAGTCCTTAATTGGTAATAAAGATAAAGTAAAAGAATATTTGAAACTTAGCTTTTGATGAAATTATTTTGTCATAGATAGGGTCATTGCGGCCAATAGGCATCCATAGCCTCGACAAGGTTATCTTTTTCCAAATGATGAACCAATATCCCATCCATGTTTGTAAATCTTTAGAGGATATTTTGAGGATTCATTTTCCTTTTTAAGAATCTTTAGAAGTCATTGTCTTGGTTTGGTGGCTAGATAATGACAATGCCATTCACAAGTGATAAGACTCGTTGTCTTATACGTTATTTTTTTAAGAATAAGCCACTACCCTGGTTTGGTGGCCAATAATGACAATGTCAACCTATTATTTCCTTATGATCATGGTAAGCAAGCTCATGATGAGACTTCTTATCTTCTAAGTTTCTTATATTTTTGAATTACACTCTAAAAATACTTGAACAATGAGTGGGGAGGTTTGTATACTCCTTAAGAGTAATGGATGACAATTGAAGCTAAAGATACTAAGATTTCAAAATATCATTTTACTTTGTTAAAGGAACCTTTCTTCACTAATTATCAAGAATGAATATTTTATGAGGTTTGAAGTGATAAGGATCTACAACTTTAATGTATAAAAATTTCAGAGTTTTAAAGTATTTATCTGGTCTTCAATTTTGAGATTGTTTTCTCTTAAAATCAATACCTTTCAAGTTTAAAGTCATAAATGAATAGATATTTTTAAATGAAAGCCAATAATGTGTTACTCAATCTTATTTATAACAAAAACATGGATATATACATATAATACAGTAGAACAGAAGTCCTACGAAAATAATTGTTTGAGAATTAGTCCATTAACAGGAAGAGCATCTCTCTTACCTTGTAGATATTGTAAAACAAAAGTCGATGGACCTAACTGTTCAATGATTTGGAATGGTACAAGACATAATTTTTTAAATTTGGTGTGCTTTCCTTTTTCCTCATGTGCCTTGTCCCATTTCAAAACTAAGTCACCAATTTGAAAAGATTTTTTTGCTAACTGAGCTTGCATCAAAGGAAGATTTTACTAATTGTTGATGATGTGCATGAATTTGTTTAGCCTTTTCCCTTTCTTCTTCTAATTTTAGAATTTGAGACATCCTTAGTTGTATAGAAGAGGAGGGTTGTTCTTCAATAAATTGTACTAAGGCCAATGAAGGAAGAGCTAGATTGGGAGGGAGAATAGCTTCTTTTCCATAAACTAAATTGAAAGGAGTAGTTCTGATAGAAGCTTTCATATTTATCCTATCAACCCATAAAGAAAATACCAAAGATTTATGCCAATTATTTTGACTTTGATCAAAAGTACGTTTGATAATCCTAATGAGGTTTTTATTGGTAGATTTTGCTAAACCATTTCCTTGAGGATAATAATTAGTAGAGTATTTTAGCTTAAATCCTCTTTTTAATGCAAATTCAGTCATATTATTTCTTGAGAAATAAGATGCATTTTCAAAGATGAGTGCATTAGGTAATCCAAATCTGGTAATAATAAATTGATCGATGAATTCAATAATGTTATCAGAATTAGCTACCTTCAGTGGAATTGCTTCTACCCACTTTGTGAAATAATCTGTGGTAGTTAGGATGAAATTATGTTGCTTAGAAGAGTGAGGAATGATCTCACCTATTATATCCAATCCCCATTGTTTGAAAGGTTGTTCAATGTTAACTGGCTGGAGTGGTATGGTTGGTTTCCTTTGTCTTCTTGCAACAGTCTAAGAAATTTTACATTTTCTCACATAGTCATGTGTATCTCTGAACAACATTGGCCAATAATATCTGGCATGAAGGATTTTATGTGTAGTAGTATCTCCTCCAAAATTTCCTCCAGCTGGTCCATCATGGAGGTCCTGCAAAAATTTTTATGCTTCAGATTTTTCTACACATCTTAATAAAACAGAGTCATAATTTCTTTTGAATAACACACCATCAATGATCTCATACTGTTTTTCTTTAAGTCTTAGAGCCCTTTTGCTTTTATAATTAAGTTCTGGTGGAGCGTAACCATTTTTTAAATAAAACAAAAGATCAACATATTGAGATTCAATGTCAGTAAGACATACCTCAAATATTTGAATTGTATTACCTGAATCTTCATTTGCTGAAATATTTGAGGCTCCAGTAATCAGTCTACAAAAACCTTGTCCTCTAACAATTTTAGTAGGTTTAATGTCAAGATCATATTCTTGCAGAGTTGTTACCCAGTTTGCTCTTTTTTCACCTAACTCTTTTTGTATAAGTAATTGTCTCACTGCTGAGAATGGAACAATAACTTTTGTATGAGATTTTAGTAAAAAAATGTCTAAAATGTTTGATAGTCTTGAAGACTGCAAAGGCCTACTTCTCTACTTTAGAATAATTGAGTTATGCTTCTTGAAAATTCAAATTGGATAAAGAGATAGGTGCTTCTATATTTTGATCATTGATTTGTGTTAGCACTGCAGCATAAGACAATTTAGAAGCAAAAATATACAAAATAAAAGGATCAGAAAAAATGGGAGTGATTAAAGAGGGGGCATCAATTATAACTTGTTTGATTGGTTGAAAGGATTCCTTTCCACTATTTCCCCATTTAAAAACATAATTTTTCTTGATCATAATCTGTAAAGGTAAAATAATTTGGGGAAAATCAGGAATAATTTTTTTTTTTTAATTAATTTGTCCTAAGAAAGATTGCATCGATTTCTTGTTATGGGGCAAGGGGATTTCTGAAATAGCATTAATTATGTCTAAATATCTATAGATTCCTTCTTTAGAGACAATGAATCATAGAAGTTTTCCTTCACTTAAAGCAAAGTAGGACTTTTTAGGATTAAGAGAAATCCCATATCTTCTATATCTCTCAAATATTTTCTTCAGGTCATGATAATGGTTGTTTCTCTTCTTAGAATATATGGTAATGTCATCCAAATAAACAACAATTGTTTTGTTAATCAGACCTTTCAAAGCGATGTCCATTGCCATTTGACAAGAAGCTCCTGTGTTTATAATCTGAAAGGCATTTTATGATACGTGTAGGTTCCCCATTTAGTTCTAAATGTAATCTGTAATCTATCATCAGGATGAATAAGTACTTGATTGTAACCTGAGAAACCATCAAGAAAAGACATAAGCTCAGAACCGGCGACTGACTGCAAGATCGTTCCACAGGTGGTAAAGGAAAATTATTTTTTTCACTGGCTTTATTCAAATTGCGAAAATCTATACAAATCCTAATGTCACCATTCTTTTTCCTAGTAATAAACTAGATACCCGTTTGGAATGCCTCACTGGAAAAATGTTTTTTTCTTTAAGGAGTTTATTCAGTTCATTGTTTATTTGATTCTCTAGATTTGGATGAATCTTTCTTTATTTCTGCTGAACAAGCTTGACATCAGGAATCATTGGGATGGTGTGTTGGATGATGCAAGTATCGTAAGTCTTTAGATCTGTGTAATTCCAAGAAAAGACATTTATATTTCTTCAACAAATGAATAAAAGATAATCTCTCATCGGGAGAAAGACTTAGACCTAAATTGACATTTTTGAGGTTTAGATTCATATCCAAGGTTTACTAATTCAAACCTCAATGTTGAACTTTGAAGTTTACAATTAGATACTTTCTTGAATCTATCTTTTAGATCATAACTGTTTTCAAGTTTAACTAGAGATTTGGGGAGAAATTATCTTTATTTGCTTGTTTCATTTGTCTGTCATGTTCATCTTCATCAATTATCTGATCAGAATATGATTCTTCAGATGTTAAAAGATTTAAGATATCTCCATCATCATTAAACACACGCTAGTTTGTAATGTTATCAGGAATGGAAGGGCGAAAATTTAGCTCAAGCGAAGATCAATCTGGACAAAAATCTTTGGGTGGAATTGTTTTGGATGTGACATTGGCTAATAAATTAGAACTGGAATTTTGAACTCTAGGGATTAGAGAAATATCAAAAGCCAAGAAATATGAAGTAAGAGATTGAACTAGAGTCTGATAATGTTTCAAATTGTTGGAGATACAATGAATAGTATTTCGTACCTGTTTGATAGCAATTTATGAAACTCCAAATACTTGAAGATGCTAGACATCAAGAGATATTACTTCATACAAGCCTTGAACTAGAGCTTCATACTCAGCTAGCATTATTTTTCCCCATCACGAATAATTAAGACACATCCTGCTCCAGCACCATCATTAGATCTAGATCCATCAAAATACAAAGTCCAAAACAAGGATTTAACTAAAGGCTTATCTACAAAATTTACACATTTGGCAAAATATGTCTGTGAATAGTTTTCAATTTGCGATGTAACAAAATTAACTAAGAAATGTGATTCTTGAGCTTTTAAGTTACCCCAAAAAGAGTATAATAAATAATTCCCAAGAATATTACTAGTGAAGATGCCTGGTTCATTTTCTTCATCTAGATCAATTACTGAATATTTCATATGTTTTTCACGATCCACACGGATTTGATTTGGTTTTCCATTATATGGTAACCACATATGAGACCAGTCTGTAGCAAAGTAATTGTGTAACTTTTCAGACCAATCCCTACTTAGGATTAAACCATAGAAATCTAGAATATCAACAACTAGAATGTCAATGATTTGAAATACTTCAGGATTAGAAGAAAGTCTAATGAGGACTGAGTTGATTTCTCCTAATACTTTAACTTTTGTTCTATCAAGTTTCACTATATGAAAAACAGACTTCTAGGGAGATATGTTCAATTTTGAACAAACTGATTGGGGAATTATATTTGATGACACTCCAGAATCGACTAAGCAATTGTGCACGTTTTTATTGAAGAGTTCAAAAGCTAAAAGAAATGGGGGAGTGTGAGAATTTGATCTGTCTCTGATCAAGATAGTATCTATGGAAGCAACTTTCTCTGTAGAATTAGTAGGAGGCTTACCTATTCCTCGTGTAGCTTTAGAAGTGACAACAGTTGGTAAAGGAGATGCATTCAATTCATTAAGAAGATACCTTTGCTGCTATTTTAATTTTGAAACTTAATATAAAAAAATGTTAGCCTTAACTTTTTTTATATCTTCCACTATATTATACTCAATGTTATCAGAGACAACCAAAGTTTTTGATGTGGATGGAGGATTAGAAGAAGAAGAAGGGGTTGTTTTGTTGATGTTCTTGTCTTTAGTGGCAGAAATAGAAGCCTTTTGTTTATGGATTGTTTGAGGAGAATCAGGTGGTCCTTTACTTCTTGTACTTATAGGTAAGGCTTCGTGTTCTTCTTCATTGTCAGAAGTGGGGAGGATAAAATCCCAAAGCCCGTGAACTTCTACAAATTCTTCATCTTGAGAATCCTCAGCAGACATACTTATTTCTTCTTCATCATCATCTTCATCTAATTCTACATTGGATATGACATTGCGAGGTTTGGAGGTCAAAGTCTGAGTTATTTTAAAGGTTATGAAAGATTTCTTTGAAGATTCAACCACTTGTTTTTTAATCTCAACCATCTTGTTAGACATAGATTTGAGGACTTTTTGTATTCCTTCAAGATCAAAAGGATATTTTAGATTTTTCTTCTTTGGATTATCCTTAAATGTAACCTTTTTGGCTTTTCTTTCATCCTATGCAGTTTTTTTTTCTAACGCAAGTATTCTTTTCTGGACTGCTAATGCTTCTTTCATGTTTTCTACTAGAGTTCTTTTATTAGTCATGTCAATAAAAATTGTGATATTTGAAGGTAAGGTAGATATATACCACTCATTATGTACATCAACACCAAGCTTGGATGTATCTAGGAATTTATTCAAGATTTTATTAAATCTAGAATTAAAATCCTTGATTTTTTCATTAGGACTTGCTTTAAGATTGAAGAGATCATTAATCAAAGTGGCAGTAGTTTGATCATCACCAAACTTAGTTAATAATTGTTCTTAAAATATGTCCCATCTAGTAATGGACCCTAATGGTAATGAAAAATACCATGAACCTCCAGATCCTTCAAAAGTGTATGGAAATAATCTTACTACACAGTCCTCTTCAACAACTCCTTTCAGATTAATGGCTTACATATAATTGTGAAGATGTTCTTCAGCAGGAAGTCCATCATCAGGATTAAATTTTTGTTGTCATATTTTAGGATGTTTATGTAGATCATGGAGAGGTTTTTGCGTTTGCACAGCGCCAGGATTGGCCCATGGTCTGAATGGATTTGGTTGTTGTCTTCCAGCCATTATTGGAATTTGGGTAAAGGTGGATGTAGAAGGTGATTGTGTGGAAGAAGAGGCATATTGTGTATGTGCTAGATGAACTAGCACTAGTACTCTGAGAAGAAGGGGTATGAACAAGAGGATTCGTTGGAGGAAATGTATGAAATGAAGGTGTTTGTGGAGGTGAGTTTGGCAAAATCTCATTAGTGGATGTTTGTGATTCATATTTCTTAGTCTTCTTTTGGAGTAACTCCAAGTCTTTCGCTCTAAGAACGAGTTAAAATCTGAGTAGATTGAAAAGATGAATATACACTACCTTTAGATATTTATGATCGTTGAGGTTTTTCTCCAGAAATAGAAATACTTTCCAATTTTTCAATTAAGGTTTCAACCTCTGGTACCTGATGAGAAGAAGGTGGATCGGAAGATAGGGGTAGTGTTCTAGGAGATTTTGTAGATGTTTTTTCAACTTCTGATCTAGAAGTAGGAGTTTTAGATGAAGATCTAGAAGTTGGAGGTGATCTTGAGGGGGAGTGACTCTTAGAATGGCCTTTAGATTTAGGTTCAGCTCTTTTTTCCATTCATAGTCGGGGCCCTCCTTCTAGCACCAAAAATTTTGAAGGCTCAGAATGTCCTTGCCTCAACATCGAGGAAACCACCTAGTCAGGAACTTGAATATCGTTCCTTTTCCATTTGGGATAGTGGTTCTGACTAGGGATATAGGGACCAGATTCCCTTTCAAATATATAACAGAGTTTGGGTTGTGATATAGATGGGGTGAAACCTATTTGATAGAGTAAATATGAATGAAAATAAATAAATATAAAGATATAAAGATATATATATATATATATATATATATATATATATATATATATATATATATATATATATATATATATATATATATATATATATATATATATATATATATATATATATATATATATATATATATATATATATATATATATATATACAATTCTTGGGATGTAACTAACGCTGCATATGCGATTTCATAAATATTTCTTTATAAATGAAAGACAATATAGATCATCAAACATTTAAAAGAGTTCAAACAAATTAAATATAAAAAAATGATTAAATAGTTAATCAATTTAATTATTAATCACATAACAATTAATACACTTTTCAATAGTGAAACAATGCTTAATTTATTTTTGATATTGTATATAACAAAACAGTGATAAAACTTAACTGACTTTTAAACATAAAACGTAGCATTTTCAATAGTGAAACAATGCTTAATTGATTTGTGATATTGTATATAATAAAACAGTGATAAAACTTAACTGACTTTTAAACATAAAACGTAGCATTAATAAAAGATAATAGTACCACATATATCAATGCTCTGCTTATGGAATAAGGCAGTCTCTGGCCGAACATTTCTATTAAAATTATCAAAGAAATACAAAAGTGCAAGCTCCTTGAGTCTTCTTACAAAAATTATGAACCCTTTCTCTAAAGACATGAGAGGGTATTTATAAATAAAAGTCATAGTATCAAAATAGAAAACGCATATTTTGCTGAGGAGGTTGAAACAAACACTCCTCAAAATAGGGAAAAAAAGATAAAATTAGCTAATGTTTTAATAATAAACTAAAGACGGGAAGTCGTCTGTTCTCCCATTTGCTCTTGTAATCTATAAATAGATTCCATCGGCTTCAATCCTGGGGGATGAGATGGACTGATCCACATATTTACTGCAAACAAGGCATCTGAAAGAGGTGGGAGCATGTATTCAGTTGTATTAACAAAGTTGTGAAGAACTAATCATTATCCATAGGGCTTTGCCAAAAACTATTGATGATATTCAAGATTTAACTTAGATAATTTATTGATGTTATATTTCCTTCGATTTGTTATGCCAATACTCTATGAGTGTTTGAATATCTGGCAAGAATTCTCCTGGGCACTCAGTAATAAGATTAGCATCTATTAGACTTTCTCTAACGGTTTTGGTAATTTGGCATGTTAGGTCTCTTGCTCTATAAATTGCTTCTTCAGCCTGCTTTATTCTAATATCCCTGTTATGAAACCAGCTCAAGAAAAGATAGAAAAGATAGATCAACGCCTTAGAATTCAGCCTCTTCGAGGGGGCAACCTCCTTTACATTACATAAATGAACAATTCTTGGATGATACAAATTACAAAACCTCCTTTCTATATATAGGAGTGTAAGGAGTCACAATATAATCCAGCCGACCTAACAATAATAATATAAAGCCACAAAAATAACAATAGAGGGATTCTATGGGCACAGAAATAACAACATGGGGGTAATAGGGGCACAACAATATAAATAAGGGGTATAACTACAATAGTAATGGGGTAATCACTAGTATTATAGGGACCCAACAATCCCAATCTCTGAAAAGAAGATTTTTGAATGATTCTTGTATTTTGGGAAGAGTTTCTTTTATTCCATCTGAAGTGTCCTGCCAAGTGATGAAATTAGAAATCTTTTTGTTGATATCTTCATAGTATGTTCTTAATTTAGACATTTGATCAGTCAATGAGTCACTATTTTTACAGAGGTCATTGATGATCATTAACTTCTTACTGAATTTTACTTGCTATTGTGTGAGGAGAGAATTGATCTCTCCAGCTTATTTTCTGAATCCTTCAATATCAGTATCCTTCTGTATCTGAGTTATTCTAAGTTGAAGATGGTTAATCTGTGCATTTCGGATCTTAATCTCAACTTTGTTTTGAACTTTCAATTGATCAAACTCAGTTTGTAATTCTGACAACCTGAGTTGTCATTCCTGCTCCATAGCATGTCTTGAATTAAGTAATGTTTGCTCTAATTGCAAGATCTTTTCATATTTTTCTTTAACAAGTTGTTTAACTTCAATAGCTTTGAAAATGGCGGTCGTAGAATAGGCTCCTGCATATTGAGAAATCTTAGCTAATTCATCATACGAATTAGCTTGATAATCTTTCCATACCACATCTAATGGAACGCTTCCAGGAATAAGTTCCTGAGAATGTTCCATTCTTCTTTTGTTTTTTTGTTGACTCATAATAGGACAATGTTCAAGATTGTAAAATATATTAAGAGACAGAATCTCTTCAATTCACACAAGTTTCAAATTGAATACTTGTATTAGTGATGACAACTTATAGACAACTTTGAATGACAATCTTGTACATTCACAAAAGTCCTTGAACATGTGGACTATAACAAGCCAATACATACATCAATGAAAAACATATACTTGTTGAACATAGTGCAATGAATGTTCACTTTTAAAAAGTACCTAAATAGGTAATGGCAACAAGTAATTACAAAATTTTACAAAACAACTCTACAATAAGTCTACCCAAACTTTGCCTCTCCTAGGCTTATGGGTTCTCTTCTTGCATCCTCTTTGTCTTGAAGGTCGCTTAGGATTGATGATAATCCTCTTTGCCACATCTTGTTTCCCTTGCGTTATGTAGCATAATCTCTTTACCTTTCTTTGAATGAAGCTCTGGGTGCAACTTCCAACACCATTTAGTGTCATGTCGATGCACCTTGCAATGAGTACAAAAGAACTTCCTCTTGTTTGCTGACATAGAAGTTCTCTCATGCAAAAGAGAGTCATTATGCTTGATGCCTAAACGTTTCTTCATTATTTTAACCATTATCATATGTTGCTCACATACAGCCACACAATGGTCAAGTGCATCACAAAATGTACAAGGGTATTGATTCCACAAGTATTCAAAAATTCCATGCATTGGAAAACACACTTGAGAGTTATACTTGTCTCTAGAGATGCAGCTTCAACAATTGTTGCAAGGTGGTGACATCTCATGCTTAGATGGTTGATGTACCTCAAGCCGTTTGGAGCATTCTCCAAACTTCCTTCAACCATATCCCAATACCATATACTTTTCTCTCTCCTCAACCATAATTGGATTGGTAATACCTTGGTCATTTATGTCGAGGCCTACACCTTCATATCCCATCTTGGAAAGAAAATTCATACCTATGCCTTTGGTATGTTGCTCGAACACTGAAAAATATTTTTTATGTATATAAATGGAAGTAGTGGTACTTGAGATGCCAATTACCTCATTAAACTTGTCATTCATCTTTTCAGCTTTTGATGATGACGATGATGGCCAACTTGTAGATGAGTCTAGTCACCCACTCTTATCCACTAGCATATGGTGTGATTCTTGAAGATGTTTACAAAATGCACATGCAACATCTTCCACATATGGTCCAAAACCACTATTTGAACCATGACCACATACTAGCTTCATTCTGGAGGTTTCACTTGTTGGTACAGGACTAGAACTTTCTGCAACTTGCTCATCAAGCACTTGCTACAAAACAAAGTGCATGTGTCTCTTCTCCTCTTCATCTATCTCTAACATCCTTCTCAATTCTATGTTCTCCATCTGAAGAGCCAAATTCTTCTCCTCTAGCTCTTGAAGACTCTTTTTGCTACCCATTCTTGCAACTTGGTCAACTAGTGCTCTGATACCAAACTGATCTGAAATTAGATTATGCGATTTCTTCCTCTTTTCCAAAATCAAATAAACAAAATTAGGACTGTGTCGACGCTTTAAAAGATAAAGTTGGGTCTTGAAACAAATAGGTTTCCAATATGTCTTCAAATCATGAATTAGTCTTCATATGTAACTTAACATAATGAACATAACATCACATAAACCATGTAGACATAATGAAGAGAACAACAAAAAGTTTTTTGACGAAGTTCACCCTACCTAGGCTACATCTTCGGGCTTGTCAACATGACCAAACCACTCATATATTCAGTATCAAATGAAATACATAAATGTTTGATGTAGGTAAATATGTGGATATTACCCCTGCAAGGTAATGTTCTCCTACAAATAACTCTCACAAACAATAGCAACTCAAAGCATCGTCTACAAAGGTGGCATGATTCAACTGAAATGAACTAAAAAGAGCATGTGAACACTTCAATTCCACATTGAGTCACATAAAAAAAACTTCATGTTAAGAGAAATTGAACCTGAGTTGAACCCTGCTGGTTCCAGCTGCTGCAATAGCCTTCTGGAAGTGACAATACCCCTACCAGGTCTTATCCATGCCCAAATACCTTCCAAAACTACTTCCAAACCCTAATTGATCCACACACATTTAGTATCAAACCTGAAAAAATACTTTGTAGATGTACTCAAACCAGAAGTTAGAGGTTACCAACGGATTAATAACATCCAAAAACCCCTAAGTGCACTCTTTCTAAGCTCAATTTAGATAAAAACTCAAAAAAATATGAGCTCCCAAGCTCCCTCACAAACTTGACTGTTAACCATCCTACAAATTCAACCTTCTGTCTATCGGTCCTACAAATCTGCCCCGAAATTTGCTAATGGAGCGACAATTTCACTACCCACTAGTGCATTTTGTTGGATGATTAATTCAACCTTGGAGCCCTTAATTCGAGAAACAAAGGCCACATGGGCCACATACGGTCGAGGGTTGGGCCTTAATGCTTTCCCCCACTGGTCAAGCCCCTTGACATCTAAACGAAGTAACATAGGGTGCAAAGTGTCCAAGGGCCTAGCCAACAGCCCGCCCTTCCCGTCGGAGCCCCCTGGCACTGGCGCGTGGTTCTGTGGTAGTATATGGCTCAGGGGTTGGGTTTAAAATTTTAGCCCCCTGTTCGTAAGTGCTTTAGCGCTCCGCCATCAGTTCTATGCACCTGCTTATGCCCGAGAGTTGGGGCTTACCCAATCTCTAGACTTGTTAACACTTCAATCTGGTTTCATGGAGTGCCATATGACCAGGGCTGGTCCCCATGCTTATGACCCTCCATTTGTTGGTGCATTGTGTTAATGTTGTGGTCCAAAGGTTTGTTATAGCGAGTTCGTGCCCTTGTCTCCCCCTCCTGTGGTCCCATGGGTGGGGTGACCAGGGGCTAGGGCTTAGCCCTGGCCTCGATCCCCAATACTAATTTGCATATATGTTAAATATAACTTTTCCACCATGTATATTAAGAAGCACCATGCACCCTAGCAGTAAGGTGTTGCACTGTCAGATCGAAGTTCTTATGTTCGACTCTCCTGGAAGAAGGTTGGGTAATAAAAAAAAAGTCACCAATAGAGGTATGCCACATGGCAGCCTCCCATTGGGCCAGTGGCTCTCGTTCATAGCTCCAACTCACAAACTCAACCACCAATCAGATTTCAACCATGTGTGCCAAAGCCAGCAAACCAGATCATGCCAAGTGTTAGCATCTGGTTGTATCATACTTGTACGGTCACCCTGCTAACTCAATATTACAAACTGCCCAATTAGCATACCTACATCCAATCTACAAAACTTTTTCATCTTTGGGAAAATGATCAAAACACGATATCAGGAGCATACAATATCGGTTTTGAGTGATTCAAGTTGTGTTGGATTTAGATCGGTGAGGAATTCGATTTGGCATTGGTTTCATGAATATGGGCACTTTAATTTTTTAGCATAAAATTGACCACCTAATCAAGCTGCAGGTTGGAAAATTTATTAAACTGAGAGGGGGTGAATCATTATAGTGCATTCATGAAAATCATATTTTCTATTTAATTTCTTTTTGATATTTACCTAAATTATTAAATGACTAGTAGAACATCATATGAATAGAATATTTAATATGTAAACGACATTTAAATCACAACATAAGAGACACACATAAAAGCAACACATGTGGAAACCACATATTACTATAAACCCATAAAGGGAAAAATCATAACATTTTTGTTGTTGTTATGCAAAGGCAAGCTCCTCTATTACATCAAATCTTGGAGGTTCCAACCTCTCTCCGCAAGCTACAACTTATTGGGAAGCTCCTACTCCCTCTAACATTAATTTTATATAGGATTCTACCTACAGGAGGCTCCTATTTCGATTTTGTTTGCAAGCTACATCTTGCTTCGAAGCTCCTACTTCACCTTATAGGATCCAACATGCTATTTTTTAAGCTACTACCTAAAAGGAGAGAAAAATACCTAATACATAAAAGATACACTGTGTTGGTTTACCTAGTTGTTAATTTTTCATATCTTCATCTCTTTGTCTCTGCCTTCTCTTCCCAAAATAAACTTCACATATGCTCTTTTTCCTCTATCTCTATGTGCCAGGTAACTCACGAACTAGGTCTCTCACATAACTCAATCAACTCTCCAATCAACTTTTCCTTCCAAAAGCACATCTTTTTATAAACATAGTTTGCTAATTGTTAGTATTCCATTTAGGAATCTAAAGTGAAAACATTGTCTCTTTTCATTCTACATATTTGTTTCCAAATTATTTCAACTTTTGAATATTAAAACAAAATGATCCTCCAAATAATATTAAAATATTTATATTAACCAAATCTAATTATTCCCTAAACCATGGATAAACTAATGTCAAGCAAATATCTAGTTAATGTATTTGGAGAATATCAAAACATCTTCATGCACTTGCATCATGTTCATGCACCTTTGCACTTGACCACATATTCCACTAGCACATTCTCTAACAAGCCTCACATACTAAATGTCAATATATTACTCAACAATACATATGCATCAACATTAATGAAAAAAGTTACTCATTGAACATTCAAACTAAACTAAGGATATTGTCAATGAACATATGGATAGGAACTGAAATAAGCGAACAAGAATTATACTTTGTGAGAAAAAACTTTTAGTGGACACAGGAACATTGCAACCATTTACATCAAAACTTCTTCAAGAATTTCTTCAACTCTAGACTTTGCAACATACTTCAACAACCTTTGCAACATACATCAACAACCTCTTCAACAAGTATACCTTCAACACCCTTTGCCATCAATGACAACTTCACCAACAATCTTCCCCTTAGAATTGACGGAAACACATTGGTCCTCACCCTTTTGTCCTGAGAAAAATTTCTCCTTATTACTCCTAACCTCTACTTACCTCTCCATTTGACATTAATGGAAAGGGGGTCTCAGAAGTAGACATTGTTAGAAAAATATATGTTATTCTCAACAAAAATTCTTGCTGCAGCTGGCACTGACGGAGTTCAATTGTCATATCAATGATCTACTAAATACAAACTTACATGTCCTATGACTGAAGTAACATTTCATGTTCCACAATCATTATCAAGTCTTCTACTTGCAACAAATGTGACCCATATAACAGGAAATGCTATAGAACAACATTTGTTTTTCCATCACTAATGTTGCAAACACTTGGCTCATTTTGAATGCCTCTTCAAGTCATGGAACTTAGTTGCCTTTCTTCAACTACTAGTTAGTACTCTGTTTAAAAGCCTCTATCCGTGATGTAATTAAAAAATTTATCAAAATCACTGAGGTTCTAATGCACTATCAAAGAAAAAATTCATCATCAAAGGTGTGTGCTTCTTTATCACAAAGAACCAATTATACTTTCTCCATCAAAATGGAAACCATGCCAAGTTCAAAAATTATTTTATTTTTCAAATAATTAATATCCATGCTCATGTTCTTTTAAACATAGAGATTCATATACATAAATTTGTGAGACCCCTGTTACAATAAAAACCAAGTGACATAACCTTTAAACATTGGGTGAATTACAATTCATAACTCCATAGGTACAAAATATGTTATCTCCAATACTGTGAATGTAATGTGGACTTTGTATATCCAGGTGTTGAGGGCCCGGAAATCGGGTCGACAACAAGGGGGATACCCACCCAGTCCGGAACTTGGTTGGCAGCTCCTTGTCCATTTGGTATAGCGGGTCCGACAGGGGATAATGGGACCAGTTTCCCAATCTAAGGGGTGTGTGTGTGTGTCTAGAGTTTGATGATGTAGATCTAGAAGTAATTTTAGAGCTAATTCAATTCTAACTCCTAAACTAATTCTATGCTATTGTAATCTAATGAAAACAACACATCTAATCTACGCTAACCCGGGGTATATTTCTTCTATTATGCGATCCAAAAAGATTTCGAACAATAACTGGTAATAAAGATCATTCAGCTATCATAAGAATATAAATCAATTAAGATAAACCATTTTGCATAAGAAGTTAGGCAAAACAATTGTGAACAACATATCGCATAATAAGTTATTCATATGTCAAACACAAATAAAATGACTCCACCATACAAAAGTACCAAATGGTAACCCACACATTCATATATTAACATATAAACAACTAAAACTGCATATCACTCTAAGAATATAAGCGGAAATTGGTCAAGAGATAAAAGTACCATTTATCACTGATTTCACTCACAAACTTCAAGCAATAACGATTTATCTCTACTTGTTCCAATATCTACTAAGAGTACAGAAGTGTAACATCAGTAGCAGAAATTAAAATGCAAACATAAATAACTCTCTATCCATCCATTTATCAAAACCTCCTCTGAGGGTGTAGAAGTGCATGTTCTGAGGACAAGTTTTTGACAAATTTCTGGACCCTTCTCTAAATGCATGAGAAGGGTTAAAATACTACTTCCTAATTCTAATAATAGTATTATTACAAAATTTAGGATGCGGTTTTCAAACGACCGTCCTTTTTCTAATCTAGTTGAAGGAAAAAACAACATTCTAAATGAAGTCACTTATGAACTTGGTCCTTAAAGTTGCAAGTGTTCAGCATAGGCTTGAGAAGAGTCGGCTGACTGATTTCTGCGCTGAGCTGGGCTGCGAAAACGGCATCTACGAGAGCTGGCACTACCTTTTCGGCTACTTTTGTAATGCATTTCACCGTCATCCATTGGCTATGTGGTTTAACCAAGTACGTCCAGTAACATTCCCAATTCAACCTGGACAATGCCTGGATTGCTTTCCCTTTTGCCTGCACTTTCTGCCTCCATTCTGTTTCCAGTTGCAACTTGTTTGGTAGGTACCCTGGGGTGGTCTCTGCAATTAAATTGGCCCTGTGTAAATTCTCATTTACACAGTCGATAAGAATACTTGCCTGAGTTGCCGCTGTCTCTGCTGCTTGCTCCGCCTGGCTGATTTGATCATCCCATTTATTAAAGAGCAACTTCTTATGATTTTCATTTATCCTGGGTGCACCTGCCCTTTTTCCTTCATCACCATCTTGCCAAGTCAAATATTCTGTCACCCTCTTGTCATTCTGATCATAGTCACTCTGCAAGTCCACCACCTCACTGGTGATTTTGTCGCTCAGCTCAGAATAGTGCCTCCACTGTGATATTTTACGTCCCAACTCTTCCTGTTGCTGCAGTAGTTGCTCGTTCAAGCCAATAGATTCTGAAATGAATTCTGCCAGCTTGGGCTCATCTTTATGCATTTCTTGTAAAGTCTGCAATTGTTTTTCTTTCTCTTCGAGACTCCTTTGGTAGCCTATCTGCATTTGTTGAAAGTCTTCCTGTAGTTTCTCGAGCTGTCTGGAAGCTTCAGTGTTAGCGTTGGCTTGTTGCAACTGTTGTTGTAGCAGATGTATATGATTTTCTTGTTCCTTCAATAGTTGCTGAACTTCCGAGGCCTTGTCAATAGTTGCAGAAGCATATGCTCCTGCAATCTGAGACAGCTTCGTGAGATTTTCAGTCGGATTATTATTGGGGTCTTTCCATAAGACGTCCAAATGTTCAGCATCTTGAGACAGTGTATTCTCTAGTTTTCTTTTCTTTCTCTGTCTCCTTACAACTGCTTTGTGTTGGGGACTATAGAACACATCCAGTGGGGGAATTTCTTCTACGTTAAGTAGAAGCTCTGAAGGTGGAGCGATAGGAAGGTGTTCTGCTTCTGCGGCACTACTGACTATGGTCGAAACCACTTCTTGCACCACTTGTGTATTATTCACAGGTGTTTTCAGGGCTTGCCCTTCAAGATTGATCAATTCATTGAAGATTTCCCATTCTTTATCTAGCTCTGTTGTGACAAGTGGTGCTTCGATGATAGGAGGGGGGAGATTCCTTGGTGGGGAGGCGATAACTTGCTGTTGAGACATTGTACTCGACTGAGCTGTATCTTTGGTTGTTTCTTCATTTTTTCCTTGGTCGTGAACAGATTCTTTAGGATGCTCAGATACTTCTTGCACGGCGTTGGAATTAGATCTGGAAGTGCTAGAGTTTTCACTGAGGCTGATGCTTGGAGTTGGTTCTCTAGCAGGCAGTCACAGCTTCTCTAGCGGAATACTAGCCAGTCTTCTTTCTCTGTATAACGTGAATTTTTGGAGGTCACCTGGAGACAACCTCAACTGAGCTTCCCGCAAAATTTCTTGGAGCGAACTCTTATTCTGAAACAGATCATCAAACAAATCTTTCTTTCCAGAGAACACTCTTATCTTGACATTCGTTGTGAATTCTTGGGCCACATCATTTGGGTCGAATGGCCTCGTTGAGAATTTAAATAATTGAAGACACGTGACATTCTCCACTTCTCCAAAAGCGTGTCCTACATCGAACAAAGAGAAGGCCCCACAAGTCACGGGAAATTGAGGCCATATGGCCTTCTTCTTGTCCTTTAGGTCTTTGGTTAGGCCGCCTTCAGAATAGGTTTGATAAGCGATTTCCTGAGCCAAAAGCTTATCAGGGACATATAAGGGTAGGACATGTGGAGGTACAATGCTTCCAAAAACTCTAATGTAAGTAAACCATTCTTCCCCTAACCATCTTGCGACGGGGATGATGTCAATTTGGGCCTCGGGAGAGCACCTTGGGGGGTCTTTATCATACATCATTCTATATAGGGGCAAAATAAGCCCATGGAAAATCTGGTAAAAGTGAGGGGCAAACTGGGAATCCCATAATACCTTATGATAAACATGGATGGGTAATGGGTCTTGGGTAGTCCGTTTCCAACCCATAATAGGGAATTCAGATACAAGACAAACAGAATCCATAATATATGCAGACAGATAAAAAGGAGGATAGACCCTTTGAGACAAGGATCTCGTAGACCGGTAATTGAGAACAGCCGTGTATAGAGTATCAGAAAGAATTTTGGCCCAATCTAGGATGTCGGCGTTAGTGGCAGCATCAATTAATGGTAGCCATTCAGATGAAAACTTATTGATATCCGGCATCCCAAATAACCTACAGAGCATGGCCGCAGCAAAAAAATATGGAGAGGTGAGAGAACCAGTGCTGTACATACCGTTTTTATCCTTTTTTAGCGGCTCGTCTCTTCTAGACCATTCTTTAGTGGTGTCTGATAGATCTGGATTCTCCGCCGTGAACTTCTTAACAAATTGTGCGTTATAGGTCGCTTGGGGTTCTGGAAGATGATAAATAAGCTTCAAACCTTGCGTAGCAAACGATCCGACGAGCCCATGTCCATGAACTTTGAATTGTCTGTTGTTCAAGTCTGCATCATCCAGTATCCACTTGATCATGTCTGTATATGGTAGAATTTTGGGTCTTGCCACTATTCTGTGAAGGAATGAACATGCTAGGTCCTCTAAGGACGCCTCAGAAGAGAGTGGTGCACCTGCGACAACAGCAACCTTCATTATTCTAGGTTTTTCCTCTTCTAGCAGCCTGTACACGCCTTCCCATGTTGATATCCCTGTGTCTTTATTACAAGCTGTGTCTGTGTACAGGGGCGCCATCTCCTTAGTCTTCTCCCTTGCTTCATAGCCTTGAGCTTTATTCTTCTTTCCCATTTCTCTGTTCGTTTATGTCTGAGTCGTCTTAGCTCTTTGTTCCTGCAGATTACGAGTGAAATGAAAATGACCGATCCAAAAAGGTGATGGGAGAGTTTTAAATGCAACAGATCAATCATACATGCCACCTTACATGAATTAAATGTCTAGCAAGGCACGCGTCTTTAACCCATTTAATAACTGACAACTAATTCATTTACTATCATTAAAAGCGCATAATTTGGGGTCAGATTATGGTAAGTGGCTTTTCTTTGAATGGCGTGCCCGAAGGATTCGTACTGGAGTGATTTATGATTTGCTGACGTAACCTCGCATGTCGCGCGATCACTAATCGCATCATCGCAAATCGCAAGGATGTAGCATCGCAACGATCGCTAAACGCATCATCGCAAATCGCAAGGATGTAGCATCGCAACGATCGCTAATCGCATCATCGCAAATAGCAGAATTTTGATGTTTGTCAAATCTGTTACTCATTTCTGCGATATGCGATCTAGCAATCGGCGTTATCACAGATCGGTGAATCTTTAAGCTTTTCTTTATGGGCGCTACTTTTTTGTGATGCGATTTTATTGTTAACACAACGATCGTGCGCATATCGATTTTTAAAGAGAAATGAAGATATTTCCCATCCTTTTGCAACGCGACTTTGAAGATTTTCTTCTCATCATAAACTTAGGCTTAAAATATCCAAGAGGCTTTTCATAAGCATATGATTGTAACCTCAAGAAGAAACTCTTGATTTTCCTAAAAATTAACTAAGGGTCCCCATTCATTCAAGTATCTTGGTTGACACTTAAATGAACTAGGGGGGGGGTGTTGCTGGCCACAACAATTGGCGATTCACTTGGGAGAACCAGTTATCTCTGATTTTCTATTGATGCTTTCCAACTCCTGAAATTTTTTTTCTAGAAAACTTGAATTTTATTATAAAAAGATAAAGCAAATGGCACTTCAAACTATCAATGACATTTCGTTTCAACCCCTTTCTATTTCAATTACTTGCATCCTCAGTTTGTCCTTGCATTCACATCAGTCATTACTTGGTCTTGTAAAACATAAAATAAAGTCTTCCCTATGTAACAGCCTCTTTTAAATATGCTCCTTTGTCGCAGGTAGAGCCTCTACTGCCAGCAGGCGTCCATAGCCTCGACAGGGTTACCATGTTATCCAGCAATGATCCCTTTTCCTGCTTGAGGTTATTTACAACATTTCAGAGAAAAATCCTTTTTGACACTTTTTACTTTTTGTATTCTCTAAAGAACAATGTCTTGGTTTGGTGGCCAAATTATGACACAGTCATTCACTTGATTTACACTTTTGCTGAACAAGCTGGCTCGCGATGAGACCCCTTGTCTTTTGATTGCAACAATCTTGAGTCGTTGCCCTGTTTTGATAGACAGTATTGGCAAAGTCATAAATTAAACCTTAAAAATGACAGTTGATAGACAGTTGCCCTGTTTTGATAGACAGTATGAGGGTGTGAAAAGGCATAAATTAAACCTTAAAAATGACAGTTTTATCCAAAAAGATTTGGTAAAATGTAATGGGCTTAGCATGGGTGACCAGGAGGTTTGTGTTGGCGTTGAATACAAAAATAATTCCCCAGATAACAAAGAAAAAAGTTTGTCTTCAAACTCACGTGAGTCAATATCAAAAAGAAAAGTTGTCAACCTGTCTTCCGAGGAACTTGACCCGGTAGCCGTTAATGTTCTCAGCAAGGGTATGGGGTTTGCAATGGCCCCTAAAAGCCTCCCCATTGAAAAGATGATTTGTAGCATTGAAGATGGGATTAGCAACCTCCCTCTTGAAGACAAAGAAGCATTAAGGCAAGAGTTTTCTCTCATCATGAGAAAAGCCAAAGCTCCCAAAAGCAACTTGAGTAAGGAAGAGCAAAAAGCTTTCAAGTCCTTGCGGAATAATGACAAGGTAGTAGTTCTTAAAGCAGATAAAGGAGGAGCAGCGGTTATCTTGGATAAAGAAGACTATGTTAAGAAAATGAATGATCACCTAAACTGTGGCAGTTATAAGAAGCTGAACAGTAATCCCATGCCCAAAATCATGAAGGATGTAAAAAAGATAATCTCAGAATCCAACCTTGACGAAAAATTGAAGAAGAAATTAACCCCCTCTTGTGAAACCATCCCTAGAATCTATGGATTACCCAAGATCCATAAGGAAGGGGTCCCCCTTAGACCGATAGTTAACACTATTGGCTCCCCAACCTATGAGCTTGCTAAATATGTCGCTAAAATTCTAAAGCCCCTTGTTGGAAATACTGATTCCTTCATCAAAGACTCGCAGGACTTTGTGGATCTTATTAAAAATGAAAGGATGGAAAGAGATGACATCCTTGTGAGCTTTGACGTGGTTTCCTTATTCATGAAGATTCCTCTTGATGAAGCCATTCAAGTTATAAGAGATGTTACTGACCCAGAGACTGCAAAGTTGGCTGAAGTCTGCTTAAGGTCGACTGTGTTCACCTTCCAAGGAACATTTTATGAACAGACATCTGGTGTAGCAATGGGATCACCCCTCTCGCCAATCATGGCCAACCTATACATGGAATATTTTGAGAAGAAGGCCCTGGAATCTTATCCTTTAAAGCCAGCTTGGTGGAAGCGTTTTGTCAATGACACTAATATAAAATGGGCACATGGTAAAGCAGAACTTGACAAGTTTTTCATTCACCTTAATTCCATCTCCCCTGATATAAAATTCACAATGGAGCTTGAAGAAAACATGAGCATCCCTTTCTTGGACATTCTTATCATCAGGAAAGAGGATGGATCTTTGGGCCATAAGGTTTTCAGGAAGTCAACCTACACGGAAAGTTACCTCCATGCAGATTCCCACCATCACCCAGCCCAAAAGCTTGGCGTTCTGAACACTCTTGCCATTAGAGCCCTTCGAATTTCTGACTCAGAGCATATAAACGAAGAAAAGAGGCATTTAGTTTTAACCTTTAAAAATATAGGCTACAAAGATCATGAGATTAAAAAAGCCATAGAGAAAGCTGAAAGGAGGCTGTCATCTCCCAAACCTAATGATCAGGACCAACCTCAATGTGGTAAGGTTTTTCTACCTTATATCCATGGGGTTACAGATAAAATGGCTAAAATCCTAAGAAAGAAAAACATTATAACACAATTCTTAGCTCTTGGTACTATCAGACAAAGTTTGAAATCTGTTAAAGATGATATTGACAAGCAACAACTTAAAGGAGTCTATAAAATAGACTATTCTTGTGGAAAAAGCTACATAGGTGAAACAGGTCGCTCCCTCCAGACAAGACTCAGGGAACATGGCGCTGACATCAGGAATGGAAGATCTCGTACCTCAGCCTTGGCAGAACACTCCTGAAAGACTAAGCACCACATCTTCTTGGAAAACGCATCAATTATCGCAAGGGAAGAGCAACATCAGAGACAGAAAATCAGAGAAGCCCTCGAAATTTTGAAGCATCCTTGTAATCTGAACAGAGACAACGGTTTGGAGATTAGCGGAAGCTGGCTTCCCCTGATCAGTGAAATCAAAAAGCGTCAACCCATTCCCAGGTAAGCCTTCAAACAGGTTAGTTTTTTCCTTCCTCTCTTTTTCTATTATTATTGGTCAGTACTTTTTATTTATTTCATAATTAAAATTATTAACATTAGAATACTTTAATATATTAATTTCTACTTAATGATTAATTAATATATCAATTATTATATTAATTAATTATAAATATTAATTATTTATAATTATTAATATAATCTGGTTCATATATTAATTTAATTTATATATAGAAATTGATATATTTCCTTAGTATTTCTATATGAATTAAATTTTTTATCCCTTCTTTAATATAATAATTTCTATATAATTATTAATTAATATATTAATTATCATATTGATCAATTATGAATATTTATTATTTATAATTATTAATATGAATCAATATATTAATTTAATTTATATAGATATTAATATATTTTAGTTCTGTCTTTCGATTTTAGTATTAGTCCTTCTTATTCTATATGTTTTAATCCTAGTTAATAAAAAATTTTAATAAAAATTTCCATTTAATAAATAATAATAATTTATAAAAATTAAAAATTAAATTTAAGAATAAAAATAAAATTATTCTAGCCGACCTGTGTTGTTCCTTAAAATTGTCTCCCTCATGAGTATTTATTATTTCCAATCTGCTCTTCTTTTATCATCATTCTCAAACCCTGATGATGGATCCCATTTGGGATTTGAAACGTTGGTGTAAAAATGCTCTTACTGTGGATTCTCCGGTCAAAGATTCAAAAAGTCAACAAGTTATAATATCTGTGATCATGATAAGCCGGCTCGTGATGAGACCTCTTATTCTTTGAGATATAGTGTCTTTTTGGATTGTTCCTCTGTATGTTGTGATTTCCTTTAGCAGGGAGGAAGTCATTGTTTTTCCTTAAGAAAGCTCTCGACGACAATGATAGAGTTGTTTGGTTATGGCTGTTTCTACAGAGAACCTTTATTTTATTATTGATACCTTTCATTGTACTGACATAAAACAATTTATTTACCGAGGTAGCTTTCTTCAGATTTCTTGGAGTTGAAACTAGCATCATATCCGGGTTAAAGTTCTAGTGATAATAAAGATCAAGTTTCTAAAAGATTTGTTGTTCATAGAAGTAGAAGTTCAAAATCTTTGACAGAAAAAGGTGTCTTTAGTAAATGTCAAATGCCATTAACCAAAGCAAGTGTTATTATGGAGAAAGATATTTAACACAATGACAGGTAGATATTTCCTAGGGTTATATATAGAATAGGTATAATTTTGCCTATCAATTATCAAAATCAAACCTAATAACTTAGCTAAATTACTCCTACTCCTATTCTAGCTATATATAGAAAATGGACTATGTGAAATGATATTTCCGATGGAACCATCTATTCATTTTTATTCCTAGCCTTATGAAACTTCCAAACATCAGTGTTAAGAACCAACTTTTCCTTGGACCGTAAATGTTGGCTGTGGAATAAGAATATATAACCTCAGCTGGAATTATGTCTGATTTCCCTTTCTCATGAGAACTTCTTTCCAACTGGATACCTATTGGATCATAAAAATTAGGATGAATTTCTGTAATGGATTGGTGATCTCGTAATAGGAAGGATAACAAGTCAGGTTGTGAAGATGATTTATTAGTTTCAATGGCTCGTAACCTATTGTTTGTTAACGCTAAGCTTTTAGCGATTTCGTTTGAAAGGAAAGTTGTCATATATAAATCGCTAAAACATAGTCTATCAAAAGTTTGAAAATTTAAAACGAAATCCGATTTTGTACAAAATGAGTGCAAGTGAGAAAGAAAGGAATGACTATTTTTATAGATAGTGTTACAGTACAACTGGGATTTACTTGTAACATCTTGCTCCTCACAAGAACTGGCCGGGTCTTGTAAATCAGGAGATGAGTTATGAGTGCGAAGAGGTATGGAGCTTTCCTCATGATATGAATCATAGATCGGGGTATTGCCTTGGATGGTAGAATCATGCAAATGATCTTTTACTTTGAAATGATGGTCGACTAATATGATTTCTGATTTAGGATGTCTCTCATTATCTGAACCTAGTTGAGTTACTTGGGATAACTCAACGACATCATCGTTGTCAAAGTAACTATCACAAATGATTTTACAGGTTTCCCTAGGCTTCTCTTTTTCATTATATATTTTCAGACAAGGGAGGTCAAGCGGCTCTTGTTTGATATTGGTCAAAGGATGTGCTAAAGCTGTCTCTTTATCTTGAAAACCTAATGATGAGTCATTTGAATAACCCTCTGTGTTTTTTGAGATATCTTTAATATTGAGAGGGGAGAAATTATCATCACTAAAAACATCGGGATAAAGAGAAAAATGCGAATCTGGAACAATGCATTTGAAAACATCATAAAAAAACTTTGTTCATCAGATTCATCATAAACATCGGGCTTTAGATCATACCTTTATGCACTGATACTTTTTGAAAGAGAAACAATTTGTTGTTCTAACCTTGGCATCTGCATTCGTTGATTTGTAATGATATTGTCTGACTTTGTATCAGAGTCATCTTCTGGTTCCAAGGTAGTTTTTTTTTTAGCATTCTCGTTTTTGTCTTCTGGTACTAGAGCATGCATGACTCCTAGGCTTTGCAGATTTTCTTCATTATGGATTATTTGTGTATTCAACTTGGAATCCTCATTCATATTAGAAGAAAATGAAACAAAGGTTGAACTAATTTCTACTTGATCAGACATAGGAGGTAGGGAATACTCATCATAATCTGAAGATTCTTCATCCGTGAGCTCACTCTCAAGATCATACTTTAGGCATTTAAGATGAAATCGCATATTAAAATCCCTCATGGATTCGTCTTGTTTTCGTAGATAATCAATTTCATCATATACCTGGTCGTAGTCATAACAATCAAATTCCAAAATGAAAGTTTTGACAAATTGGTCCCAGCTGTAAATTGATGCAACTGGGAGGGTTATGCACCATTTTCTAGCTTCCGCTGTGAATGTAAGAGTAAAAATCCTGCACAAAACGCCTTCATCAATTCTCTGAATATCAGAACCAGAAACTTTTTGAATAAACTGAAGGGCATGATTAAAGGCAGAAGAATTATTCTTACCGTTGAATTCTACTTGAGACAAGAGTCTTACCACATCTGGTGGAGTGTTGGAAGAGGTAGGAACATGGATGCAACTCCAAATGGGAATTTTATGAGTAGCCATCCTGATTCAAATTTTACAATTTGGAAATCATTCCAACAGACACTATGTTCAGGCCCTCCTTCTAGCGCCAAATATGTTGAGGGCCCGGAAATCGGGTCGACAACAAGGGGGATACCCACCCGGTCCGGAACTTGGTTGGCAGCTCCTTGTCCGTTTGGTATAGCGGGTCCGACTGGGGATAATGGGACCAGTTTCCCAATCTAAGGGGTGTGTGTGTGTAGAGTTTGATGATGTAGATCTAGAAGTAATTTTAGAGCTAATTCAATTCTAACTCCTAAACTAATTCTATGCTATTGTAATCTAATGAAAAAAACACATCTAATCTAAGCTAACCCGGCGTATATTTCTTCTATTATGTGATCCAAAAAGATTTCGAACAATAACTGGTAATAAAGATCATTCAGCTATCATAAGAATATAAATCAATTAAGATAAACCATTCTGTATAAGAAGTTAGGCAAAACAGTTGTGAACAGCATATCGCATAATAAGTTATTCATATGTCAAACACAAATAAAATGACTCCACCGTACAGAAGTGCCAAATGGTAACCCACACATTCATATATTAACATATAAACAACTAAAACTGCATATCACTCTAAGAATATAAGCGGAAATTGGTCAAGAGATAAAAGTACCATTTATGACTGATTTCACTCACAAATTTCAAGCAATAATGATTTATCTCTACTTGTTCCAATATCTACTAAGAGTACAGAAGTGCAACATCAGTAGCGGACATTAAAATGCAAACATAAATAAATCTCGATCCATCCATTTATCAAAACCTCCTCTGAGGGTGCATAAGTGCATGTTCCGAGGACAAGTTTTTGACAAATTTCTGGACCCTTCTCTAAATGCATGAGAAGGGTTAAAATACTACTTCCTAATTCTAATAATAGTATTATTACAAAATTTAGGATGCGTTTTTCAAACGACCGTCCTTTTTCTAATCTAGTTGAAGGAAAAAACAACATTCTAAATGAAGTCACTTATGAACTTGGTCCTTAAAGTTGCAAGTGTTCAGCATAGGCTTGAGAAGAGTCGGCTGACTGATTTCTGCGCTGAGCTAGGCTGCGAAAACGACATCTACGAGAGCTGGCGCTACCTTTTCGGCTGCGTTTGTAATGCATTTCACCGTCATCCATTGGCTGTGCGGTTTAACCAAGTACGTCCAGTAACATTCCCAATTCAACCTGGACAATGCTTGGATTGCTTTCCCTTTTGCCTACACTTTCTGCCTCCATTCTGTTTCCAGTTGCGACTTGTTTGGTAGGTACCCCGGGGTGGTCTCTGCAATTAAATTGGCCCTGTGTAAATTCTCATTTACACAGTCGATAAGAATACTTGCCTGAGTTGCCGCTGTCTCTGCTGCTTGCTCCGCCTGGCTGATTTGATCGTCCCATTTATTAATGAGCAACTCCTTATGATTTTCATTTATCCTGGGTGCACCTGCCCTTTTGCCTTCATCACCATCTTGCCAAGTCAAATATTTTGTCACCCTCTTGTCATTCTGATCATAGTCACTCCGCAAGTCCACCACCTGACTGGTGATTTTGTCGCTCAGCTCACAATAGTGCCTCCACTGTGATATTTTACGTCCCAACTCTTCCTGTTGCTGCAGTAGTTGCTCGTTCAAGCCAATAGATTCTGAAATGAATTCTGCCAGCTTGGGCTCATCTTTATGCATTTCTTGTAAAGTCTGTAAGGCCAACCCAACTCACTTTTCAATTTCTCAAACACCTAGATACAACTTCAAACCAACATCTAGAAAGAAAAGAGAATAAATAAATGTATACAGTTCTTAAAAGAAGTTTTCTATCCTTATTTAAATTAACGATCTCAAAATCCATTTGCTACTTGGGTCCAAACACCAAGAATAGTGGGACTGGCTTTGATATGAGAAAAGTTGTCTATTTCAACAGAGGCTTTATCAAATTGAATTTATGAAAATAGGTGATCAACGTGGGGCTTAAATCCCTGGACGTCCTCTGCATTCAATCCTAACAAGAGTATGCTCAACAGTGTATCAACTATCTACCACATATTCCCTATTGTAACCTACTCCTTTCTTCCACCACTCTGTGAATTCCCTTCTCTGAATGTAAGCAATAGCTAAATCCCACCTTCAAGCAAGCTCGTGAAGAAAATCAACCAAAATTTCACATCCAATTGAATGGAATGGAGCTAGTCACTTCCTAGAAAACATTTTATTGCACAATGTATTATCTATTGCGCAATTTTACAAAGGTGACCCATACCATCACCTAGACTTGGCTAGGAAATATTCACACTTACAACAATAATAATAGAGTTTTGACCTCCTCGTTGTAGCATAACAGAAACAACCTCTACACCATACATCAGTAACCTCTTCAACAAGCATACCTTCAACACCCTTTGCCTTCGATGGAAACTTCTCCAATACTATCACTCATCAATTCCAAGAGGAAAAACTTGGACCCATTCAACAAGAAATCAACATTGCTTTCCAAGTAACCAATAATGAAAGAAACAAATTTACCAATGATGGAATGATTGGGAAAATGCAAGATTGGATACCAGAACCTGGTCACACTAGGGGGCGAAAAAGCCATTATTTATGCACATTAAAACTCTATTGGCATACCAAGACTCTACTTGGTGAGGATTTAATGGATAAGCGAGAGAACAACACTTAAATAGATATGCAATTCAACATCCTTCGCACTAAAAACCATCAACTTGCTCATCATCTAGCTCATATTAAACACTTGCTCACTAAATGTCATGATCTAGCCTCTTAGAGAGACCCCTCTACCCCCATTAACGTCTCTACTTCAGGTTTATACTTCACAGCTTTTTTTTGTCAATTGGCTTCTCTCATTTAACATCTACTACTATATAGTTGTTGAAGGTTCTTCTCAAAAACCTCTTGTTATTTTGTCTTTTTGTTATCGCTAGGCCTCCATGGACAACTACTATAGATATGTATTTCATAATAGTCAAGGGTATGCTATAAATGTTGGTCATAAGAAACTATACTTTTTCTACTACTCTAGCATGCCACAGTAGGAAAAGCTCTGAATATAATATGTTTTTATATTAATATAAAGTTTCCTTTATTTACAAAATAAATACTTGCAATAATATATATATATATATATATATATATATATATATATATATATATATAACATTAAAAAATTAAATTATAAAACTTGTCAAAGAAAAATGTCAAGCTCATATATGTATGTAACCATCAATGTTATTAGAATTTTATTAAAATTAGAAATAATAATATTATATATACACACACACACACATGTAAAGTTTATTTTTTTTTTAATATCCAATTTTAAGGTCACACCCAAGCCAGACACCAAATTGGTGTACGAGACCCCCTTGTTTGTGGGACAAGGGACCCACCTCCGCGCAGCGATTTTGACTGGTAAGTCTACGAAGGCATACATACTCTACCCCCCTCTCGTTTTGAACCTGTGACCTCTTAGGAGGAAACACATGCTCTTAACGATTAGGCCCACTCAAGATGTATAAATATAATAATTATTATTAGGAAACAGTATAGATTCATTTTAATTCCCGATTTACTAAATCTCAAGAGGAATCAAATCTTTTGAGTTGCAAACTTTTTCTCTAATTTTATAGTAAAAAATAATTATATTTTGAGAAATTTGATTCCTCTCAACACTTTATAAATCCGAATTTAAAATTAATATATATATATTGTGTTGTCAAAAATAATTTAAGTGTGGCATTTTGATGACATTGTGTAAATTGATATGGCATACTCGGTGGTCTATAACTCGTAGTAAATGTCCTTCAAAACTCATTTGAATGTTTATGTTGGCTCTAATTTCATTGCTAACTTGTCAACATATATTAGAGAAATTTTGAGGTCTAAAATTGGACTCCTATGAAATATTATAAAATAATAGTGGAAATAATAAAATAAGATTAAATTACATCATCAAATTTTAGAGGGAAAAATAGAAAAAACTATTTTTTCAACTGATATTTTCAACTTATCTCCCTATGGTTTTACTCAAATTTTGAGTGGGATCACTCATTGGATGCATAAATTAATTCCCCATCTAAGGAGTACCAATGTTGCATACTTTTGATAAACTTTTCTACACAAAACATATCACAAATCAATACACCAGTATTCTTGACGTGGTTAAAACCCTCAAAGAGGGAAACAGTCCACGGCCTAAGCCAACGTGGCCACTTCAGGAAATTTATTAATGTAAAAGAAAGAAAATTTACATAAGTTTCTCTCATGAACGGTCACCCTACAAATGATCCTCCATGCTCTTTAAATTGAGATCATGGACCAATCAGGTGTTAAGCCATAGATCAAGTGTCTGTAACACCGAGGAGAGAATGAACCATCGGATCACTTCATGTCTAGAACATATTGTGACTGTCAAATTGTAAGTTACAAAAGTACATAGTAAATAAACACACTTTACCTAACTCTACAGTAGACCAAGTTATACTTAACTATTTCCTATGTGTCGGAATATCCTAACATCCCCCGTTAAGAACAACTTGGGATAGGATTGAAGTATGTACAAATATGACACAATAGGAGAAGGAAGGAAGCATTAGAGCCTATCCACCCTTAGTGACAACTTCCTGAACTCAACCCATAAATCAAAGTTTAGTAAAATTCGCCTCTGTGAGAGCCTTTGTAAATATGTGTGCAAGTTGATCATCGGTTGAACAATATTGAACTTCAAGAACATGGTCATGAATGAGATTTCTAATGAACTGCATGTGTAGTTCAATGTGTTTGCTGCGCTGATGTTGGACTAGATATTTTCATAGTTGAATGGCACTTTGATTATAACACCAAAGTGTAGTCGAATGTTGCTGCTGAAAGCCAAACTCTGACAGGATCTAACGAAGCCACAGGGCTTCCTTAATAGCTTCTATGGCACCACGATACTCTGGTTCTATTGAAGAAAGAGAAATGGAACTTTGTTTCTTGCAAGCCCATGTAATAGGTCCATAACCAAGAGTGAAGACATAACCTGCAGTAGACTTCCGATCATCATGGTCACCAGCCCAATCGGAATCAGTGAAGCCAACCAATAGAGGAGATGCTTCTGCACTGTAATGAATCCCAAATTGAATTGTACCTCGAACATAACAAAGTATTCTTTTAGCTTCTTTCCAATGAATTTCATGTGGGTTTTGCATAAACCAAGCAATGAGGCCAACAACAAAGGAAAGGTCAGGATGGGTATGGGTCATATACAAAATTTTTCTTACAAGGTGACAGTATAAGGTAACATCAACTTCAAGGGAAGTACAAGTGATTGAAATTTTAGCTCCACACTAAAAGGGAGAAGGGGTTGGCTTACAGTCTTCCATGTGAAAGTGGCATAGAATATCACAGGCATACTTGGATTTGGAAAGGGAAATGCATTCCTTGGATTGCAAGACTTGAAGACCAAGAAAATAATTCAAGTGTCTTAAGTCTGTCATTTCAAACTGCTTTTTAAGGCTGAAATTCACATGGTTTATAAGTTTGGGATCACTAAAAATAAGGATAAGACAATCAACATAAATAACAAGAATGATAAGAGACTTACCCACTTTCTTGGTGTAGACACTATTATCAGAATGACACCTAGAAAAGCCAATATCTAAAAGAAAGCTATCCATTTTGGCATACCGAGGCTAAGGGGCTTGCTTGAGACCATAAAGGGATTTCTTAAGTTGACATACAAGGCTGGAGCATGTTTGTATAAATCCATGAGGTTGTTCCATATAGATTTCTTCATGCAAGTCCCCATGCAAAAAGGCAGATTTAACATCCATCTAATGGACTTCCCATTTGAAAGAGGCAACAAGGGAAAGAACAAGGTGGATAGAGTTCATTTTGGAAATAGGGGAGAAGGTTTTAGTATAGTCAATGCCTTCAACTTCTGAAAAACCCTTAGCAACAAGAAGAGCTTTATGTTTATCAACTTTTCCATCTAGTCCATACTTGGTTCTATAAACCCATTTGCATCTAACAAGTTTTCGTCCCTTTGGAAGAGGAACAAGATCCCAAGTATCATTTGCCAATAATGAATGATATTCTTCATTTATAGCTGCATCCCAATCTAGATGGCCTAAAGCTTCTGCAAATATGTCAGGATCATAATTCGCTAGAGCTTGAGCCAGTAAAGAAGAGGCTCCATCAAACTAAGAATGAGTGTGACGTTGATCTGTAGGATCACCTACAAGAGCACCTGCTGCATCCCAAGTAGCACGGACCCATTTTGGAAGTTCAAGAGCTAAAGGAGGATCCCAAGAAGGTGGGGTAGGATTTTCATTCTCACCCTCATCATCTGAAGAAGAAATATTTTTAGAAGTATAAGGGATAGAGAGAGGTGGCACAACCATCAAACTAGGCTCGTAGGCTGATATCTTTTCGGAAAACTTTACATCTCTTCTAATGATAACATTTTTGGATTTAGGTGAAAGAATTCTATATCCTTTGACATCTTCAGAATATCCAACAAAAATACATTTTTCACTCTTAGGTTCTAAGGCTTTATGTTTCTCATCTAAAATATGGGCCCATGCTTCACTTCCAAAATCATGAAAGTGACTCACATCTGGTTTAATTGAGCTCCATGCTTCTTTGGAGTGATATTATTTAAAACCTTAATAGGAGTGCAATTTACTATGTAATTTTCACATTTAATTGCTTCTTCCCAAAAATTAAGACTAAGTCCTTTAGATTGAAGCATACAATTAGCCATTTCCTTTAAGGTGCGATTCTTCCTTTCAGCTACACCATTTTGTTGTGGAGTATATGGAACAATATGTTGCATTTGAATTCCATGCTCAGTGCAAAAGTTGATGAATTTGTTGTTAACATCACCATTATCAAATCTTAGCTTAAGAATTTGATGTCCATATTGTTTTTCAACAAAGGTCTTAAAGGCCAAGAACATGTTAGATACTTCACTCTTGAGTTTTAAGATGTATACCCAAGTGCATCTGGAGAAATCATCAATGAAAGTTAAGAAATAGTTGTAGCTAGAGAATGAAACAACTAGAAGTGGACCACATAAATCACTATGAACAACCTATAAAGGGGCTGAGGCATGCCAAGAGGCACGTTTTTCAAAACTATCTCGATGATGTTTTCTGAGTACACATCCAGAACAAACACCATCTCTGCAAGATGCCATAATAAGACCTATCACCATATTTTCTTTACATAGATTTTGAAGGGAACGATAGTTTAAGTGACTAAATCGCTCATGCCAAATTTTTCTCACTTCATCATTATGAGCAACAAATACCGAGGGAAGATTTGATGACCCAAAGGTGTTAAACTTATACAACCTTGTAGAATCATCAACAATGCCAGTAGCTAAAATCTGTTTAGGATCTCTTAGGTCCTTAATTACAACATCGTGAATTGAAAATTCAACGGTTTTACCTTCACCTGAATGAGTTATTTGATATACAGATAGAAGGTTGCAGGATAAGGTCGGAACACATAATACATCACTAAATTGATCATTGTTTAGATGAACAGTTCCAATCCCTACAACACTAAGAGAAATATCATCACCAATATATATATTTTTAGTGTTACAATCATTTAAAGAAGAAAACATGGCTTTGTTTTTGGCCATGTGATAAAAATCTCCAGAACCAATGAGCTACTCATGAGAATAAGAAGAAGAAGATATATTTGGTGCATAACCAGACCGAGATGCTTGAAAACCACATGTAAAAAGTCTTATTCCTAAATATGAAGTTGAAGTTAAAGAGTTCTCCAAATGGATGTTATGCTTCTTCATTGCTTCTTCTAAGTCTTCCATCTTATTAAAGCATTTAGATTCCAAGTGGCCATATCAATTACAAAAGTTGCAATGTTTATCGGTCTTCTTCCCTTTGTTTTTATTTTCCTTATCATTTTGTTGAATTGGTTTTTCATTTTGAGACTGAAATTGCTTAGGACCCTTGTTTGGTTTAGGACCATTCTTTTTAGGATACTGCTTCTTAGGATTCTTTGAATTTGGTTGTTGCTGGGTGGCTAAGGATTTCTTAGAAGATTTTCCAAGATTAAGAAGACCAAGATGTAAGAGTTTTTCTTGTTCTCTTATTAAAGAAACACAAAAGGCATCAAAAGAGGGGGACTAGTAGTCTTGTCCTTGAGAAATAAAGGCTTCTCTAGTAGAATGGAAGGTGGAAACAAACACAGAGTAGGTTGGTCCCAACTTAGTAAGAATGGAATAGATAAGGCTACAATCTTATTTCTTAACCTTAACACCTTTCAAGAGAAGTCTAAGGGTCTTGAACTTGGACAAAAAATCTTCAATGGAAGAAAAATTATTAGGGTCCAACGTAAGAAACTCATTTTTGAGTTGATGGGCTCTAATTTCATTTTTAATTCCAAAAACTTTAGTGAGTTGTTTCATTGCTTCATTAGGGGTATCAATTTTTGCGATATGGAATCTAAGGTCTGGAGAAATAGACATCCCTATAAACCCACGTGTTTGATCTTTCTTATTTTCCCATTTTTGCTACCTTGTCTTAATCTTTAGGTTTAGTTTCTTGGCATGAGGCTATTCTGTAAAGACCTTTACTTCTAAGTAAATCCACAATGTAGGACCACCATTGGAAGTAGTTGGTGTTGTCAAGAATAAATTGGCATGGACTTTCCATTTTAACAGAAACTGAAGCAGTAGATACTGAAACTAAGTGTTCCAATGGAAAGATCTCAAAAAATTAGGCCGATTAAGAAAAAATGGCTCTGAAAACGGCTTCCAGATGAAGAAGTTATGACTTTTTGAAGACAAGTTGTTGAAGATGCCAACGAAGTGCATGAATGTCTAGAAGTGAATGATAATGTTGTATTTAAAAAAAATCCCACGCGTCCCTCCCCCTTCGAAAATTAATTTAATTAGCTCACTTAAAAAAAATATTTTATGTGACCCACTTTTATAAATAAGTGAGTCACTTTTACAATGGTACTTTATGAGCTACTCACTAAATTATAACTTAACTAAAGATAAAGAGACTTTAGAATTATAAGTGACTCACTTTTATAATGGGTGAGAACACTTTTACATAAAGTAACTTTAAAACATAAGTTACATGTGATTTTTGAAAAAGTAACTCAACAAAAAGAAAGACTTGAACTCAAGACCTTTATTCTCATAAAATAAATTTGGACCAAATGAGCTATTTTGTTTTTTGGTCACTAAAGCTTTCGGGTTCATGCTTACTTGAAAAAACTCTTTTTGCCTACAAAACAAAAAACTAGACAACCCAACATGGATAGACAAAAAAAACCAAACCTTATGGCTTGAAGTTAGCTTTCGCCAAAAGCTAAATATTTTCCTCAATGTTTCTGATTTTCCGAGATCACACTAAGGCACGATGGAAAAGAGCATACTCATGAGAAAAATCCTTCATTTTTGTTTCTGATTTTTCCAGATCACACAAAGTCATAGGGTAAACAACATACATAGAAATGAAAGGTATAGATCCAGTAATAAAAAACTGAGAGCTAAATAAACTGAAATAAATAGAGAGATGAATAACTAAAACTGCAATTAAAGATTGTATACCTCTAGATCTTAAAAATAATGTAGCTAGGGATACTTGAAACCTTTTTGCGTGAAACGAAAGGGGTTCCTCACTAGAACAGATGCTCCTAACACAATAGAGTAGTACTCTCGGCCTGAAAGCAATCAGAAACAGTAGATCTAGAAAACGACAGTCGCATGCACCTGTACCGGCTTCAGATTTGGATTACCAATGAATACAATCCTCAAATAGATCTGATACCATGTAGGAATTTACAGGGTAAGTTCCTCAGATAGAACACCAAAGGACACCACTCACAAATAGATCATAGAGCAATACACCAATATTCTTGATGTGGTTAAAACCCTCAAAGAGGGAAACGGTCCACAGCCTGAGCCAACGCGGCCACTTCAGACAATTTATTAATGTAAAAGAAAGAAAAATTACATAACCTTCTTTCATGAATGGTCACCCTACAAATGACCCTCCATGCTCTTTAAATAGAGATCATGGACCAATCAGGTGTTAAGCCACGGATCAAGTGTCAATAATATCGAGGAGAGAATGAACCGTTGGATCACTTCATGTCTAGAACATATCGTGACCGTCGGATTGAAAGTTACAAAAGTACATAGTAAAGAAACACACTTTACCTAACTCTACAGTAGACCAAGTTATACTTAATTATTTCCTATGTGTAGGAATATCCTAACAAAAACATTATTGCAATCACATTTTTCATGTATTTTTCTTTTTTTGTGTAGCAGGGTCCATCAAAAGTATGTAACATTGGTACTCCTTGGATAAGGAATTAAATTCCACAACCAATGAGTGCTCTTGCTCGAAATTTGAGTAAAAATGTAGGGAGATAAGTTGAAAATACGAGCTGAAAAAAAATTATGTTTATTTATTTATTTTTTAATTCTTTTACTTTTTTACTCCAAAAATGGTGAATCATCCCCTTGGTTCATCTTCAATCCTATTGGTTCTTATAGAAGTCATTTTAGTTTTATTTTTTTGTTTTGAGGCCCATTTTAGACATAAATTTTTTTATAGTAATAAAAAAATTACAAACGTTAGATTCCAAGTGAGGTGAGTTGAGAACCTTTATTACTAATTTTATTCAAAATAATCAAAACAAACACATTTTTTTCCTACTTAGGTGAATTTAGAATTTTTTTATTATTAATTTTTATTCAAAACTATCAAAACAAATATTTAGAATTTTTAGAATTTCCAAATTTTGAACTAGGTTAAAACAATGATTATCTTAAACCAATTATGAAAAATTAACATAAATAATAAATAGTGGCATAATCTAAATATTTTAAGAAATGATTATTTTGGAACCATTCAAAATAATAAAAAGGAAAAGATATATATATATATATATATATATATATATATATATATATATATATATATATATATATATATATATATACATACCGAATTATTTTAGATGACATAGTTCCATATTTTAATAGTTAAAATTGCAAAATCAAATGGAAATAGGGGTTCTTGGTTTTTGAGTTCTTAAACCATTTTTGTATTAACAGAAATGATTTAACAATCTAAAATTGTAATTAAAAAAAATTGTGACTAAATTTTGATAATATCAAATCAGAAAAGATCAAAATCATATATTATTTGGCCTTCATTAACAATAATGTAATAAACTAACTCTACATAATATAATAAAATTGTAAATGAATGTGCAATGATGAAAAGAACATAAACTAAATTAAACAATTAGATTTATCACTAAAATTAATCAATCTTTTAAAAAAGGTTCATCTATGGCCTAATTTAATCATAAACATATACAATCAAACCTACAAAAAATTGTTTATACATAATAAAGTTCTCACATTGCTAAGGTCTTATATTATAGGAATCTCAGCCATTTTTGTCTCACTATTCATTTGAGGTCAATTTTGTAAATATCATTGTTGGTTTCATGAGTGATATGGACTAGAAGGTTTTATTTGTCATAATTCAAAGTGTAATGTCATGAGGGATCATCATTAAAAGGGTAATCATAAGCGGTCAAGTTAAATAGGTATAGTGGTCAAGTTGCATCAAGGTAATCATGAGAAAGATTGTGTTGTCATGCTTTTTCATCTTGGCCACATAATTATAGGTGTTTTGAGTTAGTTTATGTGGCAAATCGTGACTGGTCATGACATCAGTAAGGGTACAACGACCTACAGTACAAGTGTTACGCTTTTGCCAAAGTGCTATGCTTTTGTTTTCCAAATTCAAAATCGTGATTATCACCATCAACTCTGTGCTTGATCATCATGGGAGTTTATTTGCATGGTTAGATTCATCCAAGATCTCTCATCTCTTTATCATTCTCATCAGAAGCTCTGTGTGTGGTCATTCTTTTTCGCTGCACAAAGGAGGCAAGGAAGGCGTCGCGCTTTTGCTCCAAGAAGAAGGTTTGGGGTTTGAAGGTTTGCATTTGGCCTAGGATCATTCTCACAAGTTTAAAATGTTGAATGGGTCATTCCATACCATCCCAGTACCCTTAAAATTTCAGATGATAGACGAAGATAGTATAAGCTTGGAGCATTGCGCTTTCACATAGTCACCATATTTTCACAGTATATCTTAAATCATGTACCCGTTTTCCATGAAATTATTTCTGTAGATGCATGGGGGTGAAATGAATAACCCCACTTAATTTCAGGTCAAAATGCTTCACGGTTTTTTAGAAACAAGCCACCGTCGTCTACAGCCATTTTTGCATTTTCTCGAAATCCGTGAGTTGGATTTGGATCAAATTTTTTGTAAAGAAGGGTTATGATGATATCAACCTATTGTCAAAAAAACAACTCAATCCAACTTAATGTTTAGGAGATATTAAAAAAATATTAGTCACTGTCCTTCTCTATTGCATTTTTGGGTGTGGAGATGAATGTTTGGTATTTTTTATGAAGAGAAGCTTGAAGGAGGTATGTGATATGATCATTGTAGTGTCATAATCATCATCCAAGTGTGCATCTTGTATAAAAACATCACTGACCACTCAAACTATGAAAAGGAGGCAGGGGAGTTGTGTTTCCACACAGTGCTACATTTCTCGCAAACCAGTGGTAAAATCTCTTTCACATGTGAAAACTTAAGCTTATTTCATTACCCTGGTTTTGAACTTTTACCCAATTACATGCATGAGTTGAGAAAATAGGGTAAAAAACCGCAAGACACCATTTTCATTATCACTGCCCTTTTTCTTATTTCACTGTGCTTTCTCCTAACCGTTGCGCTTCCACGCACTGCTCCATCTTTTGCACTTGCCTTTCCTGAACTTTAAAAAATTGATTTTTAACCTCCATTATAAAGATATCCAATCCATTACACTGAATTGAAGCTCCTTGTCATAAGTCTATGTGCTTAAAAAGTGTTTGAAAGCCCATTTTCTCTTGTGCTACGCTTCGGGCGTTGCGCCTGTCCCTTTGAATTTTTTTCCACTAGTATCAAACATTTGCAAGTTGTTTTAGTGTTTTTCTAAAGAAGGTTTGTGTTGATTAGCCTATTGTGTAGAATTTCTTTCTTAATTATCATCAGAGATTAATTTGGACAGTCCTTCTTGTCATTAATCTTACACTGGTTGCACAAAATAAGTTTGCCTTAAACCTTAGACTATTCATTGCTACAAAACAAACATCATGTCAAGTCCAGAGGAAAGAACTAAGAGCCACTAAACAACATTTAAAGGAATTACAAGAGAAAGAGAGGGGAAGGTTAGACCTATTGGTTGAGGCATCCAAAATATGAATGTTGGAAGGGGTGAAGTAACATAGTTTTGTTTTTTGGATTTTACCTAAAAAGTGTGTTTTTTTATAGGGTTGGGGTTCTGGGTGATATTTTTTTGCACAAAGTTCCCCTAATGGCCACATCTAGTCAAAATCTGAAGCTATTTCGAAGAAGCAGCTTTGTAGCATTTTGTTCCCTGGATAACATTAGGGTTTTTGATGTGAAGTTGAACATTTTTCATTTTTGGTCGAAGGATGATGGAATGGGGTATATAGCATGGTCATTAAAATTTCATCATCATCATTAGTGGGTGAAACTTATCTACAAACATCCTTGACCACTTAAAATATAAAAGAAGATGGCACTCCACTTCTGAGACAAGCGTTGTGTATTTTGCTACAAGAGGATTTGTCCATATGTAGGTTTGTTTGCAGGTGTTGGAGCTATCAATCATATCAGGAAGTGAACAGAAGCCAATCAAACATCAAGTGTTGCATTTTTGCGCTATGCTTTTCCAATTCTGGAAGTTTAGGAGTTTTCACAGCGCCAGGCGTTGCCTTTCTAGACAGAGCTACTTTTGAGCAACTTATCTTAGTATAAACATGATGTAATTTTTGTAGAAATTTTGAATAATTTAACACATATTCAACAAAGATTATCCTGATCATGTACTATTGTGGAATACATACACAATACATAAGCTCCTCTACGTTGATCATCAATATAGCAGCATCAATAACAATAAAACATCAAGAGCATTCACACATTAACACAGTATGTAACTCGGGGAAAGCATCTCGCTAAAAACCCCACACTATCTGTATATTAATGATTGAGACCATGTAACATTACAAAGTACAATGCTTATCACAAGCAATCCAGTACCAGCTCCACCTGTTACACACAATATATCTAAGATATGATCTCCAAATCTATTCCACTGCTTGCCTGCCTCCACTGCTCAATACCTGCTCAATAATGAATGAGAATGGTCTACCAAACTCGTATTTCACCTCCAAAGAATCACTCACAATGTGTAAGACGTGTGCAGAAGCTACAAACTGGGCAAATACATGAGCAAACTCATTGGCATACTCAATCCCTTGATTGTGCAAGACCTGATGCACAACTATAGTCACAACTGATAGCAATTTGATTCTCTAACACCTGTCCCTGCTGAACTGAACATGCACTGACATGCAACTGAGTTAACTGATGTATTCTATAGTTGTATTATGAGTTAATAATTAGTTTAACAACTCATCATTAGTCTATTTGTAGCTATACTAACTACAACTAGTTTAACCAAGTCAAACTGAACACAACTCGATCAACTCCATAATCAACTCCACCAAACTCAACTGCTTGAGTTCTAACTGAAGTCATGCATGCAACAACTCAACTGACTCATAAGAAAAGCGTACTTCCTTCTGACAGCTGCATGGGCCACATCTGTAGCTCAATCTAAAGTGCTCCAAGAGAATAAGATCAACTTTATAGTCCAAATATTATTATGAGACAATAATAATTGACTTTTCTATTTTTGACAGCCAGTCTAAAAATAAACTTTGATCACCCACACTGTGATCACTCACACTGTGGTCACCCACACTATGGTCACCCACACTGTGATCACTCACACTATGATCACCCACACTGTGATCATCCACGCTGTGATAAAAAATAGAACTTTGCGCCATAATTTGCCTGCGAGCCCACTTAGTGAAGGCGACTCTTTTCACTAAGCTCCATCATCTTGTTGCAATCTCAACACTCCCTCTCGACAAGATATGGATTATCAGCAACCCCTATCCTGCCTCGGTGGTACTCGAATTTTCTCCTGGTGAGAGCCTTCGTCAGAATATCAGCATCTTGATCCTCCGTTGGAATGTATGAAAGCAACATGATCCTCTGCTGCACACAATCTCTGATATGATGGTACCTGATGTCAATATGCTTAGATCTATCATGAAATACATGATTAGCTGAGAGTTTAATGCAACTTTGGTTATCACAGTAAATCACAGTAGGATCCAAATGAGAATCGAACAAACCAACCAGGATCTTCCTCATCCATATAGCCTTGCATGCAGCCAAACTTGCTGCCATATACTCAGCCTCCGTTGAACTGAGTGCCACGGATCTCTGCTTCCTGCTGTACCAAGAAACTGCTGTCGATCCAATACTGAAGACCCCTCCTGATGTGTTCTTTCTGTCCGTTGGGCTCCCTGCCCAATCTGCATCCGTGAAGCCACATAGCTTCACCTCATCCTCCTGTCTGTACCACAAACCATATCCCAATGTGCCTCTCAAGTAGCGCAATACATGCTTTCCCGCCTTCCAGAAGAGCTTGGTAGGCTTAACCATAGCTTGTGAAAGCTGGTTAACTGCATAGCATATATCAGGTCATGTATTGACCAAATACATCAGTGACCCAACCAACTGTTGATAAACGATGGCATCCAATTCTTCTCCCGAAGTGGCATCCTCCTTCCTCCAACCTCCAGGAAGAGGAGTATCAATAGTCTTGCAGCCATGCATGTTGAACTTCTCCAGTATCTCCCGAGCATACTTGCCCTGAGAAACAAACAGTCCACCACTGCGCTGCCATATTTCCAATCCTAGGAAATAGTGAAGGAGGCCTAAGTCCTTCATCTCAAACTCTGTAGCAAGATCCTTCTTGCATGACAGTATCAACAGCTCATCACCCGTTAGAATCAAATCATCAACATACAGTACAATGATAAGCAACTTACCCTCCACCACAATCTCGTATAGGTTAGGATCCGCCTCGCTCTTGGAGAATACAAGTCCTGTGAAATAGCTGTCTATCTGTGTGTACCAGCACGTGGTGCTTGCTTCAACTCATACAACGCTCTCTTGAGCCTGCACACATGCGACTCGCTGCTGAAGACCTCAAAGCCTTCGGGCTGCTCAATGTACACCTCCTCCTCAATGACTCCATTGAGGAACGTAGTCTTCACATCCATCTGATGAATGTGCCATCCCATCTGCGCTGAGAGAGCAAGAATCTTCCGTATGGAAGAATACCTTGCGACAGGTGTAAAGGTCTCCTCATAATCGATCCCCTCTATCTGTGAAAAGCCTCGGGCAACAAATCTTGCCTTGTACTTCTCCACACTCCCGTCCGCTGCCTGCTTGACCTTGTAGATCCATCTCGAACCCACCACTGATTTCCCTTCCGGTCTAGGAACAATCTCCCATGCATTGTTTCTGACAATAGAATCATACTCTTCCACCATGGTGTCTACCCATACGGGATCCTCCACAGCTTCCTCGAAAGAGGATGGCTCAGTCACAACACACTTGCTCATCAGAGCCATGTATCCAGTGTACCGATCAGGTGACTGTCTCTGCCCGCGTTGGGCTGTAGGTGGTCCTACAACTTTCTCTACATCTTGAGCCAGTCGCTCAGCTTCTGTCAAGCACTTTCGCCCTCTGATGGTTGGCGATGCATGAGTGGTCTCTTCCACTCCATGATCCTCGTCCTGTGGCTGATCCACGTCCTGAAGCTCATCCTTAGGAACTAATAGCTCCTCATCTGCATGCAAGTGTAGCTCCCTCTCAAGCGAACACTTCATGGATTTCTCCTCCTGAAATTTTATATCCCGTCGCACAACAGTTTTACCACTGTCTCGCAAATACACACGATAGTTGTGGGGCGTATCAGTGTACCCCACAAATATCCCAACCTCTGCGATCGGCTCCAACTTCTTCCTGGCATCCTTCGTCACATGCATGTAAATGTTAGCACCAAAAATCCTCAAATGAGAAAGATCAGGCTTCTTACCAGAATAAGTCTCTTCAGGTGTACGCATGCCAAGTATCCTATGAGGACAACGGTTCTGCACATAAATTTGTGTATTGCATGCTTCCACCCACAAGTGAAGGGGTAGGCCCTGATCATGCAACATTGCTCGTGCAACACCCACAATCGTTTTGTTCTTCCGCTTAGCTACCCCGTTTTGTTGTGGGTTATGGGGAGCTTTGAGCTCTCTACGAATCCCTTCTGCCTTGCAGAAATCCTTGAACTCGTCCGAGATGTATTCACCACCATTATCGCTCCTAAGAGCCTTCACCTTCTTCCCTAACTCCTTCTCGACCAGTGCTTTGAATTCACAGAACTTTGAATATGTCTCGCTCTTCTTCTGCATGAAGAAGATCCAGCACTTACGAGAGAAATCATCAACAAAAATCACATAATACCTGTGTTTTGCTGTCGAAGCAACTGAGAAAGGTCCACACATGTCTGTGTGAATTCTCTCAAGGATTGTTGTGGCACGACTATCCTTCTCATGAAAGGTGGCTTTCACAAACTTCCCCAAAGTACAGCCCTTGCACTGATCTGACTGTGCAAGTGTGCCTTTAGGAATCCCTATAGTGATCTGCTGCAGTATTTTCAAGGCTCCATGGTGAAGGTGACCCAATCTCCTGTGCCACAACTCGCCATCGTCCCGGCTCACTAATCCTTCTGCCTTGCCCGCCATTGCTACGCATCCATCTACATGCAACTGATAAAGGTTCCTCACTCGAACCCCTATCTTCCAGGTCTCACCAGTTTCTTGCTGCGAAGGAAAGCCTTTCCCTCACTGAAAACAACATCATACCCCTTGTCTTCTAACATCGCCACTGAGATGAGATTCTTCGTCAATCCTGGAACATGCATGACTTCCTTCAATACAAAGGGTTTACCAGACTCCCTCTCAAAGGAAATGGTATCGATATCGGTCGCACTGTATCTACCATCATCGCCCATCTCGATGTGCACTCCAAGATCTTTGTCCTCCAGATCAGAGAACAAATCTCTATCTCCCGTCATGTGAAAAGACGCACCACTGTCCAAGAACCACACTGATCCCATCACACTCGAAACCAAGCATGTGATCAATGAAAAATCAAGCTCAAACTGTGAGGCTAGATCCTCTCCTGCTGAAGATCCAGCAGCCTGCTTGTTCTTCTTCTTCTGCGGACAATTAGTGGCATAGTGTCCGTTCTAGTGACAATGAAAAGACTTCACCTTGGACATATCCTGCTTCTTGCCTTTCGCACCAGACTGAGAAGCTTTCTTGCTCTTCCCTTTATTTGCTTTGGTAGCCAAAGCACAATTCTCTTCATCAGCTCCCTTTGACAAAGATCTGTCCCTGGTACTCCGCCTGATCTCCTCCTGCACAAGATCTGACCATATTCTTTCCCATCCTGGCAATTTTTCCCGACCATTGACAGAGTCCTGATAGGAATGCCAACTCTTCGGAAGACCAAGGAAAGCCATGCTCACCAAGTCCTCATCATCGACAGTAACCCCCACACTTCCCAGCTCATCTCGACACTGAGTGAACTTCATGAGATACTTGGGAATTCTATCACCCTTCTCGCATTTGATGTTTCTGAGTTTATCTTTGAGCGCCAGCTTCCTCTGATCGCTCTTGCTTTGGAATAATTCTGTTAATGATTTCCACATCAAATATGGAGTAGCCTTTCCATGGAGGCTGGACACAATGTGATCCTTCATGCCCTCCAACAGAAGCAACCTTCTAATGGATTTGGTGACCATGTTACTTGTTATATGGAAGAATTTTTTAATTCAAAATCACAACCATTGAGTAACCATGACATTGAAGATGCAGTTGAAGGGTCGAAACATGAAGAGAATTGTGAATTAATTCAAGGTAGTTATGTGCCATGAAATTTTGCTCATTGTATTTCTTGAAGAAATATGTTAAAATTGTTATGAAACTAGCTCACAAAAAGATAGAAAAGATAGATGAATGCCTTAGAAATAAGCCTCTTCGACGGGGAAACCTCCTTTACATTACACAAATAAACAATTCTTGGATGATACAAATGACAAGACCTCCTTTGTATATATAGGAGTCTAAGGGGTCATAATATAATCAAAGCCGACATAACAATAATACTGTAAGGGCACAATAATAAAAATAGTGGGTTCTATGGGGCACAATAATAACAATATGGGGACTACATGGGCACAAAAATACAATAAGGGGGGTGTACTAATAAAAATAAGCGGTTACACTAGTAGTATAGGGACCTAACATGCCCCTCTCCTTCAAAAAGTGTTGTATTCAATGCTTGAGTAGTTCTTGATGCTTCTGTATAAATTCTTATCCTCCCATGTGGAATCTTCAGTGGGTAAGTTCTTCCACTTGATGAGATACTATGAAATTGATCTATTTTGTAGCTTTCGATTTCTCGGTTCTATGACTGCTTCAAGTTCCAATATGATTTTTCCTTCCTTGTCAAGTTCTCGCAATACTGTTTGAACTGGGATCTTCTACAACTTTTGAATGAGTTCCCACTCCTTTGGGCATATGGATATATGTAAGGACTGATGTTACGAGGAACACTTCATGGAATCGAATGAATAGCATGACCATGATCATGAATAGGTGGGAGCCTTTGGGAGTCTCAAATACCTAAATGTCTCAGATTATATCTCCAAAAATATAGCGAGACAAGATCTAAAATTGAAAGCCAAGGTTCAAACCGATTTCTTCTCAAATGGGTTTTTTGTTTTAGCTTCTGAAACTTCGTAGCGAAACAGTTATAGCGAAAATCCCATAATGACCTGTTTTAGTTGAAATTATGGAGCTTGCAAAAACCCTAACTTCCTCAAATCATATCACTGAAAATGTAGCAAGAAAAACTCTTAAATTCGGACCCGAGGTTCAGCACGAGTTCATTTCAAATGGGTTTTTTTTTCGCTTCTGAAACGTCGCAGAAAACAAGTTATAGCGAAAATTCCACGATGACCTATTTAGAGCAGCAAAACCCTAAAATCCAAAGCCCTGATACCAAATGTTATGAAACGAGCTCTGATACCAAATTTAGGGTTTCCGCAGACCCCCGAATTACATTCCAAATAGGTCACCTTGGAAAACTCATCATAACTGTCTCTCTGAGCATCATATTGAAATTGCGTAAGAAGTTACAGAAAGACGACAGACTTTAGTTTACCAAACAAAAACTAACACTGAAGCAAAGGATGTTGAGCTTAGAAAAATGCATATAGTCTCTTCAGAACCAATACATAATAAATTGCTACAACGCTCTTCGGTTTTGAATGATCCAATAGCCAATTTTTTGGATGGTTTCTGCAGTCAAATTTATCCTCCTTTAGATAGTTCTGAGCCTGGAAACATGGGTCATGAAAACTTGTTTTTGTAGCCAATATCATTGTCTTGTCCAACAGTGGTTTCATCACAAAGGTCACATGAAGATTTGTAGCCTTATCATGACAACTATAAGATGAAATTGCATTAAAGAAATGATTTAGATAAAAGTCTGTATTCATGGTATGTAGACCACCTAAAGAAGAATTGCAATATGTTGAATAAGATGAACTTCAATGTTCATTCATTTGAGGATCCTTTTGTAGCGTTATTGGAGTTAGCAAGTGGGCCTAAGTTCTTAAATTTTGTCAAAGTTGTATTAGTTTGAAATTTTTTACTGGAGTCATTATTTAGTAGGTTTTATATTTTTCTCGTGAACAAGCACATGCAGAGAACTCAACCACTGGATAAAGTGATTGTGTGGTTAAACAGGTTGTTTGAATTCACTAAATCAAGTAGCTTGTGGATTAGTTAGAGTGGGTATGTGTGATGAATAAGCTCAACACCCTGATCATTATTTCATTTTCAGTTTTCATTTGGCTTCAATTGGAGAAGGTTGCAGGTGAAAGAATATTGTAGTTGGGAGCAACCCAATGGATTAGGCTACTAGTCTACAATGATCTTGGCACCTCATAGGGAGGATGTCATCCCCATTGGAGACAATGTTAGGGTCCTATACTACAGGAATCTCAATCATTTTTCTCTCATTATTAATTTGAGGTCATTTTTGTAAATATCAATGTTGGTTTCATGAGTGATATGGTCTATAGGGGTCTATCTGTCATAATTCAAAGTGTAATGTCATGAGGGATCATCATTAAAAGGGTAATCATAAGGGGTCAAGTTAAGGTCAAGTTGCATCAAGGTAATCATGAGAAAGATTGTGTTGTCACACTTTTTCATCTTGGGCACATAATTATAGGTGTTTTGAGTTAGTTTATGTGTCAAATCATGACTGGTCATGACATCAGAAAGGGTACAATGACCTGTAGTAGAAGTGTTGCGCTTTTTCCAAAGTGTTACGCTTTTGTTTTCAAAATTCAAAATCGTGATTATTGCCATAAACTCTTCTCTTGATCATCATGGGAGGTTATTTTCATGGTTAGATTCATCCAATATCTCTCCTCTTTATCATTCTCATCAAAATCTAGGTGTGTGGTCATTCTTGTTCGCTGCACAAAGGAGGCAGGGGAGGCACCACACTTTTGCTCCAAGAAGAAGGTTTGGGGTTTGAAGGTTTTCATTTGGCCTAGCGGCATTCTTACAATTTTAAAACGTTGAATGGGCCATTACATGCCATCCTAGTACCCTCAGCATGTCAGATGATGGTAGAAGGTAGTATAAGCTTGGAGCGCTACGCTTTTACAAAATCAACATATTTTCACCATATCTCTTAAAACATGCACCCATTTTCCATGAACTTCTTATAGTAGATTATATGAGGGTGATATGAATATGCCCACTTAATTTGAGGTCAAAATGCTTCATGATTTTCGAGAAACAAGTCACCATAATCTACATCCATTTTTCATTTTCTCGAAATCCATGAGTCGAATTTGGCTCAATGTTTTTTTAGAGAAGTTTTTATGATGATACTAACTTGATGTAAAAAAACCAGTTCAATTTGTCTTACCATTTATGAGATATTAAAAAAAATAGCAGCCATTGTCCTTCTCTGCTGCTTTTTGGGGTGTGGAGATGAATGTTTGGTATTTTTTATGAAGAAAGGCTTGAGGGAGGAATGTGATATGATCATTTCAATGCCAGCATCATCATCCAAGTGTGAAGCTTGTATAAAAACATCACTAACCACTCAAACTATGAAAAGGAGGCAGGGGCGCTGCATTTCCTAAAGCGTTTCATTTCTCACAAACTGGTGGTCAAATATCTTTCAGAGGTGAAAACTTAAGCTTATTTCAATACCCTAGTTTTGAATTGTTATCCAATTACATGCATGAGCCAAGAAAATAACATAAAAACCTGCAAGACACCATTTTCATTATCGATGCGCTTTTTCTTATTTCATCGCACTTTCTCCTAATCGCTATGCTTCTACACAACGCTCCATATTTTTCACTTGCCTTTGTTGAACTGTAAAATTTGATTTGCAGCCTCCAATATAAATATACTCAATCCATTACACTGAATTAAAGCTCCTTTTCATAAATTTGTGTGCTTAAGAAGTGTTTGAAATCCCATTTTCTCGTGCGTTGTGCTTATGGTGCTGCGCCTGTCCCTTTGAATTTTCTGCCACCAGTATCAAGCATTTGCAAGTTGTTTTAGGGTTTTTCCAAAGAATGTTTGTATTTATTAGTTTCTTTTGTATAATTTCTTTCCTAATCATCATCAGAGGTTAATTTGGAGAGTCCTTGTCATTACTCTTACACTGGTTGCACAAAACAAGTTTTCCTTAAACCTAGACTATTCAATGTTGCAAAACAAGCATCATGTCAACTCTAGAGTAAATAACTAAGAGCTGCTAAAATAATTGGAAGAGAAAGATAGGGGAAGATTAGACCTATTCGTTGAGGCGGCCAAAATTTGAATGTTGGAAGGGGTGAAGTAACACAATTTTTTATTTTTGATTTTACCTAAAAAGTATGCTTGTTTATATGATTGGGGTTCCAGGTGATATTGTTTGGCACAAATTTCCCCTAATGACTACATCTAGTTAGAACTCTGAAACTATTTTGAAGAAGCGTCTTCATAACATTTTGTGCTCTAGCTAGCATTAGGGTTATTGATGTAAAGTTGGGCTTTTTGCATTTTTGGTTAAGGGATGATGGAATAGGGTATATAGCATGGAATTACAATGTAAACCTATGGTTTCATCTTGTCTACAAACATCCTTGACCGATTAAACTATAAAAATAAGATGGTGCTATGCTTTTGAGACAGGCGCTACGTTTTTTGCTACATGAGGATTTGTCGGAGTTTGAGGTTTTGTATGGTAAAGGAAATATTATAAAGGGTAAGGTGTCCATATGCAGGTCTAGTTGCAAGTGTTGGAGCTATCAATTAGCTCAGGAACCTACCAGAATCCTCTCAACCATCAAGCATTGCCCTTTTGCGCTGCATTTTTGTAGTTCTGGAAGTTTGGGAGTTTGCGCAGTGCCACGCGTTGCTTCTCCAAACAAAGTTACTTTTGAGAGACTTATGTAAGTCTAAACATGATGTAATTTGTTTTTTAGGTGTTATTAATTGTAATAAAACATTTTCACACTCACAAGCTCAATTTGGGGCTGAGGAATTAATGTAAAGTGTTTAGAAAAGATGTAGTTATGCATTCCCTAGTTTTAGGCAGTTATGTGATATATTCTCTGAAAATTTTTCCTGTGTCAGATCTTGATGGTGTTGTGCTCTTTCATGTTGTAAGTTTGTCTTATGTTATTTGCATCTCTTGTATGTATGTCTTCATGCTTGGATGAACTAGAACTTAATTCATAGTTCATTTAAAGGGTGCTCTGACTTAGTTTTACCAAGTGATCTATGTTTTTTCTCTTAAAACGACATTCAAATTTTATCTATAGTTTGATACTCATTGTGTTGCTTCCATTTTTCCTCACACTCACCCTCCTACAATGAATTAATTCCATCACCAAGACTACCTACCTTGCCCCCGTGGAAAAACCCTTTCTCTCTTCATCTATCACTGGACAAATAATCAATCTGGCATGACTCCATGCCCAATGGAGTTGTCTCATTTATTACCAGCAAACCATTGAAAAATTAGACATTATTGAGCACTATACCTAGCCTAATATAAGATTAGTTGAACAACCTAAGTGAGGGAGCCCTCTTTAAGCCTAGAAGACCTAGATTCTAGCCTAAAAGTGGTTTGTGGTGACCTCTTAATTTCTCTCTTTTAGTCTATGGAAATTACGAAGTGCTAACACACATGAGAGAATTCCAACTTTGAAAAAACACCTCAAAGAAATATAAATGACTATGTCAAAAATAAAGCAAGGATGGCAAAGAAACCAAGGAGTGCAACATACTCGTTGATCTTCTCAATCCATAGATCACTAAGACAATATGTAAGGAATATGTAAGATGTAGAAATTTAAGAACCTACACTTATTTTAAAGTGTAAGGATTTTTTTTTTAAATAACATTTTCCTTTATAATTTTGACGGACCATTTTTTGAATAATGAAAATTAGTAAATATTTTAAAAGGTTAGAAATTAACTCATTAAATTAGATATATATAATATATATATATATATATATATATATATAATATATATATATATATATATATATAAAACTTAATATTTTTAATAATGTTTTTTTCCCATGGACAGAAAGAAATAAGGCTTTTTGAAATCATCAAAAGAGGAAAAAAGAAAAGAAAAAGAAAGATCAAATAGTAGTAAACAAAACAAATATGTCAGTTATTTCCAAGGGTCAAGAATACATTCTTGCACCTACTCAACCTCTTTTTTTAACCTTGCATGTGCTTTGGTCCAAATCTAGTTGTGTCTCCAGACATGCTCAAGAGAGATATCAAAGAAAGATGTCGTAGATTACAATTTTTTTTGAAAGAAAAATAAGTAATTTTTTAAAGAAGAAATGAGTAATTTTTTTAAGGAAAGAAATGAGTAATTTTGTAATTGAGTTATTGTTATCATCCACATATTAAATTCATTGAGTTCCCATAAATATGGAATTTTTGAAATCCTGGTTCTTTTACCAATTCTAAAATTAGTTTAAAGAAAATAACTTTGCAAAATTGTGTGAGGTGAACAATATTAGCACACATATGCTAAAAAATGTTAGAATTCATATCTAAAATCCACCCACTCCTCTCACACGACTAGAACCTTGAGCTGCA